>JAZGTH010000029.1:2707500-2930000 GCA_036877525.1 Chromobotia macracanthus
AGAGGGTGATTGTGTTGAAAGATCACAGCACACATCAGTGATGCTCTGATGCGGCATACAGCACATTGTGCACTCAATACCGACTACTGTTATATTTAAATATAGTTTCTGCAGTATATAACAGTGTGCCGTTTGCAACAATTGTACTAAAAAGAACTATGTGTTTCCAAACATACCCTAATATTTTCTGTACAGCTCAAATGATCATATTAGTGTCTGTGTCGATGAGATTAGTGTGTGTTTAGTGTGTTTCGAGGCAGAAATGATCTCTGCTCGTTGTGATTTTTGACCTGCGTTGTGTGAGCGTCCGAGGCCTTATGTTAATGTGTCTCAGCTGCATCTCTCTGCTTGTGTTATCGGCAGTACACACACACACACACACTTTTATTATTTAACTGGGACATTCCATAGACCATATTGTTTTTATATACAGTCGGTTATAAACACTGTAATCTCACCCTAACCCAAACTCTAACCCTAACAGAAAATTTGTGCATTTTTACAATGAAAAAATATTTTTTCTAGTGTATTTACAAATACACGAAACAAGATTTTGCTCAAATTTGTCAGGTTTTGCTGACTTTTGGGTACAAATTTGTGCCCAATATATGGTTACCCAACTGCCTGCCCCACATGTTGGGGTTTTATGTTTTATGGGCACATTCCATAGACGTAATGGTTTTTATACTGTATAAACAAAGAATATACTTCTATCCCCCAACACTAACCCTCCCTCTAAATTTTAAGTCCCCCATAATGTAGTGAAAACTAGGACACACACACACACTCACACAGGACACATGCATGTAGTATGTTGAGCAGGCTGAGGTGGTGTGTGTATAAGTGTGGGTATGTATGTCTCACGGATGAACTGCCTAAAATCACATCCGGATCAGAATTCCAGGTTGTGTTCGGAATGGAATATTACCATACCGCATACTGCACAGTATATGCTAAACACTAAAGTAAGCATTTCTCAGTAATGAAATGGATTTGCATTTTAATCCAGTTTTGTTACAAAAAAGTCTTCACTTTTGGAAGAATTAGGAAAGGAGTTGCCAGCTGAAATCACTTCCAGTTTGTCAAATAGGAAATGCAAAATCGAGTCCTGTGCATTGCATTGTGGAATACTACAATGCATTTTGGCAGATATATTAGATCAACTGGGCATTCATGTATACCAAACATTTCCATACCGTGTGCAATATGTATTTTGCACACTGCAAAACTACTATGGCTGGTTTGGTAATATACTTTTCCAAAAACAACCTCAGTCTATGGACAGTTCGATACCGTTTAGCTGCAGATGTAGATATAAATGTGATTTGTGATTGTAAACATGGCACTGCCAGTGTTAGCAAGTGACTGTGCTGGATGTGTTGACGTAATTAACAGTGTGTTTTTTTCCTCTCATGGGCCACAGAAATTCATGATGAAGGTGAGACTGCGCGTGTGTCCTGCAGTTTGTTGTGTGTGTCCTGCAGTAATGTAGCTGTACAGTGAGTTAATTCACACGAGCTTGTACGCTGCAGTGAGTTAATGAGAAAATAAAGGTCCCGCACGCCCTGTCCTACAGCATTACTGCACCTATTAGCTGACACAAACACACACACACACACAGTCCATTATATACTGACCCTGAGTCAGCTTAATACACTATGTGTGTGTACTATACAATACTGATATCACATCTACTGTGTTTATTAGTTTTTATGTGTATGCATTTATATTTTTTTATTGAGGTTATGAAAGTGTGTGTGTATAATGTTTCGTTAGGCTGGTCAGTGTGTGTGTGTGTTTTCAGTGTTCGTTTGGCTGATCTGTGTGTGTGTGTGTGTGGTGTTATGGTAGTCAGTGTGTGTGTTTTTTAATGACAGTGTTTTGTTTTGTGTGTGTGTGTGTGTGTGTAGTGTTTGAATATGGTAGTCAGTGTGTATGTGTGCAGCGTTTTGTTAGGCTGATCTGTGTGTGTTTTCAGTGTTCGTTTGGCTGATCTGTGTGTGTTAACAGTATTTTTATTTGGCTGGCTGTGTGTGTGTGTCTGTGTGTGTGTGTGTGTGGTGTTATGGTAGTCAAGAGTGTGTTTCGTTGGGCTGGATGGTGTTTTGTGTTTAAGGTTGTTTGTGATTCTGATGTTAATATGAAACAGACGTGTCGTTTTATAGATCCCATTTTTTGAACAGCTGATGGCTCTTTTGGAAAATAATTCTGTTCTGGCTGCACACCACGTGTGTGTTGAATGCTGTGTGTGTGTGTTGTGTGTGTTTCAGACAGCTCAGGGTGGAGGCCACCGGACGCTGCTGTATGGTCATGCCGTCTTACTAAGACACTCCTACAGCGGGATGGTGAGTGTGTGAGTGTGAAACATCAATGCATCTATGTGTGTGTGTATGTGAGATTGACACCTTGTGTTTCTCTTCCCAGTATCTGTGCTGTCTGTCGACCGCTCGCTCGTCTACAGACAAATTGGCTTTTGATGTGGGACTTCAGGAAGACACGACAGGTGATGTCGCATCCTGTTTAGACTTCATCCAGTCTCCATTTGACATTGTTCATGTCTGGGTCATATTTCACTCCAAAATAAAAAATAGATTTTAATAAATAAAATGAAGCCTGTTTAGGATGATTATGGTTTTTAGTTTCATTTATGCTTTCATTATGAGTTTCATTCTGTGTGTTTGTGTGTGTGCAGGTGAGGCCTGTTGGTGGACCATACACCCTGCATCCAAACAGAGGTCAGAGGGAGAGAAAGTGAGAGTGGGTGATGATCTCATCCTGGTCAGTGTGTCGTCTGAACGCTACCTGGTAAGTTTTAAGCAAAACCTTTTAAAGCATGCTAGTTTGTGGTTTGGCTTCTCCTTATACTATCTCTGAATTTAGTTCCTGTGTGAGTGTTTACTTAACCATATATTGGGGACAAATTTGTACCCAAAAGTCAGCAAAACCTGACAAATCTAAGCAAAACCTCCTTTTGAGGATGTCCTCATTTGTAAAAACACTATAAAAAATATAGTAAATATATATTTTTTAAATAGTAAAATGCAGAACGTTTTCTGTTAGGGTTAGAGTGGGTTAGGGTTAGGTTATACTGTTTATAACTAGCTGTGTATGAAAGGTCTATTGAATGTGGGTATCTATCCCATTTGGATAGATAAGTAAACGTGTATGTGTGTGTGTGTGTGTGTTCATGTGTATTCATGGTCTGTATGTCAACATGACCCAAAAGATCAGAACAACGCATTCAACAAACCGCTTTGTAAAAGGTGTTTTCTTCAGATTAAATCTATTTATGAATCACGTGACATGTTTGTAGCAAATGTGTGGGAGAAATGTCATATTGTAATAATGCAGATTAGACTGTGATGAGTGTTTGTGTGAAGTTTAAGTGACATTCAGAGATCCAGAGAAACGTTCAGTGACTGATTCTCATGTGAAACATGTTTCTGCTCTTCTGGTTTCACTGGAGCAATCAAGACATCATTTCTAATTAAAAGCACTTTAAGATTTATTGTGAAGATTTAAAGGTTAAAGGTTAAAAACTCTTAATACAGGAAGTCTAAATCTGTTTGTGTTTCAGCACTTGTCTTATGGTAATGGATGTTTACACGTGGACGCAGCTTTCCAGCAAACTCTCTGGAGTGTTGCGCCGATCTGCTCAGGCAGTGAGGTGGCCCAGGGTGAGAAAATGTGTGTGTGTGTGTGTGTGTGTGCACTGTTGCACATAATAACCACTTGACTCTCTGAGGGAAGGCTGAAATCTCTAGTCTCTAGATTTGTGGTCTTTACAGTCACCACAACAAACACATAATAATGTACATAAGCATTCTTAACAAGACCAAAACCACATGTTTAAGATGTGGAAGCAAGCGTATGTCTAATGCTGTTGTGTGTTTCAGGCTTTCTGATTGGTGGAGATGTTCTGCGGCTGCTTCATGGTCACATGGACGAGTGTTTGACTGTCCCGTCAGGAGAACATGGAGAAGAACAACGCAGGTCAGTGTTTAGATACGCTTGTCAACACATTCAGAGCCGATATTAAAGAAAACTAAGATTCTGTATTTATTAACTCACTCTCGTTCCAAACCTGTGTGACTTTTTTTTGCAAAATACTGAATGTGTTTTCCAAAAGTGAGTGAGAACAGATTCAGCTAAGATCCAAATTCAGGTGGTAATTTACTGAAAATCTTTCTTTCCATCCTCATTCATTTATAATTACATGTATGTGTTTGGCACTTTATCCAAAATGACTTACATTCAAGTTATACATTTGATCAGTATGTGTGTTCCCTGGGAATTGAACCCATGACCGACCACGACATGGCAGGTTTCAATATTGAGGTGTGAATAATAGGTATAATAATGATAGGTGTGAATGAGATTTGAGAGCTCCAGTGTAGAGGAATTTAGAGGTGTAGAGATTTTCAGCGAATACAGTAAAGAGCTAAAACTGGGTCTGCCATCACACAGAGCTCAGTGTAACTGCAGACGAGCCTCTGAACTGAGAGTTCAATAATATGACACTTCAATGTCATTTTTAACTTGATGGCGTCCATCGTTATTTGATTTTATGGTACAAGAACATCCGTGTAACGATTGTGCTGAACGTGAGGTAATGGTGACAGAATGGAGATTTTGGGGTGAATTATCTCAGGGGTTCGTTCGTATTTGGTTGTGTTTGTGTTCTGTGTGTTCTGAATCTTCATTGACTCTGTGTTCTGCCTTTTATGGTGACGCTGAGGTTGATTAAACACACGGCTTGATCGTTCTAGCATGGAATATTTCAGCTCTCCGAGGGTTTAATGCTGATGTTATTAATCGGGTGAAGTGAACTGCTGTAGTTAAGCGAGGAGAGAGAGAGAGAGACGTGACGAGATCTTCAGACTGATGTTTCCAACTCTGCAGATCAAACAAACAAGACCAAACAGATGAGCGGATGAAATACAGAGGCACACTATACAAACTCTAAAGTGTGTCCTGACAGCCATTAGAATAAACAGTCTGTGTTATTCTGCAGTCTGTTTGTCTTCCAGGTCAAACACTGTCACGACGGAGCAAAAGTTCAATGAAAATCTTGCTGAACAAGTTAGTTAAAGTTAGTTAAACTGTTGACATTTACAGCGTGACTGTATTCTGCTAATCAGAGGGTGGAAATCGCCATAAAAACTGAAGTCAAATTTGAGTAACATTTTAATGACCTTCAAGAGAAGAAAATACTGTTGAGCTGAGATACGAGACATTTAATATTGCTACCACACGCATGCAAACTCCCCTATAAACTGTTACGTGTCCCACTCAAAGTTGTTTCCTTATACAAGTTATACGAGTTTTTGAAAAACACTTTGGCTCTGATGTTGAAGTAGGACATTCAGACTTTCTTTAGTAGAAACAGAGGCACAGATCAGAGTCTCTTGGGCTTTAAATCATGAGTTTATGAGACAGAATGAGCACTTGTGTGTGTGTGTGTGTAATTACAGCACCAAACCTCTGTAGACACACGTCCCACAGACCGACATCAACTCATTATGTCTCTTCTCTGTCTACTGTACAGAAAACTGTTCTAGCCCTGCAAAGAAATATGTTTCAGTTAATCATAAGAATGACTGAGAGGCCTCAAGCACTTCTTAGAAGTCATTAAACAGACATTTGCTGAGTATATTATTAAAAATAAAACAGACAACAGTCTGGACAATGTGTTGTTTGGGTTAGATTCTGATATAATTATATGATTATTTACTGGTTAAATGTTTTGTCTCTACTGAAAATAATGGCCGACTGATAAAGTCTGGCCAGGCTGGGTCGACTGGTCTGTTCCGGTGCTGTTTTATTTGTCTATAGTTTTGGCTGGTCACTATATCAGATAATTGAGATATATTGGATATTTCAACCCACAATGTTGAAATATGAAAAGTGTGCATATGAAGTTTTGCATTTCAGTGTAAAGATGGGACTGTATTTTCTGTCAGGGTGGGGCGCCTCTCTCTGCAGCTCTTAAAATGCGCCCTTGAACATTAGCTTTTGAATGCATGAATTCAAAGAATATTCGTCTGTATCTATGCTCTCTCTCTCTCTCTCTCTCTCTCTCTCTCTCTCCGTGTTAACTCTTGAGAGATGTTCTTTCTCCAGCGTTATGCAAGCGTGTGTTGTGCTGCATTGTGGGTACAGTACATGCGTGTGGGTGCGTTTTCTACGAGTCCGTGTAAATGTGTGTAGGCTCATTTATCCGTCGGTCAAATTGCCTCTCTCTCTCTTCTTCTTTTGTCTATAAGATAGACATCATGTTCCAGGTAGCTATTCCCTCTCAGACTGCAGAATATAGTTTCAGACTGATGTTTAAGGTCAGACACCGACAGCCAGAGACGTGATAAATGATAGTGATTTATAATTCACTGTGGGAATATTTTCTGTCCCTGTCGGTGCATTATTGGATTTGTTTTTAAAGGAATAGTATAAATAAATCTGCCAATGACAGAATGTTCATTTTTCAAATGTACTGTTGCTTTAAAAGTGCCTTACGGTTCCACTCATAGTCTCAGCTCTGCGTGACCTTGATAAACTCACTCTGAATATTGTTTTATCATGGGCGTCTTTGCTTGATATTGTGTTGGATCTAGAGAATTATGACGTTGCTGTTTTAGATGAACCTTTGAAACACTTTTTAGTAACTTTCACTTGACTGAGTTTTACAGTGTTGTTTTGTCTATCTCAGGACGGTACATTATGAGGGAGGGGCTGTGTCCATCCATGCGAGGTCCCTGTGGAGACTGGAGACGCTCAGAGTTGCGTAAGTGAAGTCTGATGAATAATGTTTGCCTTGTTCTGATATCATATAAGAGTTGATGACTGAATTCCAGTTTGCTGCACACTACAGTACTTCACTGTTAATGGGGGAATACATACTTTTGAGTATGCAAGACAGAGTGGCAGGAAATGAGACTGTTCACCTCAATGAGACGGGAATTTTTATAATCTTGTTTGAACTTGAACTTTCTTCCCGCTTGAAAATCTCCAGGTTTGAGACGCTGGTGTTTGACATCACACAAACATCTAATGACCCAGATAGATCACGGCCAATGATAAACAAAAAAAATACATCATTAGGTCAAAGTTCTTACTGATAACATAACTTGTAACAACGTAACAAATGGAAATTACTCTCTGTTGATAGTTTTACACCTTTTAAAACAAATGCATGACTGCACAGCTTCTTCTAACTCCCACAATCTGGTTGCCAGGAGAGCCAAAGGTCACAAAGCATGCATGCTTGAAAAATCCACTGAAACAATTTACAATCCAGGCACTTTTCTGAAGTGTTTTCAGCGTACTCTGATTTGGAACGTGCTGACCCTAATCCTGCACACTATATAGGGCGGTTAGCGTGTGAACGGGGATGAGGGAATGACTGATGAATCCTCCCATAGAACTTTCTCAGAGTTTTTTTGCGTCTTGTAACACACCTGCATGTCCTCAATTAGCTGCTTGTGTGCTGGGTTAGAGTTCAAACTCAGTTCTGCAGGTGCAGTGCTGACCACACAAAAATGACTTTAACATTGACACTTAGTCTGTAGTTTGATTGATCACAACGCAGAATATGTCCGACAAACAAACCCTGCAGTGAAGCAGATTAACGTTGGTGGAAGTTGAAACAATGCTGCTTGTATGGGACTTGAAACGCAGACAGCAGGTACCCAGACAGGCTGGGAATATACAGTTTCACCCTTTCCCTAAACATGGCAGAAACTTGTGTAGCTAACCGTATGTTTCACCCTGTGACCAATAGGCTTCAATCTTTATTTTGTTTATTTCATTTCTAATCACTTTAACATCCTAAAAACATCCTTCGAATGCCTATTGCAGACCATTTCAATCAAGACTAGTTTCCCCCAGAGAGCTTAAATAAATCTGTGTTTCACATATGTACTTTTGTGTGGTTTTGATCTTGTCAGAATTAAGCGTGTCTTTCTGTGAAATGACCTCCTGTTTTAACTTACATGTTCCCTGAGAAATCTAATCCCATTCGGACATTAATGTCTGTGATTATGGCATATTATTTTTTCCTGAAAGCTTCTATTCAGTTTTTTAAATTGGTAAAAACTAAAGATTCTCGTTTATCTGCTTGGTGCTGTTTTTTAAAGATGTAGACAGTTTGACAAATTTCTGGTTAAAATAGCAGTCAGTCAAGTACTGCTATCACCCTTTTCCAAATAAAAAATACGATGCATTTCTTATCTTATAAAGAGACCTTTATCAACTTTTAAGAATGCACTAGCATATGGATAAACTTAAGTTAACAGACACGCACTAACATCTATTATTATTATCATGTTTTTTCATTGTAACAGACAGCAAGTCCTGTCTAAATAGTTTTTAGGTGCATATTAAACTCAGCGTAACCTCACGTCTCATTTCTCTTTGCTGAGTCTAAATGACACTGTACCGTGATTTACCCTCTTGACCCTGTAAGAACTCAGTGGGCACTGAAAGCCATCATGCAGCAGAGATGATCTCATTAGGACTGTGTGTTCAGTACTGTAACGCTCTGTACTGTAATCTCAGGTCACTCTAATGGACCCTGCAGCATTACGTAATCTTTGACCCTTCTGGCACCAGAAGCATTTAGACTCATGAAGGTTTTAATTACACACCGCAGGACGTTAGCTGAGAAATAACGCACCTTTCTTTTCTACCTTCTCCTGCAGAGTTCTGCTCTTTACCATCTAAAAATAATCTTGCAATGTTGTAGCTGGAGCCATTTTATCAAAGTGGCATTTTGGGGTTTGGGGCCAGATTCTAGAGCAGGACCCAAAGCTAACACAGTTTCACTTCGTCAGACTTTTTCTTTTGAATTACAAAATTGACCTTCTTCCTCAGGAACACAAAGACATTGTGTGACTTCAGAAGATGTGGAATGTAGCACACGTCACTTGATGTGTTTATGGTGATGCTTCTGTTGTTTGTTTCTCGGGCTTGAGAGCTTCTCGTTAAACTCCAAACATCACATTTTTTGTTACACTGCAAAAATAACAGCACACACATTTGCAGGAAGTTCCTAGCCATCATTTTAAGGTTGTAAGGTTGTTTTTCTAAGGTTTCCATTAAGTGACATAAAGTCCAGTTTTTTAGACGCTGTATTGTTATTGCTTGGTAATAGGAACGTTATCCAAACTTTTTAAAATTCTGTAGTGTTTTTAAAATGTTCCACTAACAACTTAAGAATAACGTTAAAGAAATTTCTACTAATGTTACTGTAGGAATGTTTTTTGATCACTTTGAGAACATTCTGACAACGCTGCCGTTAGCGAGGTTGCAGGTGAGACGATGATAGAAGTGTTTTGTCTGTGTACAGGTGGAGTGGCAGTCACATCCGCTGGGGTCAGCCGTTCAGGTTACGTCATGTGACTACCGGCAAATATCTCAGCATGATGGACGATCAAGGGCTCCTGCTAATGGACAAAGAGAGAGCAGACGTCAAATCGACAGCTTTCTGCTTCCGCTCCTCAAAAGTGAGGCTGATACAGTAAAACTCTGTCACTCCACTTCATTTACATGAAACAGGTGTGACCTTAGTTTTCATTTTTAATGAATCATCAGTATTTTACCACGATTCCCTCTCATCCTCTGCAGGATAAACTGGACTTTAGTTTGAGGAAGGAGGTTGATGGGATGGGTGTTCCAGATATCAAATATGGCGACTCCGTCTGCTACATCCAGCACGTGGACACTGGCCTCTGGCTGACCTACCAATCGGTGGATGCCAAGTGTGCTCGCATGGGTGGAGTCCAGAGAAAGGTGTGACTCTGACGTCAACAAACAGCTGCAGATTTACTGATTCACACATACTGATTCAAACTGATCGCAGCTCAGTTGGTTTGATTAAAGTTTATAAAAACCTTCACGTTTTTAAATATGATAAAAGTATTACTTAAGTATTTTAGAGGGTATGAGCTCAGGGTGTGTTTTACATAATGGGTTTATATTTAACATACTGTAATATTTCTGAACTGTTTACAGACACATACATTACACACACACACACACTCTCATCATCACTGCTGTGGCAGACGGGATACAGCATGCAGAGATGGACAGATGGACTCACTTGGGTGTGTGTGTGTACAGTATGAGTCAGCGTGTGTGTATGGGCTTTAACAGGTGTGTGTGTACAGTATTAGTAAATGTGTGTATTGATTCTAAATATAACATACAGTACAGGTGTGTGTGTACAGTATGAGCAAGTGTGTGTGTGCAGTGTAAATGGGTATGGATTTTAAATGTAACACAGTACAATGTGTGTGTGTGTGTGGATTGTACAGTACAGGTGTGTGGATTGTAGTGTAATGTTCAGGTGTGTGTGTGTGTTTTAGGCCATCATGCATCATGAGGGCCATATGGATGATGGTTTGACACTCTCGCGGTCGCAACACGAGGAGTCTCGCACAGCCAGAGTCATACGCAGCACCGTCTTCCTGTTTAACCGCTTTATCAGGTAACACAAAATGTTTATATTTTACATACCATACGTGAGCTTCATGTCTTCTAAATGAAGCTAATAATGATTACAGACTAAACCCGTCCCTAACCAACACAACTGACAGCTACACACACAGAGTTGGATGGTTTTTGTTAACAGTCCTGTACTTCCCTCAGGGGTCTCGATACTCTGAGTAAAAAAGGAAAGACGTCAACACTTGATCTACCAATCGAATCGGTCAGTCTGAGTCTTCAGGATCTGATTGGCTACTTCCAGCCACCTGACGAGCATTTGGAGCACGAAGACAAACAGAACCGACTCCGAGCGCTCAAGAGCAGACAGAACCTGTTTCAGGAGGAGGTACAAATAAAAGAAAATTCAAGTAATAAAAGCGGATCAGACCGCCTTTGGAAATTTTAAATAGTCTCAAAATGTGATCAGATTTGCAACTTTAGTAAATTAAAAGTAGTTCCAGTAATCCGTAACTTTTACCGCTCTGTTGCCATCTCTGTTTGAAACATGAAATTGCAGGTTACTGTACATACTTTTCTATACGTATGTTGAAGTCAAATGAAACCAAACTGACATTTTCTGAGAAACTGGACCCGACAGTTCAAATTATAAATCATTATTATAAACGTACCATTTGTTGCAGCTTTAAGTGCAAATAATAATGATAAATAATGTAAATAATGTGAAATGAGCTCTTTACTCTTACTGTACGTTGTCTTATTTGTATCTTATAGTATTACGTAGTATACGTACTATTTACGTAGTGATTTTCACAATGCACGTTGTTTCAAAGCAGCTGGACAGAACAGAAATGTTAAGAGAAAGAACTGGGACAATATCGACTCTTAAATGAAACCTGAGAGCTTAACAAAGTTTGTTGAGCTCTGAAAGAAACCTCTGCAACATCCAAGAGTATGTGTGTACACATGTGTACGTGTGTGTACACGCGTGTACGTGTGTGTACACGCGTGTACGTGCATGTGTATGTGGCTGAGTGTTTGTGAAGCTCTCTCTCTCTTCGTCTCTAGGGTATGATAAACCTTGTGCTGGAGTGTATCGATCGTTTGCATGTCTACAGCAGCGCGGCACATTTTGCGGATGTGGCCGGTAAAGAAGCCGGAGAATCCTGGAAATCCATCCTGAACTCCCTCTACGAGCTCTTGGGTACGATCCATATTTCCATCCACTCGTCTCATCAGCACTTTTAAACTCTCAGCATCAATATGTTCTGAGAACATGCCGCCTTTGACGCGGAGAGCGGAACACTAAAAATACTATCAAACTGCACCGTCAGTTCTGTTCACATTTCAAACAATACTGCATTGTTGTCACATGGCCTCCCGGCATTGATAAATACTTGGTACATTGATTGGTCAATGGCAGAAATGTGTCATGTCTTATGATTAGGGTCATCTTGCATAAATACTTTAATAAATTGAGTGATTTCCCACAAAGCTGAGCAAGTTGTATCTCTTATATCGTCTCTTCTCATGTAATTATCAGTAATCATATCTCTCCCTCTCTCTCTTTCTCTCTGTCTGTGTCTCTCACCCCCCCATAGCTGCTCTGATCAGAGGAAACAGGAAGAACTGTGCGCAGTTTTCGGGTTCTTTGGATTGGCTTATTAGCCGTTTGGAGAGGCTGGAAGCCTCGTCTGGTAAAATAAAAATACAATATTTGTCATCATTTAGTGTCTGTCAGTCATTTTTTTGTCATCACTTGCCTGCACGTTGTTTTAGATATGCGTGACTTTCTTCTGTGGAACATGAAAGACTTGATCATTTTAACTGCATTTAATATTAACGTAGTCCATCATCTTCTGTGCTATATGTCAGGTTGATAACATTAGTTTTATGTGTAAAACATAACCACCTCTTTTAGTTATTAGCTAAACAGCTTCCTCTCTGCCCCAGTTTTCAAATATCCTTCTGAAGTTCTTTATTTGGACAGTCTGAAGTTCAGTGTTTTTATCACCACAGAAGAAGAAACACGCAGTGCTGAAAGTGTATGTTTGGGTGTGTGAACTCCCTGTAATTGGTGTCGTTTGGGCGATCTCAGACAGATCTGTGTGAGGGTCATTCAGAGGTTTTACTGTGATTGTACGTCAGTCATCTAGAGTGATGGTGCACTTCAGAAAGCTGATAGAGCTTCAGACTGATTCATGTTTATGTACACATGAGAGAGAAAGAGAGAGAGAGAGAGAGAGAGAGAGAGAGAGAGAGAGAGAGACTAGCTGTCTGTATGACACATCCAGGATAGAAGTGACACTCAGTGTGAATCATGGACTTATAAGAATCTGACAGTATTCACTCTCACATACTGCAGCTGTTAGCTGCTTTCAGGATTATAAGTACTATGGTTTTAGTGTGTGTAGCGTGCAGTGTTAACAGGTTATGTGTGTTTTTAGGAACTTTCAAAACGTCCAGGAACTTAAGAATAACGTTTTGATGTATGGATGTACAGCGTTAAAAATTTTCTGCTAACGTTACAACACACAAGCTACTGGAGGCCAGCTCTAGTAAAATGCATCATCCATCACGTCATGATGCTGATTGTTTGTGTGGATCTGCAGGGATTCTGGAGGTTCTGCACTGTGTTCTGGTGGAGAGTCCAGAAGCTCTGAACATCATCAAAGAGGGACACATCAAATCCATCATCTCTCTGCTGGACAAACATGGACGCAACCACAAGGTGACCTAAAGGCTTTTACAGCCGCTAGTGTTGTGCGTGTAGTGTGAGGATGTGACATCACAGCTTTGGGTTGGGCAACACATTTTAGCCTTTTCAGTGAACTTCACGGATTCAATAATTGTGCTTCTGTTTTGTAGCATAACTTTGGCTCAGTTTGACAATTCATTTCTACGGTCCTTTACATAGCATGTACACAGTATGCTTCAAAATTCTTGCTTTTTGTTAGTAGCTTGCAGTGTAGCTTATTATGTCAAAGTCTTACTGTAGCTCTGGTAGAGTTGGGAGAGCATTGCAAAGGTTGTGGGTTCGATTCCCAGGGAACAGATGTACTGACAATAAAACATATTTCTTGAATACACTTGGATGAAAGTGTCTGCCAGATGTACAAATGTAAAAGGGTCTTTGCCTGTAATTTAACGGTTTGAATTAGCTTGTAGCCTGTTTGTGTTCTCTCGGAAGGTTCTGGACGTGTTGTGTTCACTGTGTGTGTGTCACGGTGTGGCCGTTCGCTCCAATCAGCACCTGATCTGTGACAATCTGCTGCCCGGCAGAGACCTGCTGCTACAGACGCGACTCGTCAATCATGTCAGCAGGTAGGAAACAGTCAGCACGCCCTTCTTCACACCTGGACCTCACGATTGCCTCATCTCAACCAATCACTTCTCTCCTTCAGCATGAGGCCCAACATCTTTCTGGGTGTGAGCGAAGGTTCCGCCCAGTACAGGAAGTGGTATTACGAGCTCATTGTGGACCACGTGCACCCATTTGTGACAGCTGAAGCCACAAACCTGAGGGTGGGCTGGGCCTCCACGCAGGGTTACTGCCCGTACCCGGGCGGCGGAGAGGGCTGGGGTGGAAATGGTGTTGGAGATGATCTGTACTCGTATAGCTTTGATGGGCTGCACCTGTGGGCAGGTAAAGGGAAAACAATAGATATGTAAATTAGTTTTTAGTATGTTTGTACGAATAATGTGGTAGGCTAACAGCCTGTTGTGTTTAAAGATGACCCATCAGAGGCAATTTCGTTAAGCTGTTTTAAATCATGTCCTCTGATTGGTAGGTTGTGTGGCACGGTCGGTGAGCTCGCCCAATCAGCACCTGCTGCGAGCAGAGGACGTGGTCAGCTGCTGTCTGGATCTTAGTGCTCCCAGCATCTCATTCCGAATTAACGGCCAGCCTGTCCAGGGAATGTTTGAGAACTTCAACTCAGACGGCCTCTTTTTCCCTGTGGTGTCCTTCTCAGCAGGGGTCAAGTGAGTGTGACCACGCACATATTTTAAAGTTCAATCAAATTCCTCACAGCAGCTACACATAAATGCATTATAATTGATCTACATCTGTTTATCATGATATGTGAATTACTTGTAGAACTTTTAGCTTTTGATAGTGAAATGACATTTCAAATGAAACATGCTCTGACTGGTCAGTTGTCCTGCTTATTCTCAGAGTGCGCTTCCTGTTGGGAGGTCGTCATGGAGAATTCAAGTTCCTGCCTCCATCTGGATATGCTCCGTGTTTTGAGGCTGTTTTACCACGAGAGAAGCTAAGAGTGGAACACAGTCAGGAATATAAACAGGATCATGGGGGCATGCGAGATCTTCTGGGACCCACGGTCACACTGTCACAAGCAGCCTTCACGCCAATACCTGTAGACACCAGTCAGGTACACTCACCTGTATAGACACCGGTCAGGTGCACTCACCTGTATAGACACCGGTCAGGTGCACTCACCTGTATAGACACCGGTCAGGTGCACTCACCTGTATAGACACCGGTCAGGTGCAATAACCTGTTGTTTGCTGACTGTATTTTGAGGGAGAATTGTGTTTTCTGCTGTTAGATTGTGCTGCCGCCTCATCTTGAGCGAATCCGAGAGAAACTGGCAGAAAACATTCATGAGTTGTGGGTCATGAACAAGATCGAGCTCGGATGGACATACGGAGCGGTACATAAAACACTTTTCCTTATTTCCTTCAGATTTAAATGGGAATTTAATGTGTTTAAAAAAACACAACCCATCACCATAAGGTGCATACAGTGTAATGAAGTCTTAGTATGAAAATAAATTTCACTTGGGTGTCTCTCTCTTCATGTGTTTAATTAAGATTTAATTTATTTCATACAGCTTTCGTCAGTTTAATTCATTGTCTGCATCTACATACAAATTCCCGCATGTAAAGCCGCATTTTATAACTCAGATGTGATGGACTGTTGTGATTTTGCAGGTGAGAGATGATAACAAACGGCAGCATCCCTGTCTGGTGGAGTTCTGTAGACTGCCTGAGCAGGAACGCAGCTACAACCTGCAGATGTCTCAAGAGACGCTCAAGTAGGTCTCCTGTCACACGTCTGTGGGGGAAATCTGAGCACAGGTCTTCTCTTATGTCTGTCTGCATTTTATTTAGACAGTGGAGCCAGTATCTGCTTAAAATCTTCCAATTCCAATTCGTAACTTTTGCCTCTATCGTCATCTCTGTTTAAAACATAAAATTGCAGGTTATTTACCACTAACTACTTAGGAATAACGTTTTTGATATATGATGTATAATGTTAAAAACATGTTCATGTTCTACTAACATTACTGCACAAATGTTTTTCGGGGTGGTTTCTGAACTGTTTTCATGACTCTTTCTGACTAATTACAATGTTGCAGGCTGTGGTGTCAGCCCACGTGTGTGTGTGTCTGTGTGTCCCTGAGGGGAGACTGTGTCTTAATTACCGCTTGTGTGAAGTTAAACTGGAGTCACTCTGACAGACAGTGTGGTTGTGGATGTTGTTTTTTGTGTTTACTGTATCATGTAAATATGACAACAGCTTCAGAACCGACGTGATCTCTGTGTGCAGAACTCTTCTTGCTTTGGGGTGTCATGTCGGTGTGGCAGACGAACGGGCGGCAGAGAAAGTAAACAATCTAAAACTTTCAGCCAAGTACGTGTTTTAATCTTCATCTACAAATATGGTTTGGTGCGTATGTGCGTAAGTCAAGCCCTTTGGTGTTATTGTACAGACGCAATGTGTGTTTTGAATGCCAGCGTGATGATCAGGCTGATGTGTTTGACTGTTTTACTGTGTTTACATATGAAATATTAGTTGTTTTGTGAATTGTGCAGTGTTATGTTCCTCCGCTGGCTGATAAATGTGCGTCGTCTCATCAGGTATGAGCTCTCCAGTGGTTATAAACCTGCTCCAATGGACCTGAGTCACATCAAACTGGCGTCCACTCAAGAGGCTATGGTCGACAAACTGGCAGAGAATGCTCACAATGTTTGGGCCAGAGACCGTATACGGCAGGGATGGACATACGGCATCCAGCAGGTCAGTGTGTGTGGGGGGGGGTTTACTGAACCATATATTGAGGACAAAATTGTACCCAAAACTGACAAATCTGAGCAACATCCTTTAAGGGATGTCCTTATTTTTAAAAAAGCTATAATTTTATTGTAAAAATGCAGAACGTTTTCTGTTAAGATTACAGTGTGGGTTAGATTGTATTGTTTATAACTATCTGTTTATAAAAACAATAGAAGTCTATGGAATATCTCCCTTTAGATATATAAGTACATAGAAGATTGTGATAGAAGAATGTGGTCATACCGCCCACCACGGAGCTTATGAAAGGAACAGAACAAGTGTTTATCCATCAGATACAGAGAGAGAAGACATGTAGACTGATGAGACCACAGCAGGATCACAGCTGTCACTGAGATTCACACACAGCTCTACAGTCTCACCATAAAGCGCTCTGCAATAATCTTTACAGTTACAGCTGTCTGACCAAACAATCAGACACACACTCAGACAATGTGTGAGGTCTTGTTAATCAGACATGTGATGTTTTGTTAATCAGAGGTTCTCTGTCGTTCTCTGTAGGACATTAAGAACAAGAGAAATCCTCGTCTTGTTCCTTACGTTCTTCTCGATGAAAGGACCAAGAAATCAAACAAGGACAGTCTCAGAGAAGCTGTGCGGACGTTACTCGGTTACGGCTACAATCTGGAGGCTCCAGACCAAGATCATGGTATAAGGATTGACATACCCATAATGCATTGCATGAGATCACTTTAAAGAAGCCATGTTCTACACCTCTGTATTATCCCAGCTAACAATTCTAATGGGTAAAGACGTTTAGACGTTGTATTAATGTTATTTCTTGGTTATAAGAATGTTTTTCAAACATTTTTTAAATTTTTGTAGCAATTTAAAAATGTTCCATTAACAACTTAAAACTTTAGATTTTATATATAACATTAAAAACGTTCCACTAATGTTACATTTTTGATAACTTTGAGAGAACGTTAACAGAACATTAGCCAGCATTCTGAGGATGTTCCTTTGTTAGGCTGGGATCACACCTGTTTTCCACAAACAGTTTGTTAAAGATGAATGCTTTAACTGAAGGATTGAGGTTTGTTGTGTGCACACTGGGCTGTTTTCCCCCCTCCTGCTGTGCTGTCATGTCAACACATATGATGTCTGAAGATCTTGTATGAGAAAAGATTGTATGTGTGTTTTCTCCAGCAGCTCGATCAGACATCAGTAACCTGTCTGCCGAACGCCTCCGGATTTTCCGAGCCGAGAAGACTTACAGCGTCAACATGGGCAAGTGGTATTTTGAGTTTGAGGTGGTGACAGCGGGTGAGATGCGGGTGGGCTGGGCACGACCCGGCTGTCTGCCCGACCAGGAGCTGGGATCAGATGAGCAGGCCTTTGTGTTTGATGGATTTAAGGTAAACAACACTGGAATAAAACAAACACAAAAAACAGGAGGTGAACTGGTTTGTTTCATCAGGAATGTGTGTGTCTGTGTGTGTGTGTGTTTGTATTTGTGTGTGTGTGTGTTTTGGTGTGTGTGTACACGTCTTTGTGTGTGTACATGTCTGTCTGTGTGTTGTGTGTATGTATGTGTCTGTGTGTTTATATGTGTGTATGTGTGTGTCTGTGTTTGTGTGTCTGTGTGTGTGTATGTGTGTGTGTATATGTGGGTGTGTAGGCACAGCGCTGGCATCAGGGTAATGAACACTTTGGCCGTTCGTGGCAGTCGGGGGATGTGGTTGGCTGTATGGTCGACATGAACGAACACACAATGATGTTCACGCTCAACGGTGAGGTTCTGCTTGATGACTCTGGATCCGAACTCGCCTTCAAAGACTTTGAGGTTTGTGAAGGTGAGTGACGTGACGGTTCCCATCCCTCTAAAAAATGAATGTCGACATGAAATCAAAATGGATCGTGTTTACTCTTAATGTGCTGTGCATTCCTCAGAAAAAGAAAATTCACAAATCTTCATCAAAATGTAATACCTCCTTTTATCTGTCAGACGAGCTGTCTGTATGTGAATGTAAAAAAATAAAATATAAACAACAGGAGGAAATAAACAGCTGGAGTTAAGTACACTTGAGCTTTACTAACACCTACAGAGCACATACTGCAAAAACACACTGCGCAGACACACTGCAAAACACACACACACACACACACTGCGCAGACACACTGCAAAACACACACACACACTGCGCAGACACACTGCAAAACACACACACACACACACACTGCGCAGACACACTGCAAAACACACACTGAACACAGACACACAAACTGCAAAGCACACTGCAGACACAGTAATCAAACACATTTTGCAAAACACATTGTAAACACACACACACACACACATGCGTTTGTTCTGGCAGCTGCTGTGTCTCGATTATGTCTGTCATAAAGGAGAAAGTGTCTGTAAACAGCAGGTAAATGTGCTGCTTTATCATGTTTTCATAACAGCCCTCAACATGGATACAAACGCAACAGATTCCGCAGTGTAATGATCTACAGATGAACGCCACCTGTTGGTCGCTGTGAGACACCAACTGTGCAGACTGAGTGTCTGATATTTCTGAAATGTTTGCTGTAGTCGTCTGCGTTTAATTCATTCAAGCGTTTTTCTCTGTTATGTGACAGTGTTTCAGTCTAGGTCAGAATCTGTGTGTATAATATGATATAACACACACACACTGTTCCTGGAGCTTAGTTGGTAGAGCATTGCATTAGCAGGGCAAAGATTGTGGGTTCGATTCTAAGGGAACACACATACTGATGAAATAAACATGTAAATTTAACATTACATTTCATATATATATCAAAAACGTTATACTTATGTTTATAGTGGAATGTTTTTAAAGCGTTACAGAATTGTGTGAATAATGTTTATACAGTAACGTTGTGTCTGGACAGTCTGGACGTTTTGAACATTCCTATAACCCTTACATTTATTTCATTTTTATTACTGAAATGTTAGGAAAATGTTCTTAAAACCTAAAATTGTCAGCTGCGTCTGTGTTCTGACTGTGATTTTCTGCTGAATTTCAGGCTTTATTCCCGTCTGTAGTCTGGGTGTCTGCCAGGTCGGCCGTATGAACTTCGGGAAGGACGTGAGCACGCTCAAATACTTCACCATCTGCGGCCTGCAGGAGGGATACGAGCCCTTCGCTGTCAACATGAACAGAGATATGACCATGTGGATCAGCAAACGACTGCCTCAGTTCATTCCTGTCCCGCCCAACCATGAGCACATAGAGGTCAGAGATCACGTGATGCTTGTGCTTCTGGATGAGCTGCTGTGTGCAGTGTGTTGAAGATTGTGTGTGTGTGTTTGTGTGTTTGTACTGGTATTTACTATTTATTATGAGGACCAAATTTCCCCCCAGTATAGTAATACAAGTCAATTTTCACCTTGTGGGAACATTTTTGAGATCCCTACAAGCTTATACATCACACAAAAAATATTCCTGAAAATCTGCAGAAAGTTTTCTTTTAGGGTTAGATTTACGGGTGGGGGGATAGAATAAACAGTTTGTACAGTGTAAAAACCATTACGTCTATGGAACGTCCCCATAAAAGATGAAAACCCAACATGTGTGTTTGTGCGTGTGTGTTTTGCAGGTTACAAGAATCGATGGGACAGTGGAGAGCTCACCGTGTCTAAAGGTCACCCAGAGGTCATTCGGGTCACAGAACAGTAACACAGACATCATGTTTTACCGTCTCAGCATGCCGATCGAGTGCTCGGAGACGTTCGTCAGGTCGCCAAGCGGGATGTTAGCGGCTAACGGCAGCTTTTTCTCTCCAAAGAGAGATCTGGATGATTTTGAGACGGTGTCGGACTTTGAGGTTCTGATGAAGAGTTCGCACAGTCACGTCAGCTCAAATGGGCCGGAACGAGAACGAGACGAATTCAACAACCATAAAGACCACAATCAAGAAAAACCGTCCAAGATCAAACAGAGGTGGATCATCTTAAGTCAAACTCCCAAAATCAATGTTTTACTTGTTTTTTTTGTGGACGAAAAACCCTCATTGCAGTTAATTTCCATACAACAACAGTTCATAGTCTATCAATGGGCAATCCAAAAGGACAAAATGATCCAGTTTATGCTATAGCTATAGCGTCATTTGCGTTCACATGTGTAAAATGTGTTTCATGTGTATTTAAATTTATATTTTTGTGTGTGTGTTTAGGTTCATGTTGAAAAAAACAAAGCCGGATGTAAACAGCAGTAATTCTAGTGCTCGTTTATCAGAGGAAGTTTTGGCTGATGAGAGAGACGACTGTGAGAATCTCATCCAGACATCTACGGTGAGAGTCACACGGCTAAAATCTGACCTGTTTACATTATTTTAACATTAAAAAAAGACATACTTCCCCTTGTAACATGTATTGAAAACTTTACAATGGCAAACGTTGCCTGTGGTGAAGTGTGTATTAAACTGCTAATCTTTCTGTGTGTGTGTGTGTCAGTATTACTACTCTGTGAGGATATTTCCTGGGCAGGAGCCGTCCAGCGTTTGGGTGGGTTGGGTGACATCTGATTTCCATCAGTATGATCCTGCCTTTGAGCTCAACAAGGTTCGAACCGTCACTGTTACCCTGGGAGACGAAAAGGGTAAAGTTCATGAGAGGTCAGTGAGATGTTAATGAGACTCCAGTTATTTTGTATGTACAGCTGAGTAACACATGCGACATTTGTGAATGTTACAATTTAATACAAAAATATACGCACATATACTGTACTATACAGTACACAATACAATGTGTAATATATGATAGATAGATAGATAGATAGATAGATAGATAGATAGATAGATAGATAGATAGATGTGGCTGTACTGTTACAACATTAAGAGTGTGTGTGTGTTATTTTGCAGTATCAGACGCAGTAACTGCTACATGGTTTGGGGGGGTGAATGCAGCAACCCCAGTCAGGGTCGTAATAATAACGGTCTGGAGATCGGATGTTTGGTGGATACGGCTAACGGCTTCCTCACTTTCACATCTAATGGAAAAGAGCTCAGCACATTCTACCAGGTGTGAGTTCTGAGTGACGGTGTTTCTGCCGAGAATCGTCTCAGTATGTGACGGACTGATGATCAGCTCATTTCTCTTCATCTCTGCAGGTGGAGCCGAGCACTAAACTCTTTCCTGCAGTGTTTGCCCAGGCCACAAGTCCAAACGTCTTCCAGTTCGAACTGGGACGCATCAAGGTGAGCTCACGTACACATATACGCACGTACACACACACACACGGGACGTTGGTGCTATTTTTATTTTTGCACTCGCAGCACAGACAGGACAAGTGTAAGTTTAGCTCGTGCAGCATCACAGGGAAACATAAAGAAGACAAAGATCTGCTGTGTGTTTATTACATTCTGTGTGTGCGTGTGTGTAGAGTGTGATGCCGCTCTCTGCGGGCCTGTTTAAAAGCGAGCGGAAGAACGCAGTACCTCAGTGTCCACCGAGGTTACACGTGCAGTTCCTCACGCCTGTCTTATGGAGCCGTGTGCCCAATCAGTTCCTGAGGTCAGAGGTCACCAGGGTCAATGAAAGATTGGGCTGGATGATTCAGAGTACAGAACCGCTGCAGTTCATGACTCTCCATATACCAGAGGAGAACAGGTACAGCACACACACACACACACACACTATTTTTTACACAGACACACACACATTCTCTCTCTCTCTAACACACACACACACACTGTCCCTCTTATGTCACACAGACACACACACACCCATATCACACACACCTCTTTGCTTTAAGTGCAACAGTGTTAAACACACAAATCTCCTCTCAGGTCGTTGGATATTCTTGAGCTGTCAGAGCAGAGAGACCTGCTGAAGTTTCACCACCACACTCTGCGTTTGTATTCGGCCATCTGCGCTCTGGGGAACAACCGCGTGGCTCATGCGCTCTGCGGCCACGTGGACGAGGCCCAGCTCCTCTACGCCATCCAGAACAAATACATGCCAGGCCTTCTGCGGACGGGATACTACGACCTGCTCATAGACATCCACCTGAGCAGCTACGCCACTGCACGGCTCATGATGAACTCTGAGTACATTGTCCCCATGACGCCCGAGACCAAAAGCATCACCCTCTTCCCCAACGAGAAGAAGAAACACGGGTTGCCGGGAATAGGATTGAGCACGTCGCTGCAGCCGCGCATGCGCTTTTCCTCTCCTTGTTTCGTAGGGTCTGTGGGTTGTAACCATGGCAACGGTGCAGTTGCCGGGGGTGACTGTTTCCAATACAGCCCAGAGTTTCCGCTGGAGACCCTGAAGAGTCGGACAATGGAGATGCTGACGGAGGCAGTGCGAGAGGGCAGTTTACACGTGCGAGATCCTGTAGGGGGCAGCACTGAGTTCCTGTTTGTACCTCTCATCAAACTTTTCTACACGCTTCTGATTATGGGCATCTTTCATAACGGAGACCTGAAGACAATCTTGCAGTTGATCGATCCCAGTGTGTTTTCCCAGGATTCTGGGCTGGAGAGCAGCCCTGGTACCCCAGAGGCAGAGGAGGGATGTGGCCGTGGCCGGTTAGAGGGGGGTGGGGCTGAGGAACTGAGAGGAAAGATACCCAAAGAAGGACTTTTACAGATGAAGCTTCCTGAACCTGTCAAACTCCAGGTGACACCGTGTATATTTAGCATATTAATTGAATTAGCAGCTAGTGAAAAGCTAGCGAAATACTGTCTTATGTTTTATAATGGTGTATGTGGTGTTAGCATGATGTAAATGCAGTCATGTGAAGATGTTTACTGTTGTGATATTAATGTGATCTGATGTGTGTTTTGGCTTGTTTAGATGTGCCACCTGCTGCAGTATCTGTGCGACTGTCAGGTCCGTCATCGTATCGAGGCGGTGGTCGCCTTCTCTGATGACTTCGTGGCTAATCTTCAGGATAACCAGCGTTTCCGCTATAATGAAGTGATGCAGGCATTGAACATGTCTGCCGCGCTGACCGCACGCAAGACCAAAGAGTTTCGCTCGCCTCCGCAGGAACAGGTCAGAGGTTGTATCAGACAGCGGAGAGCTCGCCGTCTAAAGTGTGTGTTTATATGACGTGTGTGTGTGTCTCCTCAGATCAACATGTTGCTGAATTTTAAAGATGAGAAACAGGATTGTCCATGTCCCGAAAACATCCGAGAACAGCTGCTGGAGTTCCATGAAGATCTCATGACACACTGTGGTAAAATATTGTTTTTGTTCTTGAATCATTAGCAACCTTTGAAGGGCTGTTGCATATTGTAGCAGACAGAGACATGGATGGTGCAGTTATTGTGTGTGTATGTGTGTTCCTCAGGCATTGAGATGGATGATGATAAATCTGGGGATGGAGACAGTGATTTCACTATCAGAGGTCGTTTGATGTCTCTGGTGGAGAAGGTGACCTACCTGAAGAAGAAGATGGCTGACATACCAAAGAAAAAGAAATCAAAGAAACCGAGTGAGTGAGAACGGCTGCTGGAGTACTAGAGTAGCTACTCCACAATACCCTAACAGTGTTTTATAGTGCAGTGTTCACTGCCTAAAGTCACATTAAAACTGTATATATCAAACCAACTATTAAGCCTGATATTAACAGTATTATAAATTCTGTTTCTTAAGGTCAAAATGTGCTATAAAAAGCAGCTCTTTCAGCTAGTAGGCGGGACTTCCTTCGCTGGAGTAGCCATATTGAGCATTGCTTTCTCCCCTATTCAAACTTCATGCTTACAGTTTCCCCATAAAGCCTCATGCTTATATTAAAACATTTGTCAAAAAACCACAGCCACTGTGAGGTGATTTAACGAAGATCTGTCTGTCTGTCTGTGGGTCTGTCTGATATCCTGCAGGCACTCTTCAGCAGCTGATCTCTGAGACGATGGTGCGCTGGGCTCAGGAATCCGTCATCGAGGATCCAGAGCTGGTTCGGGCCATGTTTGTGTTACTCCACCGACAGTATGATGGCATTGGCGGGCAGGTCAGAGCACTGCCCAAAACCTACACCATCAACGCAGTCTCTGTGGAGGACACTATAAACCTGCTAGCATCGCTGGGTCAGATCCGATCTCTGCTGAGCGTCAGGATGGGTCGTGAGGAAGAGAAACTCATGATTCATGGTCTCAGGTAACACTCATTTCCTTCAGTTTACTAAACAATCAAACAAACAATCAAAAAATGTATTACTAATAAATTGTATAGCTTTAATGCACTGTACGTCGCTTTGGATAAAAGTGTCTGCCAAATGCATAAATGTAAATGTAGTTACTGTAGACAAGACAGCATTTGGCAGTGACTTTGTTGATATTTGGTGTGACTGCAGATTCCTGATCTCTGATTTGTCTTTCATTTGCAGTGACATCATGAATAATAAAGTGTTTTATCAGCATCCAAACCTAATGAGAGCTCTGGGCATGCATGAGACCGTCATGGAGGTCATGGTGAATGTTCTGGGAGGAGGAGAATCCAAAGTGAGTGATACTGAACATATTGTAGGTGTTAATATTGTGATGATGAGAGTGTTATCTCTTGGCTCTCTGGAATACTTGATTGTGATTGGCCATATGACACATTCTGTGGTCCATTGATGAATTTATTTGGTAAGCAATTGTGCAATTACTAACTTTATCTCAGGGTCCTGGTGATCTTGTCTAGGTTTATTTTACTATAGTAACCATGTGACTCTACATTATCTTTAAAGTTACTGCTGTGGGGAAAGCAGCTGTCCTGATGTGATTCTCTCAGTTCAGCTCCAGAGTGTCAGTGGAATGATTCAATGTGTTTTCCAGGAAATCACGTTTCCCAAAATGGTGGCAAACTGCTGTCGTTTCCTCTGCTACTTCTGCCGAATCAGCCGTCAGAATCAGAAGGCCATGTTTGACCACCTGAGCTACCTGCTGGAGAACAGCAGTGTGGGACTCGGTAAGATCTTTGTCTGAGGAACATCATGTGATCTGGAGATGAAAGTGGATGTGAGCTTCAGAGACTGTCGAAGGTTTCACCTGTGACCTTCAGAGTTTTCATTGCTAAATCCTTCATTACTGTAGTCTGTCTGCAGGGAAATGGCAGTGAGATGTAATGCTGTGTGCTCAAGAAATACTCTTAAACTTTAAACCAGTCCTGTACTCTACAGAAATTAGACAGGGACATCTTTTTATTGCCCAATAATGATGTATGTGTGTGTGTGTGTGTGTGCACACTCTCCAGCTTCTCCATCCATGCGAGGTTCTACTCCTCTTGATGTAGCAGCAGCTTCAGTCATGGATAATAATGAACTGGCTCTGGCACTGAGGGAACCTGACCTGGAGAAGGTAGGAATCTCTCTGATTGGTCGATTCAGGCTGTAGCTGATGTTGAATATTCCCAGCATGTCAAAGGTCATGGAGAAACAGGACGGTTTGGTAAAGAACTCATTAATCACAGTCTGTGAGCAGAGACATATTTATACTAGCGGAAATCAGAGCAGGGACTCGATGTTCTTATGAAAACTTCATTCTGAATTTTTCTATCTGGAGCTGTATTATATAGGCAGAGTAGGCGATCTTTTCCACAAACATTTTTTGTTATGCTGATTGAAAGTTTCTTCACATCCTGATAGCAATCACTAGTAAAGTGCCCTCGATCTTCAGTGGAATATATCTTCTGCGCAGGACCATAAAATGTTCGTTCAATCATTGCATTCGGCCAGAATGCAATTTTAAAGCAAGCTTGCTATAGATTTCTCATTACTGTGATAGTACCACAGTGTATTATAGACAGTATTGGTTTATAATGTCTTTGTACTTCAGTGTACACTAAAATGATCACACCTAAATGACAAGGTACATCAAACAATACAATAAACAGTAACTACCTTCTCATATATAATATTTCTTATTCTAATAGGTGTGTTATCATTTTTCTTATTCTGTTTGCTCACGTTTCATATGTGTGATTCTACATCTTATGGTGTGTGTGTGTGTGTGTGTGTGACGCAGGTAGTTCAGTATTTGGCTGGCTGTGGTTTGCAGAGTTGTGTGATGTTGATGTCTAAGGGATATCCCGACATCGGCTGGAATCCAGTGGAGGGTGAACGATACCTGGACTTCCTCAGATTTGCAGTCTTCTGTAACGGTTTGTACTTGATTGAACATTCAAACGTTCTTGTCCTGAATCCATTTGGAGACTAAAATCACACAGACATTGTTTCTGAGTTGTGATGTTTTATGTTTGGATCTCCTCAGGAGAAAGCGTGGAGGAGAACGCCAACGTGGTCGTGCGGCTCCTGATTCGCCGGCCGGAGTGTTTTGGCCCCGCCCTGCGTGGAGAAGGTGGGAACGGACTACTGGCAGCGATGGAGGAAGCGATAAAGATCTCAGAAGATCCCAGCAGAGACGGACCGTCACCTACTACAGAGGAAAGCAGGACACTGTACGTATTAAACACAGAGCGAAACATCCGCAGTGATTCTGTTCTTGAAGGACAGCAGAAAGCAAAGCTCATAATCTTGCTCATTAGTAAATAAGAAGCCGAGTCTCGAGACGATGGTCAATTCAAGGCAGTAATTTTACCTGTTATGGTTCTTAATCAAGAGATCAAGATCTTACCTGAGATTTTCAGACTTCCTAGAAGACATATTTATATATTCATATTTATATTTTACATGACACTACATATTTTATACTTGTTTTCCAAACACCACACAGAGTCACACTGAGTCCCAGTACATACATTCAAATAAACCTGAATCAAAGACGTTTGACGGTTTTATTTACCACAACAAATTTACATGTCTGTCTGCCTACTTCTGTGTGCGCGTATGCTTGCTTTGTGTGTGTGTGTGGATTCAGGTCGTGTCAGCGCGTCTTTCTGCTTTATTCCCTCATGATTTTCTCTCTCATTTATCTTCTGTGTTCTTCATCTGTCAGTGTCCACCGCCGAGGGCAGTCAATTGGGTCATGCTCTACATGCAGCAGGTTCTGCGTGTATCTGCAGATATACTGTACATGCAGAATATGTTTTATCATCTGAACATCTGATTCTCTCATTATTTACCTCGTCATTCCAAACCTGCGTGGCTTTGTTTAGCAGTGAACCGAATGTTTTCTTTAGCTGCTTTTGTTCAGGCAATGAAAGCAAACCGTGACCAGCAGCGGTTCCATTAAATAAGAAATAAAACACAATAACAGTATCATATCACATAGTCTAGATAACTTATGTTATGATAACACTCATGTGTTGTATTTCAAATGTAGAACTGCAGAGCAAAAACAGAAAAACTTTATGTTATGTTTAGAGTGGGTGTCTTATCTGAGGGCTTATATAACAGACTGTGTTTATATGAATGTTCTCTCTCTCTCTTTCTCTCTCTCTCAGTAATGATGTTGTAGAAGAAGAGGAGGATGAAACCATTCACATGGGAAATGCCATCATGACCTTCTACGCTGCTTTGATTGATCTGTTGGGACGTTGTGCTCCAGAAATGCATGTGAGTTGTCTGTGTGTATGTGTGAAGCTGGTCTGGTGATGGTCCACATGTTAATGAGCTGATTTCTGCTCCATCAGCTCATCCACGCAGGGAAGGGAGAGGCCATCCGTATCCGAGCCATTCTGCGGTCTCTCATTCCCATCGAGGATCTGGTGGGCGTGATCAGTATTCCGTTCCTGATGCCCACGCTGGCTAAAGGTTCGAACCTCTGATCTACTCAACCTCTTCACTGCTGTAATGTAACTGGGATATTTGGGGTTCATGATGTTTATAGACAATAAGTTTGACTCCACATTTCACACTGTTAATGTTTTTTAACCAGTGGATCTCATGTATATGAGAATTGCAGCGAACAATTTTAGGCTGTAAGAACGTTTCCATTAAGTAATAAAACTGTTTTTTGAAAGCGTTAAAAAAATGTTATTTTAAAAGTTTTAGGAACGTTTAAAACTTTGTTTTTAGACGTTGTATTAACGGTAATGCTTGGTTATTAGACCATAAAATTTTGTAAATTTAGTAACGTTTTTAAAATGTCCCTTTAATAACTTAAGAATAACGCTTTTGATATATATTTAAGCCTAAATATAAGTTCTACTAATGTTACTGCAAAAACAGTAATTTTTTTGATAATGTTCTGAGAATGTTCCCTGATAGCTGGGATATTACTCTGTCTCTGGCGATTCTGTGCGGTTCAGAATAAGTTGATAAATGATTATTTTGTGTCTCCAGATGGATCTGTTATCGAGCCAGACATGTCCGCAGGCTTCTGTCCCGATCACAAGGCAGCCATGGTTCTGTTCCTGGACCGTGTGTATGGCATTGAGGACCAGAACTTTCTGCTGCACCTGCTGGAGGTCGGCTTCCTGCCTGACCTCAGAGCCGCTGCCTCATTGGACACGGTGAGTCACGTGGACTGTCTGATCCGGTCAGCGGCAGTTATTGTGTGTGTGTGTGTATATGTTGTTATAATGCTGACCTTTGACCCCAGGCGGCTCTGAGCGCCACAGACATGGCTCTGGCTCTGAACCGGTACCTCTGCACTGCGGTTCTGCCCCTGCTCACGAAATGCGCTCCTCTGTTTGCGGGCACAGAACCGTTCGCGTCCCTCATTGATTCCCTGCTGCACACCGTCTACAGACTGTCTAAAGGCTGCTGTCTTACCAAAGCCCAGAGAGACGCTATAGAGGAGTGTCTGCTCGCCGTCTGCGGGTGAGAAGATAGTTTCACACGCAGTTTCATTCAATCAAAGATATTATCCAGAAAATAATGAAATAATAACACCTTCAAATGAAAAGAAAAGCAAATGTTGAGCTGAATACAATATCTAATTACAATTATGAAAGTAACAGCAAATAGTCCCAGCTAACCAAATTTTTTCATTAAGTAACAAAAAAGTTTTTTCAATGTTCTAGGAATGTCCAAAACGTCCAGCTTTTTAGATGTTGTATTAACATTATTGCTTGGTTTTAAGAACGTTATTTAAACTTTTTTTAATAAAATGTTTGTTTTTAACACAATATAACGTCAATCTAATGTTTCTGATATACATTTATATAACTTGTATATATATACGTTCTACTAACGTTACTGCAAGAACATTTCTGATAACTTTGAGAGAACTTTTAGAGAATGTTAGCCAACATTCTGAGATTCAGGATGTCTGTCAGTAATGTTAAATGGAGATGAGCTACTGTAAAGTGTTCAGTGTTGATGTGTGTGTGTTTTTTGTTTGTCATGTATGTTTTATGTGTGTGTGTGTGTGTGTATTTTCAGTAAACTGCGGCCCTCCATGATGCAGCATCTGTTGAGGCGTCTGGTGTTTGATGTTCCTGTGCTAAATGAACACACTAAGATGCCCCTGAAGGTCTGAATCCTAATTCACATTCATTTCGCATGATTCTGTAGTTTTAAGGGATTTGTATGTGTCATAATTGAGCTCTTGATTGGTCTCAATTGGTGTTTCAGCTCTTGACCAATCACTACGAGCGCTGCTGGAAGTATTACTGTCTGTCCGGTGGATGGGGCAGTTTTGGCGCCGCGTCAGACGAGGAGCTGCACCTGTCTAGAAAACTCTTCTGGGGGATTTTTGATGCTCTGGCAAGAAAGGTTAAACTGAACGTAAATTTATTCTGGGTCAGATTTTGTGCTGAAAAACAGCTACAATATGCGGTTCTGCTTTTCTGCTGAAAGATTGACAGACAGCTGTCACTGAAGTGCTCCAGATACAAGCCTTGCTGTAAATACAGTCATACTGTAAGAGATACAGAATACAGTAATGTTTTTTCTCCGATGGGTCATATATCTGAGGTGTATTTCTTCTCCCGTTATGCAGAAATATGACGTTGAGTTGTTTAAGTTGGCCCTGCCGTGTCTGAGTGCGGTGGGTGGAGCTTTACCTCCTGATTACATGGAGTCAAACTATGTGGCCATGATGGAGAAACAATCATCTATGGACGCTGAAGGAAACTTTAACCCGCAGCCTGTAGACACCAGCAGGTCAGTCGGCGCTGAATTGCTTTGTATTTCATATAAAATCCTGTATATCACACTTCTTCTAAAACCTTTTGACATTAAAATATTTGAGCTTAGTTTGGATGCTGTTTTCATCAGCTGTCAGATGTTTTTGAGACATCTAATGTAGGTTGTTTTATTTGTCTGTCGTTCTTCAGTGTTGTTGTTCCAGAGAAACTCGATAATTTCATCAATAAATATGCAGAATATTCCCATGAGAAATGGTCAATGGAGAAGGTCAGAGACGTCATGTGACTGTCTGCATGTTACAACCAATCAGAGCTCACTTTGAGTTTTACCCAGTGGATAACACAGGCAAAAAACGTGACTTGGCCAACTAGCAACCAATCAGAACACGCTAATAACCACATAGCAACAATAAAGCTGCAATCCATAACTTTCGCCTCTCTATCACCATCTCAATTTAAAGCATAAAATTGCACGTTACGACTAAATAAACCTGACGACTAAATAACCTGATGTAAACAGAAAGTTTCAAACTGACTTTTCTTGGGATATTGGACCCAACAGCTCAAATTATAAATCATTATTATAAACTTATTGGGAATCGGGGTAAGATAAGGAGACCGTTTTAAACACTAATCTGTTATGTACTTGTTTAGTAACTAATTTTTTATCATTTTTAACAAGAAAGTTACAGATTGCAGCTTTAAATCACTCACCACGCTGTAGCAACCAGCCACGGATATGTCATATCAATATCAATATCAATCTACCACTGGATTTACAAAAACATTTAAGTTTACTCATAGACATAATTGCTGGTTTGTGTTACTGTCAGCTCTTGTCATGGGTTCATGTGTGTGTTTTCTGCAGTTTGCTGTGGGTTGGGTTCATGGAGAACAATTATGTGAACTGTCTAAAGTTCATCCTCTGCTGAAGTCGTACAAAAGTCTCTCTGAAAAGGTATTGAAATATCACGCCTGTATAATCTCAAATTACAAGCACTTTAAGTAAACCATTCTCTTGCCATGAATGAGTTGATTTCCCAGCATGCCTCTGTACTTCAGGATAAGGAGGTTTACCGCTGGCCAATCAGAGAGAGCCTGAAGACGATGCTGTCATGGGGCTGGAGCATCGAGAGGATGAGAGAGAGCGACGCGTCCACATTACACAACCGCACACGAAGAATATCTCTGTCCAGTCAGGTGAGAACCAGGGTTCAAATCCCAGTAAACACACACAAAACTTCAAATAAATGTTGACCAGTTACAGCAAATAACATACTTTTTCTTCTGCAAATGTTATGTATTAATCTGGAATCTATAATAATAAATAAAGTTGTGTGTTAATAAAGGTATTTGTTTACTAGTTGAAAAAAGGCTCACAGAAACGCTTTCATTCAAAAATCACTTCTCCCAGATTATAAAATCAGTAAATATGACTGTTGACTTGTGTTACCTGCAGCGGTCAATAGAGGGGGCTCATGGTTTCTGCCCGCGGCCCGTAGACATGAGTAATGTCACCCTGTCCAGAGACCTGCATGTAAGTGCCACATCTCCACAAAACACAGCTTCAGCATTTCTAGAATTGTGCTTTAAAAATTGAATAAAAATGGAAAAATCTGCAGTAATTTGGTGTTCGTGTTTCAGTCGATGGCGGAGCTGCTGGCTGAGAACTATCACAACATCTGGGCTCAGAAGAAGAAACTGGAGCTAGAAGCCAAAGGTAGAGCAGATGTGTACCTCACACCCTCCATCTGATGTGCGTTTCCAAACCCACCCCACATCTCCACCCAAAACAAAAACAAAATGGTCGTTTATGTTAAAAAGGTTGGATGTTTATTGGCTTTTTACGTTCAGAAACATTGATTTATGCAAATTTTTCTTGTTTAATGAGTCAGAAGGAAGATCAATGTGTTGTCATGACACGGTCGGTTCTCTGTGTGCTGTAGGATCTAGTTTACTTTACTGATATCATCCTAATGAGCTACATGGTCCCACTATACATACTGTACGTACAATACATTTCCATTAATAACTTAACAGAGGCTTTAGTGAATCTGGACCCTTGATGCCCATCTGAATATCAGAACCCCACTATAACCTGAAGGTTACTGGATCTGCTGCAGTTTACTGCGTACCGTACACTGTACCGTCTGTTATTGGTTTAAATGCTATATGAAACAGTTTACAGCATACAACAATAAATGTATCTTATGTGTCTTAAGTTACACAGTTGTCAGATATCCCCTCTGCCTCACCTGTTTCGGAGAGTAATGTCTTTAAAAAACTTAAAAAAATAGTTGTGTATGTAAAGATTATTGTCTAACATTTTGGCAGTATTGGCCACAGTGGAAGCAGAAGCTCATTGAGCACATTGCATTATGGGATACAGTAACACATACAGTGTGTACTCTGTTGTATACTGCACATTTTGCCAAATCTGTATAGTTGTCATTATAGTTAGAGCCTTTAGATGGCACTGCAGGACTGTGTTGTGTGGTTTGTAACAGTGTGTGTGTGTGTTTGTCAGGTGTTGTGTGGTTTGTAACAGTGTGTGTGTGTTTGTCAGGTGTTGTGTGGTTTGTAACAGTGTGTGTGTGTGTTTTCAGGTGTTGTGTAGTTTGTAACAGTGTGTGTGTGTGTTTGTCAGGTGTTGTGTGGTTTGTAACAGTGTGTGTGTGTGTGTTTGTCAGGTGTTGTGTGGTTTGTAACAGTGTGTGTGTGTGTGTGTTTGTCAGGTGTTGTGTGCTTTGTAACAGTGTGTGTGTGTGTGTGTGTGTTTGTCAGGTGTTGTGTGGTTTGTAACAGTGTGTGTGTGTGTTTGTCAGGTGTTGTGTAGTTTGTAACAGGTGTGTGTGTTTGTCAGGTGTTGTGTAGTTTGTAACATGTGTGTGTGTTTGTCGGTGTTGTGTGGTTTGTATTTGTTTTCGGTGTTGTGTGGTTACAGTGTGTGTGTTTTTGTCAGGTGTTGTGTGGTTTGTAACAGTGTGTGTGTGTTTGTCAGGTGTTGTGTAGTTTGTAACAGTGTGTGTGTGTTTGTCAGGTGTTGTGTGGTTTGTAACAATGTGTGTGTGTTTGTCAGGTGTTGTGTAGTTTGTAACAGTGTGTGTGTGTTTGTCAGGTGTTGTGTGGTTTGTAACAGTGTGTGTGTGTTTGTCAGGTGTTGTGTGGTTTGTAACAGTGTGTGTGTGTTTGTCAGGTGTTGTGTGGTTTGTAATTTGTTTTTGTCAGTGTGTTTTGTTTGTAACGTTTTGTTTTCAGTTTGTTGTCATGTGTGTGTGTTTGTCATTTTTTTTGTAACAGTTTTTTTTTCATTTGTTTAACGTTTGTGTTTTCGGTGTTGTGTGGTTTGTAACGTGTGTGTGTGTTTGTCAGGTGTTGTGTGGTTTGTAACAGTGTGTGTGTGTTTGTCAGGTGTTGTGTGGTTTGTAACAGTGTGTGTGTGTGTGTTTGTCAGGTGTTGTGTGGTTTGTAACAGTGTGTGTGTGTTTGTCAGGTGTTGTGTGGTTTGTAACAGTGTGTGTGTGTGTTTGTCAGGTGTTGTGTGGTTTGTAACAGTGTGTGTGTGTGTTTGTCAGGTGTTGTGTGGTTTGTAACAGTGTGTGTGTGTGTTTGTCAGGTGTTGTGTGGTTTGTAACAGTGTGTGTGTGTTTGTCAGGTGTTGTGTGGTTTGTAACAGTGTGTGTGTGTTTGTCAGGTGTTGTGTAGTTTGTAACAGTGTGTGTGTGTTTGTCAGGTGTTGTGTAGTTTGTAACAGTGTGTGTGTGTTTGTCAGGTGGGGGCAGTCATCCATTACTGGTTCCCTACGACACTTTAACTGCCAAAGAAAAATCCAAAGACAGAGAAAAAGCACAAGACATCCTGAAGTTCTTTCAGATCAACGGATACACGGTGTCAAGGTGATAGTCCGAGCACAAAACATTAAGCTGCATTTGCATATAACAGCGTAACGTGATGATAAAGCTCGGCAGATCTGCACAGACTGTTCTGATGTGTGTTTCTGAATTCTGCAGGGCTATGAAAGAACAAGATTTAGACACACCGTCTATTGAGAAACGTTTTGCTTACACGTTTCTGCAACAGCTGATCACGTATGTGGATGAAGCTCATAAGCACATGCTGGAGTTTGGTGAGACATTTGTTTAAACTTGTAAAGGTTTCATGCACACTAGATTATGAATCCAGATTATAATCACATTTAGGTCATATTTCATCTTTCACATTCAAAAGAAAAAATTAGGAAGTAATTTTTATAACGACCTTTCTATTTGACCATTAACACTTGCAGTGTGACATTTTCATGACATTTTAGTGAAATAACATGGAGGTGTTTTTGAGATATACTCAGTATTTCATTCATAAATCCTGAACATAATCTCTGAGCTGAGCTTTACGTCTTTATTTCAGATGTTGGAATGCGATCCAAGGGGGAAAAAATTCCCCATGAACAGCAGGTCAAGTTTTTTGGAAAGGTCTGTTTCTCCCGACAGACTGACTGAGTTGGTTATTAAATTCATACATTGACGGGATAATCTGCTTTCAGCGACAGTTTTGAAGTCCATCATGATATTTTGTGGGTTTGCAGGTTGTGTTGCCGCTTGTAGACCAATACTTTAAAAACCATCGCCTCTACTTCCTGTCTACTGCCGTTCGACCAATCAGCAGTGGAGGCCACGCCTCCAATAAAGAAAAAGAGATGGTGACCAGGTGATGACTTTATCTGAACCTAAAATCCAATTTTAGCACATTAAACCGCCGGTAAATCAAAGTAATGTGTCCGTTTCAGTTCAGATAATAAATGAATCAACTCTTTATCTACAGATTTCTTCTGTTTGCTAAATGCAATTATGATTTGTTCTGCTTGTACACATTTGTTCTGTTTCTGCTTTCTTCCTCTTTTAATTCCTCTAACATGTTTAATATCTCTCAAACGCACCTCTCTTACGACTCTCAGCCTGTTCTGCAAACTGGGAGTTTTGGTCAGGCACAGGATATCTCTGTTTGGTAAGGCCAGTGAGTCGGTGTGTGTTTGAGCTGTGCTTCTGCATGTTCAGCCTGCTGTTGTGAGACTGCTTTTGGTCTTTAATGCATCCACTTGTGTACAGTTCTCTCAGCCTGTTATCCGCGCTGGATTGATGTTTTCTGTTTTCATCTTCAGCCTCAGATGATAAAAGTCAGAGTTTAAAGTCTCTGTCTAAAACCCGGGACTGTGAACAAGTGTCTGCATTGATGATATCTGCTGTAACGTTTCACAATATGCCACCTTGTGATAAGAAATGTGTCATATTTCTAAGGTGTTAGAAAACTTGTGATTGTGTAGTTCTTATTGAAGTCGCTTTTAAAGATAGCGATATCAATTATCCACAAAGAGAGTTTTTGTGGAGAAACTGCAGATTCAAATTAAATATCAATAAGTCGCAATATAAAAAAATGCAAACAAATAAGATTACTTCAGTGTCGTAATAAACTCAGACCTGTTTTGGTAGTTTAAAGTTGAAATCCAGGGTTTGAAATCTGATTAAAAACTGATTTGCTGTCTAGTTTTAAGCATTCAGTTCGTACTGGCATCTGCAGACCACATAGAGCACCTTAGAACCCCCTTAGAAACCCCATAGCAACACCATGGCAACGACTCTCAGCATTCACATAATTTGACTGATGTTTTCCTGCTTTAGGAAATGATGCTGCCTCAATAGTCAACTGCTTGCACATACTGGGACAGACTCTGGATGCCAGGTTAGTCACACTTCACATTACCCAGAGGGCCATTGGCACACTTATTTATTGCCTTGAAAATGACTGTAAAAAGAAAGAAAAAAAATAGAAAGATGGAATGGAAAAGTTGTATTAACCAGCAATCAGGACCGTATTGGTTTATGCAGGACTGTTTTCGAGCTTTCACGAGTAAAGAAGCATCACTTTTAAACTCTGTTTATTAGACTCATGTTAGTGTCTGACTGATTGTTTCGTGTTCTCCCCCCAGGACTGTGATGAAAACCGGTCAGGACTCTGTCAAAGCGGCTCTGCGGGCGTTTTTTGACAATGCTGCCGAAGATCTAGAGAAAACGATGGAGAACCTGCGACAGGGTCAGTTCACACACACACGGGCGCAACCCAAAGGTGTGACACAGATCATCAACTACACCACCGTCGCTTTACTTCCTGTGCTGTCCTCACTGTTTGAACACATCGGACAAAACATGTTTGGAGAGGACCTGATACGTGAGTGAATTTATTTCTTTAAAGTAGCGATAGAACAATATATCAGATGCTCTGATTAACTCTGGTGATATTGGGATTATTGGCATACCAGCAGCTTTGTCCATATATAATAAACATTCATATTTTTAATATATATTTTAGCAGATTTTGATAATATTGAGTACATAACTGTTTCTTTCATCTCATCTCATTTGCTATCATTAAAGGTAGGGTAGGTAGTTTCAGAGAGGCTAGTAATAGCAAGCTAGCTTTGAAAGCATAATACCCCTGCCCTCCCTTCAAAGCGATCTGCAAACCATGCCTCCTCCAACACATGAATGCATACACAGTTTGACAGGCAAGTAGGACATCCTATCTTTGCATTTGGACCGAATGCAACGATTGGATGAACATTTTATGGTCCTGCACCTTCCACATGCCAAGAAAATCACCTACCCTGCCTTTACGTTGTATTGATATTGATCAGCATTTCACAGACCATCTGTCACTCATTCAGTCCATCATCAGTGGACACGAGCTGACAGCTGCATGCGGTAGATCTTGTGATCTCTTCTGATTTATTTTCTGTGTCATTGTAGTGGATGATGTCCAGGTTTCCTGCTATTGGATATTAAACAGTTTGTACTCACTTGGAACCAGTAAAAGTATTTATGTTGAGAGGTAAATCACAACCGTTACACTGTTTGTCTGATCGTGCAGAATATTTGAGTTTTCTTAATGGTGTGACAGAGAACAGAATGTTGCTGGTGTCTTATAAAATGTCTTTTATATTGTTGTGTGTTGTGATGCATTGGTGACCAGTTATAGTTCAATTATAGTTTCGTTACAGCTCTGTTATAGTTCTCTTATGGTTCTGTTATAGTTCTCTTATGGTTCTGTTATAGTTCTCTTATGGTTCTGTGCTTGTGATGGTGTTGTGTGCAGGCAGCGACCGGCTCTTGGCGAATGTTTGGCTGCGTTCTCCGGCGCGTTTCCTGTGGCGTTTCTCGAACCCAGTCTGAACAGACACAACACATACTCCATTTACAACTGTAAAACATCCAGAGAACGAGCAGGTACATAACTGATAAACCTGTACAGGAAGTTTGTATGCTTTTGTGTTGTGTAAACTGTGTTGTGTTATTTCTATAAGACTTTCACACAAGAAGAATGTGTGTGTTTTTCTTACAAATTCTACAGAAATCAAGTTGTCTGATGACAGTTGTTTTGTTTTGGTGGTCTCTCTTGTCCAGCATTAGGTCTCCCTGCTCAAGTGGAGGAAGTGTGCGCTCTAGTGCCGTCTCTGGAGCGAGCCCTTGAGGAGATAATGGAGCTGGCGGAGTCCGGGATGCGCTACACGCAGATGCCTCACGTGATGGAGGTGGTCCTGCCCATGCTCTGCAGCTACATGTCCCACTGGTGGGAAAACGGTCCTGAAAGTAATCCAGAATATTCTGAGAGCTGCTGCACCTCTCTGACGTCTGAGCACATGAACACGCTGCTGGGGAACATCCTGAAGATCATCTACAACAACCTGGGCATCGATGAAGGAGCCTGGATGAAAAGACTCGCAGGTAAGAACATTCCTCATACACAGTTCTTAATGTCAGCGATTGATTACATGTTTTCTTCTGTTTGATCTTTAAATGCATCATCTGTGCCTCAGTGTTTTCTCAGCCCATCATTGGTAAGGCCAAATCTCAGCTGCTCAAGTCTCATTTCCTGCCCCTGATGGAGAAGCTGAAGAAGAAGGCGGCCATGGTTCTCCAGGACGAGGAGCACATGAAAGCTGAAGGTCGGGGGGAGATGTCTGAATCTGAGCTCCTAATCCTGGATGAGTTTACCATCCTTGTGCGAGACCTGTATGCATTCTACCCTCTGCTCATACGGTTCGTCGACTACAACAGGTATGGCAGACGAGCGCTCAGCTCAGCTGTGATTGGACGATTATTGTTACCTGTCAATGTTTGATGATTGTTTGTCTGGTGTTTTTTTTTTTGCAGAGCCAAATGGCTGAAAGAACCAAATCCAGAGGCAGAGGAATTATTCCGTATGGTGGCAGAAGTCTTCATTTTCTGGGCCAAGTCACATGTGAGACACACACACACACATGGTGGCATATGTGGGTTATAAGGACTGTAGATCTACTATTACGTAGACGTAATAGTTTATAAAGTTTACAAACTGTATATTCTGTCCCCCAACTCTCACAGAAAACATGGTCTTTTTTGTAATAAACAAAAAATCAAACCCACACACACACGGTTTGTAACTACATAACTTCAACACACACACACACATTGTAACCACTCATTCATTTTAAATTAGAGGGCAGTGAATATGTGATGTCTTTAAACATATGTGCATTTTTTCACAGAACTTTAAGAGGGAGGAACAGAACTTTGTGGTTCAGAATGAAATCAACAACATGTCCTTCCTCATAACAGATACCAAATCTAAAATGTCTAAGGTATGAGACTATTACACACACACCAAAGTAATTCTGTGGTCAACAACATGGTTTTACTGTGGTACAGCACACACAAAAATATGTAATAGTGTTGAAGTGACCTGTGAGGGTGTTCTGATGTTCACAGGGGGCCGTTTCAGACCCAGAGAGGAAGAAAATGAAGAAGCGCGGAGATCGATACTCACTGCAGACGTCGCTGATCGTGGCCGCTCTGAAGAGGTTACTTCCTGTCGGGCTGAACATCTGTGTGCCAGGAGACCAGGAGCTGATCGCACTCGCCAAGAACCGCTTCACACAGGTCATTCCAGCAGATCAGACCTGCAGAATAAAACTCTGATTCAGTGACATGAGAGGAAACAGAATTTCATTGTTTGGTTTCGTTTCCACAGAAAGACACTGAAGAAGAAGTGCGGGAGACCATCAGGAGCAACCTGCACCTGCAGGGGAAGGTGAGGAGCTTCTGACACTGCAGCTCACAAAAGCCTACAAATCAAACCCCGTGAGAAACATCATTTCCATCAGTTGTGTTGATTTGATTATGGACCAAAAACATTAGAAACCGAAACGAACAAAAGACTTTGGTCTTGGAGATGAGGAGAAGGTTTGGAGAAAACCTCACACTGAAGATGTGTTCTCACCTGAATTGAGGAGGGCTGATGGTTAAGCGTTCATTGGCGCACAGACACATGCTGTAGCTTCATCCACAGTGTGTTTGTGTGCAGTTGGAGGACCCTGCTATCCGCTGGCAGATGGCTCTGTATAAAGACATGCCCAACCGCAGTGAAGACACGTCTGACCCTGAGAAGACTGTGGAGAGGGTGTTGAATATTGCCCATGTGCTGTTTCACCTGGATCAGGTGAATATCTTCGTTTATCACACTGGTTCACAACAGTTCCTAAATGTGGGCAGCTCTTCAGTTTTAAAACTGTATGACTGATTCAAACTCAGTTCAGATCTTTTATTTTAAAGACCCTGTTTCCCATCTTTAAATCTCTCATAGATTATGTGTTGGTGAAGGTTAATGAGTGTGTCTTTAATCAGGTTGAACATCCTCAGAGAAGTAAGAAGGCCGTTTGGCACAAGCTGCTGTCCAAACAGAGGAAGAGAGCTGTGGTGGCCTGCTTCAGGATGGCCCCACTATACAACCTGCCCAGGTCGAGAGCCTCTTCTGTTTCCTGCTGTGTAATGTTCTCATGTCTCCTGAACCATCTGAGATCTTCTCTCTGTGTTACATTACAGGCACAGAGCTGTCAACCTGTTCCTCCAGGGTTATGAGAAGTCCTGGATCGAGACGGAGGAACATTATTTTGAGGACAAGCTAATTGAAGATTTGGCTGTAAGTATTTTCATCTTTGTTAGCGATTAGACATCATTATATATCATCTCTTTAATATCCATGCTTCCTGGTAGGATGGCATATGATACACAGAGGACAGGAACTTTGATTTGATTTTGTAGGAAGTATTTCCAGAGATAAGATAACGCTGCCTTACTGTCACACGCATTTAACACACCACTATATTTCAAACAAAAGACATGCAGCAAAATGACAACCAACACATGAAAGAAACCATATGGACTAGAATCAGTATTTAGAAGTTCTTCTGAATCGGATGGTCTTCTGGTTTGCCACTTCAAATAAAGTATTTATTTTCATAAAACGTTTCATTGTTTCAACGCCATTTTTTTAACTCATCTTTGATTTTTGGTCAAATCATCTAGTTTCTCTCCTGACAAAAACTCTGATAAAGACTTTCCTCAAGTCATTTGGCAACTGCAGTTATACATGTACCTCAAGTAAAGGATGTTGGTTGAGTCTTTAGTTTCCTGTTTTAGAAACCAGGTGGAGAAGAACCTTCAGAAGAGGACGAGATGACCAAACGCATCGATCCATTACATCAGCTCATCCAACTGTTCAGCAGAACGGCACTGACGGAGAAATGGTGCGTCAAAATAATCAGTCTGAACGAATATGTCTCTCTTGTATCTCACAGATGGTCTAAAGTGTCACAATTGGTCTGTTTGTTGTAGTAAACTGGAGGAAGATCATCTCTACATGGCTTATGCAGATATAATGGCCAAGGTGAGATGGAAATGATATATTAAGAACTGCTTTCATAAATATTTTACTGATGTGAAATCATAAATTATCATAAAGTTACTTTAATAAACTGTAATTTAATAATAAATCTAAAATGTGTTTAAACATCTTGTAGTCACAGGAGACACTGTTGTGATGTGTATGTGTGTGTGTGTGTTCTCTGCAGAGCTGTCACGATGAAGAGGAAGATGATGAAGAGGAGGTGAAGAGTTTTGAGGTGTGTGTGTGACCATCTGTGACCCTCCACTTCATGTTCTTATAACAGACACATCCTCTCCCTCTCCTTAACTTTAAGAGTTAACTTATCTTAGCAGCTCCCTGATGGTACATTGTGTCTGTTTGATGTGTGTGGTTTCATCTGGAAGATTTTAGAGTGTTTGTTGTCTAAAACGTTTCCTGTCAAACGTTAGCAGAACGTTCAGCAGATGTTTGTGCTTTATTTCTGACTGGGAATGCACTGTGAATGTAAGATATTTATGAGTGACCTGGTGTTCACTAAAGCCGGTAGTTGTTTACCATCATGTGTTGAGTTTTGGATGCTGGTGTCCATACCAGGCTTTTTAAGGTTGATCTTATTAGAGAAGATATTTATTGTGGCTTTGGGAATATGGACCTGCACTCACCCTGACACATCTGTGAGCACCATCTGTGTGCACCAGATGTCAGCTGTGTGTGCTGTGCAGATGTTGACCAGAGCAGGGTTATGATGCTTCATTCTGTTTGCCCTGCAGGAGAAGGAGATGGAGAAACAGAAGCTGTTGTATCAGCAGGCCAGACTGCATGACCGTGGAGCTGCAGAGATGGTCCTTCAAACGATCAGTGCCAGCAAAGGTTAGAAACCTCTCACTGAGCTCCACATCCCACAGGCTTTTGCAGAAGAACTTCAGGAGCTCTTGAACTGAGATGTTTGTATCTGAAGTGAATGTACTTCCTGTTCAGGGGAGATGGGGCTGATGGTGGCTTCTACACTGAAGCTGGGAATCGCTATACTCAATGGAGGAAATTCAACCGTACAACAGGTACACCCCCACACACACCAGGTGTTTACCAACACCTCATGTCAAGGCTTTGTGATTTACATGAGGTTTAGATTTTCACTACGTGGTTATCATGGTGCAATAGCGCTACCTACTGAGTGTCACCAAGATACTGGTCCTGAATTATTAACAATATTATCATATGTGTAGTATTACCACGGTGATATATTGCGACACCCCTGGAGTGATGTGTTGTTATGGTTTTCACCTGGCGTGAAACTTATCTGATGTTCTGTTGTGTTGAACATTCCTTATTGACACAGTACTTTCAAGTGTTTTGTGTCATTTATCCGCCATCTGCAGAAAATGTTGGATTACCTGAAGGACAAGCGTGATGTCGGGTTCTTTCAGAGTTTGGCTGGACTGATGCAGTCGTGCAGGTACGTCCTTCGAAAACCAGCAACCAGCTCCTGCCAAACAAAACATAACGTGAGCCTTTATGCAAGAATTACAATGGAAATATCAGGGAATTTTCCAGGGTCGGAAAAGTCATGAACCTAAATAAATTTAATGAATATAAATTGTTGTAGTTTTGATGACCTTTAAAACTGCTGATCTGTTAGTTACAGTATTATCTCTGAGTGCTTGTGTACAGTAGAAAATCTTTCTGTCTGTTTGGGGTTGTACTCACATTTCTGCACTAATGTTTATAATTATTCAGAAACAGAAGTGTTTGATCGATTGTGATGGATGTTTGAAATGTGCTTCAGTGTTTTGGATCTGAATGCATTTGAGAGACAGAACAAAGCTGAAGGTCTCGGCATGGTGACAGAAGAAGGTTCAGGTATGATTTATTATATTATGATATTATCAAAGAAATCTGCCTGAGTTAAAAAACTATGATAAGAGCATATGCAGTTGTTTATCTGTGTAATTCTGTACTGTAAATACCGTATTTGGTAATTGTATAAAGATAAAATACAGCATGAAATCATGGTAACATTATCTGTCATTACTCTTGTTTTATCATGCCATGTGTGTTTATTTAGTTATTTATTTAAAAATACAGTAATTTCGTGTTGGGTGTTCTCATGGCATGTCTCCATTTCAAAAACGTCTCTGTGAAATTTTATCATTTTTTATGACTGTGTGTGAGTGATGTTTGAGGAAATGAATGTAAGGTCTTTGTACAGCGCAGGAGACAAACTGAAATACTTCACAAGGGTACAATGACAAAAAACAACATTCACAACTTTACAGAAAATGCTAACTGTACCCAAACATGTGCTGTCTTTACCATGTTTTGCCTTTTTGTAATTTTCTGTCTTTGATAACTGATTGTTATATTATATTCACTGTTTTAAAAGGTCATTTCATTCCTTAAGCCTGAAATGTGAAGCATGAATTTCAAATTTCCTTTTTTAAAGTTTGTTTTTCCAGGTTTCTTTGTGTTTGCTGTGTTTCAACATGACTTTTAAAGGAAATAGTTTAGCCAAAGATGAAACTTCTGTCATCATTTACTCACAGTCGTGGTTCAAACCCATAAAACGTTATTTAACCCTTTTTCCATACAATGAAAGTGAACAGAGACTGAGAACCGCATTGTGTTGTTTTCAGTATAAATGACTCTCCACTTTCATTATATAGAAAATCACTGAACTTTCCTTTGTGTTTTACAGAAGAGAAACAGTCACGCAGGTTTGAACAGCGAGTGATGACAGATCGCTCAGTTTTGGATGAACTATCCCTTGAATCTGTATAATTGTTTTTTTCCTCTGATAATTATTTCTCGCTTTTTTTGTCATATTACCCTTTTCTAAAAACTCTTGCTCTTGATTTGTTCAGGTTTGAATTCGAACAGCATCATTTCAACTACAGACACACAAACACATCCTCGTTTTTAGCGACAAATGCAACCCAACCTTGTTTGACTCATTTGCCCCTCAGAGCTTTAAATATGTTTAGTAAATACTTCATATTTCTGTTGACATCTTTATGTTGATTGTATATTAACTTCTTTGTTTACTTTCCTATAGATTTGGAATATAACCGTATACAGCAAGTGTTATATAAGCGACACCATTAAAACATTGTAATCAGACACACATCAGACCACGACCTGACCAGACACAGCACGATAGATCAGTCCTTCTCCCGACATCCGCCCACCGTCTCGTCACTCAGAATGACGCTGGTTGTATTCAAGCCTGTAATTTCTCAATCCACAACGACTGACCTTTTGACCTGTATGACTTCTCACTTTTTCTTTCCTTTTTCTTCTTTTTTCGGTTAACGTACCGTCTTCCTCCTTTATCAGTCATCACTCATGAGCGTGGTAATTATGCCTTCTGCCATTTTGCTGGTGTGTAGCTGTGTGTGAGCTCTGTTTAGGCCCTGAGCCCAACACCTTCCCCCTGCCCGGTGGGTCCTGTCACTGGCCCCGCCCCCAGAAGAGCTGTAGCCAATCACGTGCTGTCTCCCCCCAGGATATCATAGTAGTCGTGAGAACAGGGAAGGTGTTTTGAATAGAGATGAACCCATGATCAGTTTGATTGAAATGTTCTTAAAATGTTTGTAACACGTTTTTACTTAACTAGCAGCAAGATGTTACAGAAATGCTTGACATTATTATTATTATTAATAATAAATGTTTCATAGTGCATATTATAGTTTGTAGTGTTTCTTCAACTGTGGGACACTTTTTAAATGTAGTTTCAATAAAAATCAACTTCGGGGGAATTACAGTGTCTGTAGTTGAAGAAAAGCCGTTAGCTGTCGTAGTAAATGATCATTTACAGTAGTGATTGTTTTTAAAAATCAGAAATGCATATGGGATATTGAACACGTCAAAATTTTTGCGTTGACACTAAAAAACAATACTGCCACATACCCCCTTCTCCTCTTCCTCCTCTTCCTCTTCCTGTCAGGCTCTCATTGGTTGCTCTCAGCTCTGGTGCAGCGGCTGGGTGTTTGGTTAGGAGCGTGTGTGTGTGTCTGTGTGGTTTGTTTCTTCTGGCTGATCTGCTCTGAGAGGATGTTGATGATGGTGATGGTCTCTCAGCAGCAGTCTCTCGTTTCCCAACTTCCTCCTCCTCTCTGATTGGTCCGAGCTGTACAGCTGGTGTCTTGTGCTTTCGTCTCTTTTGTATCTGCTTCTGTTTGGTTTTGATTTCTGGTCAGTTTTTTCTTTGCTCCTCTATGTTGGTTTCGTTCTTTCCTGATTGTTTTTTAAGTTTTGTTGTGTTTTTCTGAAGATCAGTGTTGTGTTCTATTGTGTCATTCATCTGCGTTTCTGTTCAGTGGTTTCATCATTTGTCATGTTTATTCAGAGTTCAGTTCTAATGCTGGTGGAATGATGGACCAGAGGAAGTCTAACCAACCCACAGATATATTTGTGATGTTTAATGCTTAGAACAGTAGAGTGATTACATATATAAGAAGTGTATTGTTATCATATCGATGTGCTAAATTTCTCTAAATGTCTGGCAGGTGTATAATTTAGTATTTTGCATGCTACATTTAAAGTCAGTATTGGTGATGTCATTGTGCAGTTAGTAAAAGTCGACAGGCTTCTGTTCTGGTTGATCATTATTTTTATCCACACCTGAAAGTGCCTCTCTCTCCATCTCATCAGATGGAAGCCACAATTTAAATTGTAAAGTTTTAATTATTTCATTGGTGCATCGTTCACGTCACAAACACGCTCTGTTCTAAACCCATGTCAGCTTTTTTGTGTACTGTCTACATAAAATGCTGTCTATGTAGGCAGCTTACTAGGTTTTAGAACAGAGCTACTTACAGCACTAAACTAAACAAATGTTGAATTGTATCTCTAAAACTGGTAACAGAATCATTTTACGAGCACTTTCATGTTGGCTTGTGAGAAGAACATTTCCGTGTGATTTTCTAGAAGTTCTTGTCGGTGGGTGTGACTGTGGCGTTTAGCTGAGAGCGTAGCGGCTCTTGTTTAGACAAATAATGTGACATGTACAAACGTTTATCATCATTTTCCTCCATATGAATACAGCCGCACTCTGTCTCCAAACGCCTCAAATATCAAACGACACCTGTCAGATATCTCAGTTTTACCTCTGAGTGAATTGAGACCCAAATTTCAGCTTCTGTATGTTTTGCTGCCCCAGTATTGATGTTAAATCATCAATAATTTAATCAAAATAGCATCATATCTGTATATCTGTTATGTAGTTTTAAGATGTAAAAATGCTTTGATGATGATTCGGTTAGATTGTGATTCCTGATCGTTGGCTGTAATTTTGGATGGTAGATTTGAAATCGATTTTTGAGGCCTGGTGGATAAACTGCTGCTGATCTCCCACCACCCACCTGTTCATTCCCCATAGAGCTGATTTCCAGTCGGTTTGTATCTTCATATGTTTGTGGGCTTGTGTGTCATGGAGTTCTGGACCATCACACCTGCTCAGACTCATGATTGACCGCTCCACTAACATCTCACTGTGCTGCACACAGGTGAGAAGGTCATGCAGGACGATGAGTTTACCTGCGACCTCTTCCGCTTCCTGCAGCTGCTCTGTGAGGGACACAATTCAGGTGGGTCTCACCTGTTCCTGGGTCTTTAGCACTGCAGATGAGCTTCAAAGCACTCTGCAGTTCTCAGCTTCATGTCGTTGTCATGGTAACATGATGCTAACCGCAGCGTTTGTGGTCTGTCTGTACGTCAGATTTTCAGAACTATCTTAGAACGCAGACGGGGAACAACACAACAGTCAACATCATCATCTCGACTGTGGATTATCTTCTCAGAGTTCAGGTGAGATGCTCGTCTGTGACCACTATGAGCGTGGTTATAATAATAATATAACATCTGACATGCTGTGTGTGTCCTCAGGAGTCAATCAGTGACTTCTACTGGTACTACTCTGGGAAAGATGTGATCGATGAACAAGGCCAACGGAATTTCTCCAAAGCAATTAATGTAGCCAAACAAGTCTTCAACACACTCACAGAGTACATTCAGGTAAATACACTGCAGTTATTGTGTACACAGTCATACGATGATGAACCTTTAATGTGTGTGTTCTTGTTTTTGTGAGGACCAAATGTCCTCAAAAGTCACACAACCGCAATGGAAACTGATTATTAAACATACTAAATGGTGCTTTTTTTGTGAATGTAAAAGTGCAAAAATGTTTCTGTGAAGGTTAGGTTTAGGGGAAAGGTGAGGGCTAGAGGATAGAATATACAGTCTGTACAGTATTCCAGTCATTATGTCTATGGAAAGTCCCCACAAAGCATAGAGACCTACCGTATGTGTGTGTTTCTGCAGGGTCCGTGCACAGGGAACCAGCAGAGTTTGGCCCACAGTCGCCTGTGGGATGCAGTGGTTGGGTTCCTGCATGTTTTCGCACACATGCAGATGAAGCTCTCCCAGGTACAGGTTGACAACAAAACTACACTAAACACTAAACTACACTAAAACTTAGTTATCTAGCGGCCCATCAGAGTCATTCTGTTTACCAACAAAATTTGACAATAAATTGTGATTATTTTTACACTGTAGGATTCAAGTCAAATCGAGCTGTTAAAGGAGCTAATGGATCTTCAGAAGGACATGGTTGTGATGCTCTTGTCCATGTTGGAAGGTGAGATTTGTTGCTGATATTATCAAAAGTTATCAGTGTTTATCACCAGGAAAATATTTGCCATAATCATTATTCTGTCCGATTAGGAAATGTTGTGAATGGCACCATTGGAAAGCAGATGGTGGACATGTTAGTGGAGTCCTCCAACAATGTTGAGATGATTCTGAAGTTCTTTGACATGTTCCTCAAACTCAAAGATTTGACATCATCAGATGCCTTTAAAGAGTATGACCCAGATGGCAAAGGGGTTATTTCGAAGAGGGATTTCCATAAGGCCATGGAAAGCCATAAACATTACACCCAATCTGAGACCGAGTTCCTCCTCTCATGTGCAGAAACAGATGAGAATGAACTCTTAGACTATGAAGAGTTTGTTGAACGCTTCCACGAACCAGCAAAGGACATCGGCTTTAACGTTGCTGTTCTTCTGACTAACCTGTCTGAACATATGCCCCACGACTCTCGTCTCCAGACCTTCCTGGAGCTTGCAGAGAGTGTTCTGAACTATTTCCAGCCATACCTGGGTCGCATCGAAATCATGGGCAGTGCCAAGCGTATCGAGCGCGTCTATTTCGAGATTAGCGAATCCAGCCGTACCCAGTGGGAGAAGCCACAGGTCAAGGAGTCCAAACGCCAGTTTATCTTTGATGTTGTAAATGAGGGAGGTGAGAAAGAGAAAATGGAGCTCTTCGTGAACTTCTGTGAGGACACCATCTTTGAGATGCAGCTGGCCGCTCAGATGTCAGATGCGGGTGAACGCTCAGCAAGCAAAGAGGACAGCGAGAGAGAAAAACCAGAAGAGGACAGCCCTGATATGGGTTTCTTCTCCATCACCACTGTAAGGACAGCCCTGTTTGCTCTACGATACAACGTGATGCTCCTGATGAAGGTGCTATCTATGAAGAGCATCAAGAAGCAGGTGAAGAAAGCAAAGAAGATGACAGTCAAAGACATGGTGACGACACTAGTGTCCTTCTACTGGAGCGTCCTGCTGGGTTTGCTTCATTTTGCCTTCAGCGTCGCACGAGGTTTCTTCAGGATTATATACAACAGCTTTCTTGGGGGGAGTCTGGTGGAGGGCGCCAAGACCATGAAGGTCTCAGAGCTCCTGGCTAACATGCCTGACCCAACACAAGATGAAGTGAGAGGAGAGACCGAAGAGGGCGAGAAGAAACCTTCAGATAAAACCTCACCTGAAGAAGATCTGGCCGATCTGACCGTGGCCACAGACGACACAGACCTCCTGTCGGATATATTTGGTTTGGATCTGAAAAGAGAAGGTGGGCAGTATAAACTGATGCCCCACAATCCGAACGCCAGCCTTACTGATCTACTGAATACACCAGCTCCACCTCCACCCACACCATCTCCTGAACTGCGCAGACGGCACCAGGCAGGAGGACAACATTTATCTTCAAATTTATTTAGATATGCATAAGTGACACATGAATGGGATCATTAAAAATAATGTTCATTTTTGTTGTTTTTTTGTGGCGTCTCTAAGACAAAGGGGTCCTCATCCTCAACAGAGAACAGTGAAGCTACAGAGGAGACCAAATCAGTGCCTGAGAAAGCAGAGTACGTCTTACTGGCATAAATCTGAAAAATATTTGCTTTCAAAAGTTTTAATTATATTGCTTAATAAAACCCAATAAAACTGGGTTATTGCTTATCAAGGCACATATCAGTTTTGGGATATGTGTTTGTAGTTGAGATGAAAATGTTTTGTGAATATTCTGCAATGCTTTTCCATCACCTTGGTTTAAAACACAGAAATGTCTTCTCCCTCTTCTCCAGAGGGGAAAATGGTGAGAAAACACAGAAGAAGAAGGAAGAGGTCGTGCGTAAAGTTAGACTGCATTACTCCAAATCTGATGAACCTGATTCACAGGAGTCTGCTTTCTGGAAGAAGATCATTGCTTATCAGCGCAAGCTTCTGGTCAGAGCCTCTGAAATGACCTCATGATGCCATGATGACATACAGAATGTCTGAATGAATAAGGATTGACTGAATGAGGATTTCAGTGTTTGTATGTGCTGTATAAACCTGTATCTTCAGACTAATATACAGTATGTGTCTTCTCTCCTGTAGAATTATTTTGCACGAAATTTCTACAACATGAGAATGTTAGCTCTGTTTGTGGCCTTTGCGATCAACTTCATTCTGCTCTTCTACAAGGTAATTTAACTTTAGTCTTAAGCTGCCTTCAGTAACTGCTGTGGACATTTAGGCCAGGTTTCACCAACAGGGCTTAGATTAAGCCGGGCTTAGTTAAATGAGTACAAGTTGTTTTTAGTTAAAACAGCTCAAGCATGCATTTTAGTCTGGGACTAGGTTTAAACCTTGTCTGTAAACTTGGTGTACAAATCTAGTGGTGTTTTTTGGTCATTTCAGCTTTGTCAGAATAATCGTTAATGAAAATGTTTATTTCTTCATATTGAGATGTTTATCATCTCTAAAGCATTTGAAACTTGCTTTCATTGTTTAGTAAAATAAGTAATTACAGATTGTAGAAAGTGCATGTAAGACTTTTTTAAGTTGTCACACATTGATCTGTGTGGCCTGTGTGTGTGTATGCTGAGTCTTTTCTGACTCTGTTCTACTCTTAAACGTGATGATGGAGAAAGAGGCCATTTGTGGCCATTACATTTCATACTGAATTTAGATGCTCTCTAGATTATCTGGTCTTTGGTTTCTGCCCATGTTAAGGTCTCCACATCTTCAGCTGTCTCTGAGGGGAAGGAGGTTTTGTTCAGCTCGTCTTCAGACACCAGCGTTCGGTGGGACCCTCTGGGCACATCTGACAGTCGCCCGGTGACTGTCCACTTTGTTCTGGAGGAGAGCAGTGGTTACATGGAGCCCACCCTGAGGATTCTCGCCATTCTGCACACGGTCATCTCCTTCTTCTGCATCATTGGCTACTATTGCCTGAAGGTATGAGATCATCTCTGATCTCCACCAAACTGCAAGATCTTTACTGAGAGATGTTTCTCCTGAAACATCACCAACAATCATCTCCTAATCCAGAGTCATGCTTTCAGTAGCCAAGCATTAACTTCACACACAACTGAGTCATATTTTCTTTAATCTTGTTTTTGAGCATCAGGGCATGTTAACATCTGATTTGACTGGTTCATCCTTCAACAAAGCAAGCCTTACATTTTCATTAACGATAATAAAATCCAGTTACTGAAACAATAACCCTGCCAGATTTACATAAAAGATTAAATGCCCAGCAGTGTTAGTCTAATAAACAGGGGTTTTAATAAACGTTACAATTATCATTCCTAAAAAGCTTCTAATGGAAAACGGGATCGTGATTCATACTGATTCATAACACATTCATCATAAGAAGTAATGTTGTTTTGCCCTCCAGGTTCCTCTGGTGATCTTTAAGCGGGAGAAGGAGGTGGCCAGAAAGCTGGAGTTTGATGGTCTGTATATCACAGAACAGCCGTCAGAAGACGATATTAAAGGCCAGTGGGATCGACTGGTCATCAATACACAGTAAGTGACCCGCTGGCTTTATGTTAATGAGGTTATAGCCATAAAAAACATTGTGCCAATGAGGTGAGATAATGAAAGATGCTAATAATAGAGGCTGTAGACAATAACAAACATTACTCATTATAGTCTACAGCACCATCTGTACTAGAAGAATCTGTCGTTTGTTTGTAAGCATATGTGTACACGGTTGTAGCAATGCTAGCATTATGTATTATAATATTACCTGTTTTAAGTTAGCCAGTGGATTTATTTATTTTGCAAATAAAATGGGTTACAACGTTTTTCAACCCAAAGTGTTTCATACTCAGATCTGACTGGTCTATAATTAAACATTAAAGGCAATTTTCTGTTGCGTGACGCAACATCATTCGCTTCCACTGTTAACATACGCGACGGTGTACATTAAAGGATAAATCTTTATCTTCAGTTTTTGAGAAATGAGAAATGTTCATATAATTAATCTCTGTCTGATGACAGTCTCACATTTCTTTGTGCTTTTGTGAAAATGTGTTACCGATATCTAAAGATCGATTTATTTCTGTCTCTCAGGTCCTTCCCAAACAATTACTGGGATAAATTTGTGAAGAGGAAGGTAAATGAAATCTTCAGAGATACGCTGAGTGAGAGATGAAGTGTTCAAATAAACCCCCTGAATAAAGACTGTGTGTGTGGGCTTGAATATGTGGTTGACGAGGACACAAATACGTATATGTGTATAATGTATATAACACTGTAAACATTGTTTATGGTAACACTACTTGTGTCCTCATAAACTGAATTGCGTAAAAACATATGGTGATTTTTTTTGTTAATTAAAAAAAGCCAAAAGTTTTCTGTAAGGGTTATGGGATAATATACAGTTTGTACAGTATAAAAGCATTGTGTGTGTATGGTCCTGGTATTCACTATGTTAAGGGGACCAAAGAGTTTTGACTATGTGGGTCATCATACAGAATGATTTATTTTGAAACATCTATGGAATGTCCCCATCAAACGTGAAAACCCAACCTGTGTGTGTTGCAGGTCATGGATAAGTACGGAGAGTTTTATGGGAATGATCGGATCAGTGAGCTCCTCGGGATGGATAAAGCGGCTCTAGACTTCAGTGATGCTCATGAGAAGAAGAAACCAAAGAGAGACAGTTCACTAGCAGCAGTGTGAGTGTGTGTGTGACTGAATGTTGGTTTTAAACGTTCTTGAGACAATTTAGATGAATCTGATTGTCCGGATCACACTGATGCACTCATACTTTCATTGTTCTCGGGTTCACTCCTCTATTTCTGTCTCTATCTTTTTGCCCACCTTGTGTCTCTCAGACTCCTGCAGGGGGCAGTAGCACTCAGTTCTGATCATTTCTCTCTCCTCCTTCACGACCCCAGAGATTTAGCCAGAATGCCTCACATGAACTGAATATAAAAAGAGGCACAAATTATGAATGATTTTTCAAGTGTTGCATGTTTAATGAAGTGAGTTCTTGAGCTGTGAATGTCAGTGCAGAGATTCTGCTGCATTTAATTTTGCTTTCCTCTTCAGTCTGAACTCAGTCGATGTGAAGTATCAGATATGGAAGTTAGGAGTCGTCTTCACAGACAACGTAAATAATTCCTCCCTGTTTTCATCTTTTCATTGGTGCACTGGTGGTTTTTACTGGTTTACACTGGTTTGTGTATGTCTGCAGTCTTTCCTCTATCTGGCCTGGTACATGAGCATGTCAGTCCTCGGTCACTACAATAATTTCTTCTTTGCTGCTCATCTGTTGGACATCGCTATGGGCTTTAAGACTCTGAGGACCATCCTGTCATCCGTCACACACAACGGCAAACAGGTAGTCATTAAAGTTCATGCTGTTAACCATTCTGACCTCTCAAACCAACCTCATTGACATAAATAATTACTGATGTAGCCTGTTCACATTTACTACAGACTTCAGCTATGTTTCAAAATCAGTCAGGTGAGTCAGGTGCCCTACATATACAGTCAAAGTCCTTATAGATAACACTTCTGTCACAATGTCTGTGTCATTAGTTGTTGTTAGTTGTGGGGCCTACTGGTTAGTGAGTCAGGATTGTAATCATAAGGTTGCTGGTTTGATTCCAGCGCCAGCAGGTAGCAACTGAAGTGCCCTTGAGCAAGGCACCTAACCCCTGATTGCTCCCCGGATGCAGCAGTGCTGCCCACTGCTCTGTGTGTGTGTGTTTACGACTTGAAGTGTGTATTAAATGCAGGTCACATTTCGGGTGTGGGTTACCATACCTGACAAATGTCACTTTCAGTTCCCTTAACAATATGTGGCACAGTGATGCTTTCCCTGTTAGTTTGGTAGCCTCATGCATCTCCTTTGTAAATAAGACAATCTCAGAATGCATTGCAAGAAGCTGTAAACACAACCAAATGTCCCCACAAGAATGGTAAAAGTCACATACACCATACTTTTTTTGGAAATATAAAAATGCTTGTACAGTATAAAAACCATTATGTCTATGCAACATCCCCATTAAACATCAAAACGTGTATTTGTGTGTGTGTGTGTAGCTGGTCCTGACGGTAGGTCTGCTTGCTGTTGTGGTCTATCTCTACACCGTTGTGGCTTTCAACTTCTTCCGCAAGTTCTACAATAAGAGTGAAGATGGAGAATCTCCAGACATGAAGTGTGACGACATGCTGACGGTGAGCCGACAGTTACCCGCTGAAAGCATCTCAGTATTTCAGTACCTGAAAGTATCATGATTTTTAGACATGGTACCATGGTCTGTGTAGTTTTTTTGGATACCATCAAATTACCCATGAATATGAATAATGGTAGTCATTCGATAACGTGGTATTTATTGTGTTTCTGCTACATTTTCTATTGACATTCTATCTCATCTTGACTGAAGAATTATATTAGCTTGGTTGTCAGTTTACTGTGAAAATATTCACATAATGACCACCTATTATGATATATATCACAAATGCAATCTCTTAAATGTATTCATTTCTTAAAATGTTTTAAAAAATGTTCTCAGATGTTTCTCTGGGAACAAAAATACCAGTAATCTCTGCCTGCAAACTCTGCCTAGATAGCCATCAAAAGTCAGAGATCTCAGTATGAACTCAAACATGTCTCATCATTTTTCCAAGACCAAATGATCTGAGTTGTGCGATTCACATTCATTTTTTAACCTACATTTTAGGAGAAACATCTGAGACTGTTGAACTTAAACATAACTGAGAAATGAACTCTCCTGAGCAGTGAAAGAGCAGCCACTGAGCAATAACATGTTTCTCCATCACCTGAGGAGCTTCAGATGTGATCGGAGGAACTCACACTTCATTGGTTCACTCACCCTAAAACTCAGCCGATCAGGTCCCTCAACCCTTGACCTTGGGCCTCGACCTTGTGCGGCTGATATTTAGCCATGCAATGTAGATGCCGGTGCTATAATTTCTCAGTGTTTGTGGGTGTTTCTCCTTTAATTGGTGTCATGAGATTTAATGTGCATTCGAGATGAGAACATTTCAGCTGTGTTCATTTATTTGTGACATTACTGCTGTTGCTAAGCGCAAACGACCGGACGGTCGTTAGAAGCGCATGCATTAACGGCCGGAGCACTCAACTAGAACAACAGACTAATTAACTCAGCAACAATTAACTAAATAAACAAACAGACAGAAAGAGACAGAAGAGAGACAGAGGCAGAGACAGAGAGAGAGTGGGATCACGGTCAGCAGGGAGCAACACTAATTCATACAAATAATGAAGAGCAACTAAACATAACCTACCCTCAACAAACGTGTGTGTGGAGCATCTGTGATGCCCAAAACTGCTGTCCAGCTGTCTAGGTAGTTCACTAGGTTTTGGAAGAGAGTGATTGTCTTGTATTCTACTCTTGTGAAGGTCAGGGGGGTGTTGGACAGAAGTGCTAAGATGTTGCCAAGAGCTATATAAGGATGAGTGTGTGTATGTGTGTGTGTTTGAGTGTGTGTTCACGCTTTAATCCGCTCAGAAGCAGCCACCCGTTGAATTCCATTTCTAGATATTTCTGTTCTCTTTTGTCCTTCCCTTTGTCTCTCCTCCTGTCTGTCTCTCTGTCTCTCCTAATAAGGGAAGACAGTTTGTGAACAAGAAGCTTTTGTCATGAGATGGTGACAGAGGGTTTTAATCCACACTGAGGGTGAAAAGATCCTGCAGATTCACTGTCTGTGTAACACTATGCAGTGATTTTAGCGGGTTAAAATCTTAAACATGAAAACCCTGTTTACTGTAGTAAAGTCACTCTAATGCATGGCCTTTTGGGGATTATTGTTTCATAAAATGGTAAAACAACGTTTGACTAGAGTACAGTTCATTATCTGATGCTAGGTTGCCAAGTAACGTTGTTTTAATATAGTGTGTGTGGTCACAGGTGAGTATTGCCTTTAAACGCAGCTTGTCCAATCAGAATTTAGAGTTGTGAACAGAAATGTGTTAAACAGAAATCGGTGCTCACTTGTGTAACGGTGTGTGTGTTGTTATCTGCAGTGCTATATGTTCCACATGTATGTTGGCGTTCGTGCGGGCGGAGGCATCGGCGATCAGATCGAAGATCCGGCCGGTGATGAGTACGAGATCTATCGCATCATCTTTGACATCACCTTCTTTTTCTTCGTCATAGTCATCCTCCTGGCCATCATTCAAGGTGTGTGTAATGAGTGTGTGATTATGTGTTTTTTGTTTTGTTTGCTGCTTTTTGAAGTATTGCATGTTTGACTGTGTGTGTGTGTTTCAGGTCTAATTATTGATGCATTTGGTGAGTTGAGAGACCAACAAGAGCAGGTGAAAGAAGACATGGAGGTGAGACATTTGCATTTATGTGCATTTATCCAAAATTACTTACAATCCAAAGATATACATTTAATCAGTATGTGCATTCCCTGGGATTCGAACCCACAACCTTTGCACTGCTAATGCAATGCTCTACAAGTCGAACTAAAGGAACACCACACACACCGTAGTTGTCTTTATTAAATATGAAACCCATAATCATATAATTACTATAACTCAAACCAGACCTTATTACAGTTTATAAATCTTTTTTTTCCTTTGACATCCCCTATAGTCTGAATTAGCTGAATTCTGGATACAGTTTTGTCCGCAAAGTAAACAAATAAGCAAATACGTGAGACCCAATTAACACTTAACTTAAGAGTAAAGATATTGAATGTGATATGAACACATTAAGGGGAATGTGAACGTGGGGACTTCAGTCATACTTATTAGTGATTTTGTTTGTTAAAAGCAGGTTATGAAAGAGTTTATCATTATAACACTCACAGGATTCTCTTACATTGTTGTGATAGCCATATTTCATGATTTCTGTTTTTATAAAGCAGAATTATATAATATCTAACAGTCTACACATCTGTGAAAAGTAAATACAAAACATCTTTATTTGCACTAAACATAAATCTTATTCTTTTCATGAGATTTTGAGGTGAAATTTAAGCAGAACAATGATAATTGTCATAATCATGTCATAATGAACACATTTGTCTCTCTCCTCACAGACTAAATGTTTCATCTGTGGAATTGGAAATGATTATTTTGACACGGTCCCTCACGGCTTCGAAACACATACGCTACAGGAACACAACCTGGCCAACTACCTGTGAGTCCTGAATGAGACGTGTCTGAGACATGCGCGAGACAGAATGAATCCAGCAGATGCATCTGTGTGTTAAAGAGCAAGATGAGCCCTCGCTAACTGCCAAATGCTTGTGAAATTGGATTAACAGAATTAAATTTTCACAGTATTTAGTTTCAAATGGCTGCTATTGTTTTAAAGAATTGCTGCATTATACATGATTCAAATGACAATATGAGACTGAAGCGTCTGACTGATCTAATTTCCATCTAATAGAGAAAATGAGAAAATGACTGTTTTCAGATTTTTACCCCAGTGGAAAATTCACCATCAGTTGTTCAGATCAGACAGCTTGTTGTACTGCAGAACATATGTAGTGACGAGCCACCATAGCAAATAGCAGTATATACAGTAACCTTAAAGTATATACATTAATTATACAGTATATACAGTAACCAATAAGATGTTTGGACACATTCAACTGTTTATCTTAAAAAACAATTTGATCTAAAGGTTTATTCCTAAATGATTTAACTAGACAATAATAAATTATTTTTAAAAAACTGATTTGTGCTGATTTATTTATCTGAATGTTTTAATGTGATTTTGTGTGTTTGCAGATTTTTCTTTATGTATCTCATCAACAAAGATGAAACAGAGCACACAGGCCAGGTAATCTCTCTCTATCTGTCTATCTATCTATCATCCATCCATGTCTCTCTCTCCCTCTCTGTCTGTCCCTCTCTATCTCCCTGTCTCTCTGTCTCTCTCACCGTCTCACTCTTTCTCTGGTTAATAATGTCTTGTCATATTCAGTTCTGCTGTTGATCTAAGATTCGTGTTTGTCTTTCAGGAGTCGTATGTTTGGAAAATGTACCAGGAGCGCTGTTGGGAATTCTTTCCTGCTGGCGACTGTTTTCGGAAACAATATGAGGACCAGCTCAATTAAAACGCACACAGACACACACTTACACACACGCACGCACACACACACACACGCACACTCACTGCTCACCAGTGAGGCAGTGTGGCTGTGTTATACAGCAGCTGCAGTAAAACTGAACTTCACACCTGCAGTCGAGGTGCGAGATGGGCGGGACTTGATTTCAATGCTTCTTCATTTCATTTATTAAATTAACAAAGACTATTTAAAGAGGAGGGGAACTGATGAAGGACAGAGACGGTGATGATGATGAAGGTGGTGATGAACGGTCTCTGGGGCCGAATGCTGAAGGTTTCTTGTGATGGGGATACAGTGCCTTACCATGAGAAAGAGGAGCTATGCAAGACGAGAAAGAGAGGTAGAGCGAGAGAGAAAGAGAGAGAGCGCGTGTGCCCCTCAGGACTAATGCTGGCTACATATTCTCCTCTACTGTTCTCTTTGTTTGTTTGTTGTTTTGGTTTCTTTTGGTAATGCACTCAAGCAACAGCAGAGTTACTCTTTATATACAAGCTCTAGAAAAATATTCTCTAAAAAATGTTTCATTGCATGTTTATTATGCAAGTTTAAGGAAAACATTTGAAACCGTACAGACGCAAGCTGATCTATATCACACCTGCAGTTTTATAGGTTAAAGAACATTTAAGATTTAACACTGTAATATCAAAGTATATCGTGGGCTTTTCCTCTGTCATTAGCCAAGAATCGAGCCTTTCACCTGCGCAGTCACTCAGCCGAAGCTGCAGCTACAAGAGACAAACGGATCATCGTAGATTTAGTTTGACGCAGAAGCAATATCCATTCATAGAGTTTAATCTCCAACCTGAACTCTAAGCCCTACACCCTATGGCCACAGAGGAGAGAAGATCTGTGTTTCAGCCCTGCAGGAGATCCACACACTCATGCTTTACAACTGCAGAGCTGAGGACCGAAGCGCTTTAGTAACGTCCTGCTGGAGGGTCGCGTCAGCCATTTCCATCCTTCAGGAGACCACTGCACTTTCTTTCATAGCCATGACAAAGACACGATTCTGCTTCTCTTATTTGTTATACAAAACAATGTGAAGTCATCGCAATAACAACAAATGGGCTATAAAACCAGCCGCAACTATGTGAGAGAAATTTTACTCATGTAAAGAATTTTGATAACAAAAAAAACCTCATAGGAAAATTACCTGTCAGAATTTAGTGTACCGTGAAAAGTTGTGAGCATATAACTGTGTGTGATCTATAAATGAAACTCAACGACTTGCATGATTTTGAAAAATAAAATGATTATTTATTGATGCTTGTTGGTTGAGAGTTTTTAACCGTGTCAGAAATCACAATGCCTTCGATTTGGTGTTATTTACTTCCATAAGAGAGGCTGAATTTGATGTTGTATTGAATCGGTCATGAGACTGTGAGAGACTGAAGATGATCTACCCGAGTCACTGTAATGAATCATTCACAAATCACTGCGTGTCTTGTTCATTATCACTGAAGAAATTGTTGTGTTTAGTTAATGTTTGATTTAATATTTTGTAAAACAAGATTTAAACAAGAAACCTATTTGCCAGCGCAGTAAGCAAAAAATTGAAATTCAATAACTGAAATTAATTGAATTAAATGTGTGTGTCAAACAAGGCCTGTTTTGATGAGCAGCTAAATTTGTCTTGTTTTAGGGACGTTCAGATATTTTAACTGGAAAACAAGATGCAGAAAAAGATTTTGCTGTACACGTTCATGCATCAATTATAACTGCTGCTATAAATGATTGAGTACAGCAGAGAAATGTGTTATATTATCTCTTACATTTATTTTAACACTAGACCTCATTCATTAAAATGAGAAAAACAGATTTCTGTGTAAATCATTAGAAGAAATTGTTGCATTCATCAATGTGATCATTTACATGGTTTTACAAGCAATTTACACAGAAAATCTACTTTACTTTCTACTAATGTACTAAACTAATCTTACTTTCTAATCTACTTTCTACTTTTCATGAATGAGGCTCATAGTGAGTGAAGACAACCAGGATTTTTTGTGAAATATTGGAATTTGATGGTGACTGATCAGAAAATCACAGTCATGTTTGATTTCTTAATCATTTGTGAAGCAACTTCAGATAAAAATTAGAGGCATAAATTCAAGCTGGTGTCCAAACTTTGGTTTATATTCTGAACACGCTTGAGAAAAACTAAGACGTTGGATGACGTTGGATGCTTGGGGACAAAAGCTGGCGCAGAATCTGAATGTTCTTTAAAATGTGTTGCCATAAATCTTTTTACATTTGGAAAGATTTTAGTTTAAGCGAAATAGTGAAATATGCCTGCGCTGTGAAGTGCCTTAGAAATTAAATGGAAGGGAATTTGGGCGCATTTTATCTCAAAGGTGAGACATGGCCGACAGCTTTACAAAACACTCCAGACGAACTGTTTAATATTCAACGTGGAATTTTTCTGCCTGCAGGTTAAACAGAAGCAGAAAATTATCTACATCTGTCCAAACGTAAAATGAAGCTTTAATGTGCCGTCAGCTGACTGCGTATCTACAGCCACAGAGGGTGCAAAAGCAAACCATGTATTAACACTGGAGGAACAGTGATTTCTGAGCCCAAACAAGCTCTGACGCAAACCTACTGAACCTGAGGGGTTCAGTTCAGTGTAGAGAAACTCAGTCCATGAGGAACACCACGTAGAAGCAGAATGAGTTGTTTGATTGAACAATTACATCATCTGGATGAGAGTCTCTCTCTCTCTCTCTCTCTCTCTCTCTCTCTCTCTCTCTCTCTCTGTCTGTCTCTAGAAATCCCCCCTTTTAAAATCAACAGCAAATCAAAATTGACTCAATGTACTTAATAACTATAATACACGGTCACCATAGAAACAGTTCAAGTGTCTTAAGCAGATGAAACAATTTTCTGAGTGGTTGCTAGGGTGTTTCTATGCAGTAAGGTGTTTTAAATGGAGCCATGGACTGGAGTTTAATGCTTAGGTTTACAGATCTCAATACAAAAACAACAAAAGTCTGTTCTCCACTATCTGTCTGTCCCTGCAGAGCCCCAGTGCATGCTGGGAGAAAAACATCATCTTAATCTTTTGGCCTTTGACCTCCACCAGTATCCTGTAAAATGTCACTGCTGGAATTCTGCAATAACGTTCAACACAGAGTTTCTGTCTGTCTGTCTGTCTGTCTGTCTGTCTGTCTTGCTGATAACAGAACAAGTGATCTAATAAACAGCATTTTGGATCACCAACAAAGACATACACTCTTAAAAAAAGGTGCGTCGCGATGCCATAGAAGAACAATTATTGGCCATATCGTCCCGTTAAAGAACCTTTAACATCTGTAGAACCTTTCTGTTCCACAAACGGTTCTTTGTAGTGGAATTAGGTCCTTTAGACTATGAAAAGGTAGGAAATAAAAAGTTATTTTACGAACCTTTGACTGAAAGGTACTTTGAACCAAAAATGGATCTTCTATCGCATTGCTGTACCTTTTAGAACCATTATAGAACCATGTAAACACAATTATATATGAATGTGTTAATGATTTAGCACCATGGTACCACCATCTGATTCTATGGTACCACTACAGTTCTTCTATCAGCAGAAGGTGTGAGAGTTAACGTGGTCCTCTCTCCCTCTCATGTGCAGTTCAGAAGACTGATGTTTGGTCAGATCATATTTTTGCTGAGCTGAAATGTTACTGTCATTAACATGTATATTCACTTGTATCTGGTAACCAGACAACCGTCTTCAGTCCACAGAGAAACTGTCTTAACTAAACGCTTACATGTCTCCCGTACTTTTGTATTGTTTTGCCCCCAAATAATCAGAAACCGCTTAACCATGAAGAGGGGCGGAAGATATTTGTGAAGGTTGTTTTGTAATGAATTGGCTTTTTTTTGGAAGCGTCTTCTCCTTCATCTGCTGGATTGCTACTGAAATAAACAGAATGTGTTTAATGGATTTCAGATATTTTACATTTGAAAATGTACATTGTGGTGTGTGTTCATCTCACAATGTGTGATGAGTAGAGACAAGACTGTAAAGTAAAACAGAAAGTAAAAGGGGACTGTAAGATGATTCTGATCATCAGCCGGGTTTGAGCATCTGCTGTTAGTGCGTCTCTGTGCGTCTGTGTGTTTCCACTGGTCTCAGTGTCACAGCTCATGAAGAAAACACTTGTTTGTGGACCATCTTGAAAATGAAAAATCTCATCAAGCTTGTGTAATCAACCTCTTCATCATCATCAAAAACCTCTTCAGTCTCGTCTCTAAATTATCACTTTACCTGCAGAAAGAGATCAAAGCAGAAGATTCACTCGTTCAACATGTATGGAGGCTTTTAGGGGACATATGACAGTCTCAGCTGGAAGAGAGACTCTACATGTGTCCATTACATTTCTCATTCACTTCACTCGTGTGAGTGTGTGTGTGTGTGTGAATGTGTGTGTGTGTGTGTGTGTGTGAGTTGTCAATCTTTTTCTCTCCTCAGATCATTAATTAGGAGAAGCAGCTGCACATAAATCAAATGCTAAGAACAAGATCACTAGTGTGTGTGTGTGTGTGAGTTTACTGCAGACTAATGTGTTTTGGGGACGTCCTCATTTGTAAAACGCTTTAAAAATGTAGTACATAAAGTTTTCTTGTAAAAATGCAGAAAGCTGTGTATACAGACAACAGAAGTCTATGGAATGTCCCTATTTAGATAAACGTGTCTGTGTGTGTGTGTGTGTGTGTCACTTTACATATACTGTAACTATCAACCAAATGTAAATGTATTGTGTATCATCTCTGGAATTTGTTTGGGTTGAAGGTTCGAGCACAACATGTTCTGTCATATCATCCGTGTGGAACTGAAGTCACTACAGTGAGTATAAACAGACTTTCAGACTTTGTCAGTCAGTCTGATGATGATTAGACGCCAATCAGGCAAATTGTGACAGCTGGGAGAGAACAAGCTGATCTGTGTAGAAATGAACAGATGCTTTCGTTTGATTTTCTCAAATGAACAATTAAAAAAAGCATGAAATTGTTAAAGAAAACCACACACGTTCATCTATACAGGTTCATATAGTGTTCTATCTCTAAACTGATAGACAGACAGACAGACAGACAGACAGACAGACAGACAGACAGACAGACAGACAGACAGATAGATAGATAGATAGATAGATAGATAGATAGATAGATAGATAGATAGATAGATAGATAGATAGATAGATGTGTTAGAGATGAAAAGAAACTGTCATTTCAAATGCGCTTGTTTGGCCTCGAAGTTGCACATTCACTGAAGCATCATGTTTTTCATGTCTTCACTCTGGTCCTGTATTTGCTGCAGCTTATGGTTTTATCATCCTGAACACACTGTGTCCTACATCAGACACACACAATGAGACAACAAGAAGAGGATCTGATCTGCTGAAGGACAAATCTCACAGCGCTCGCGTCTGTCTGACAGAAAGATCAGTGACCCTCACTGACACATTCTCTCACTCCATATGTGGTGTGAGACAGTCGGAGAGAGCGACAGGTTCTTTCATTACTGACACTGAAGCTTTGACCTCTGACCTCCCGCTTAGAAGCTGCTAGACCACAGAGGTTGACTTCTACTGAAGGACACAGTGTTGGTGAGTAACTAACTAAACTTAGTGCTACTAACAAGTAGCAATATAGCATGACAAAGGATGGTTTATTTACTATAAATGAACTAGTTTAAAATATTCACCCGTTGTCCTGCACTTAATGTGTACTCCATTCATGTTTCCTTCGGAAATCTCAGAATATTCCATTATAGTGGAGAAACTGATGTGTGATCAAGATTTTTTTTGCACTACATGTATGTGTCAGTACATGTGTTTCTTGGGGATCGAACCCACAACCTTTGCGCGTCTAATAATATACACCTGTTATGATATAACAAATGTTTGTCTGATGTTCATAGATTCTCTTCTCTTGTAATCCCATTGCTGGAGCTCTTCATACTGGAGAGATTAAACACTCCACATGTTTGACATGTATTGTGATGGTATCAGAGAAATCAATACTGTATCCTCTCTGATGTGAAAACTATTGATCCCGGGAGCAGAAGAGTATCATCTCTCTGAGGAATGTTAAAGCTCATAGACAATCCACAGAGGATAATTATATGTTTTTCCTATTGATTTCTGAACGAATTACCTTGTGTAGGACACATAAAGAACTGGCTGTCCTTGTTACCTACACGTTCATTATGTAATGGAATAATTATTATCTGTCTGATTCAAAGTTGACCACTACCCAGAATGTTCTCAGAACGTTGGCTTAAGTAAGTCTTATTAAAGTTATCAAGAAAGTTCTTGCACATACGCACACACGCCTCTAGATACACACTGAACCTGTATGATGTTCTTCTGAAGAACACCAGGAGAAGATGCAGAACGGAGAATGTGATGTCAGAGCTGCAGGCAGGAAGGGTTTTCAGTTTAAAATGAGACAGTGACAGACGTTCAGTCAGTAATGTCACAGTGTTGTTGTTGGTATATTTACTATTGGAGGGTCTGAGACATTAAACGGAGTATCATTTTAATCCCCAGAGGCCTCTGAGATGATGAAAAACTCTGGGGGTGTTTTAATAGACTTTGATTAAAGGTCATATGCTCTTATTTCTTCATTAGTTTGATTATATAACAGCCCAGTCTATTGTCTTTAGACATGTCAGAACAGAGCTGTGTTGCTTAAACAAGGGAATAAAACAATACCACTAAAACATGAATGCCCACAACCTGAATGTAACCCAACTGTGTTTTCCCATATTTTAGCCAGCAATGGGCCCAGCATAGCCCAACTCAGCATAGCTTTATGTTTCTGTAGTCTGTAGTGTGTGTGAGGTTGTGTGAGCCACAGGTGCAGTTCGGTGGTCCAGCATCTGTTACACTGAGCGTCATGTCAATTAGTGTTTCCCTCTGCAGATACATCACACACACAGATTTGGTCTTGGAAGAATTGAATAAAAAAATGTGTGAGAAGCCAAAGAGATTTGGAAGAGAAAATGCTTCCATTTAATCTCATGACTGAGAAACCTGATCATTATCAGCTCATTTGTGATTTTGAATCTGAATGTAGATTACTTACTTATACGTTCGGATAACGTGGCTTTGTGTTCTGTTTCCTGCATCAGACATGACAACAGTCTCTCTTGTGTGTTGTTTCAGGATCTGATGTAATTTGGGGTTTAGGCTAATCAGGATCATTATTGTGTGTGTGTGTGTGTGTGTGTGTGTGTGTGTGGTTCTCTAATCAGAACTGTTATCAGATGTCACTCACTCTTCTGCTCATTGTGTCATAAAAAGCGTGAAGATCATGTGACCCATCTGCCTGCAAAAGCAGCACAGAGAAACAGCGTAATGACAGCGGGGCTAGTTGTCACACACAGAGGTTTTTATGATTAAGTGTTTGTCTCAGTTTTTGAGAGAAACACGTTTCCAGCAGTGGATTAGTGTGTTGCTTTCAAACTGCGTCTTTTAAAATCTGTTTCGCATGAATTTGCTTTATGCTTCATAATTGTCTTGCTGTTTAGATTTCGTTACTGAATGTCAGAATCCTGTTTTGACAACCTACCCCATATAGTGTGTCAACATGCCCCGCTGTTGAATGTGTTAAATGAACTGTATCTCTGTTTTCTTGGGGAATACCAGAAGAAACAATATCCAATACAAAAAAGAGGTTTATTCAAATGTGCCATTAGTATACTTCTTTAAATACACTTACAAGTATATTAGTACTCATACTCATTACATGAAGTACACATAAAAATGTTTTTGAACTTTGCTACAGTACACTTAATAAAATTAACTTCTTTTGGTAAGGGATAGCCTATCTGCACTGTAAGAGAGCAATGAAACAACACTGTGTCAACTCTTTCTTATCAGCGATGCTGTCTGTAGTATGCTGTCTGCAGTACACACTTCTCACAAAGTAAAATAAGGCCCAGCAGCACAGGTGATAGTGGAACATGTGATCAATACCTGGATTTCTATTGGCTGTTACTGTATGTACCACCTACACCGACTCTGAATGAAGCAAGTAAAACTTTAACTAGGTTAACCGGGTTAATATCAGCACTATGTATTAAGAAAATAAATAAAGGATGCGACGTTGAATTCAATGATGTTTATCTTAAAAAATCAACTTAATAAGGAAAGTGAAAATTGAAATGTGCCTGAAGAAAAACAGTTCTTTGTCAGAAATACTTTCCCATCGAACACACATGAACATCAGATGAGATTTCAGCAGATTTTCGGTTAGATGTGAACCGTGTCACAAGTCATGTATACTTTAAAATTAGCACAGTCCCAAATGAAGAAATCCCTCTGGCCATATTTGGCTGTTTTCTCACTGTTGCTCTGTCCTCTGGAGTTTCACCAGATTAGACGAACGCTTTACCCTTCATGAGTCTAAATAAGGTCCCGTGAAACTCCATGAAGGGCAGAAACAATAGAGGATGTGAAATTATACGCTCGCATCAGACACTGTGACTTCAGATAAACCTGCAGAATATTCTCGAACACGGTCTAAAGGAGAAAGTGATGGAGCTTTTGCCTCTATATGTATCATGTGACACAGTCAGAGTTACACAGTGAATGATCCACATCCAGATAAGTTTGATTGACAGCCCGCAGAAAAGTTCATCTTATCTTAGGTGAGTGGTTTAGATTATAAATTCATTTAACAGAAACGTTTTACTGAATACCTGATGAAGTAACACATAGTCATGGAGGTGTTGGATTATAACTGTATAAATATCGCAAACTTTTACTGTTATACGAACTGGTTTATGTATGGTACATTTTTGGCACAGGATATGAGAGGTGTTCACACACACACACACACACACACACACACACACACACACACACACACACACATATATATATATATTTATAGATAGATAGATAGATAGATAGATAGATAGATAGATAGATAGATAGATAGATAGATAGATAGATAGATAGATAGATAGATCCCATGACCTGAAAGTAAACAAAACACCAGGTCGCCAGAAATTCTTTTTGGGTTGAAAACAATGTTAGTTTGTTTTGTAATGTTCTGCATATTAACATGATTAATGACAAATGGACTTCAAGATATCTTTCCACCACAGATGCATTTGATAACCCAGGATTTGATCAAGCATAAATATTGTAAACGTCAGTCCATGTGCAATGTGCCATTTCGAGATTTGTTTAAATCTTTGGTTTTGGAGTCCATATAAGCAGAAGCCTGTGGTGTTCTGACAGTCTCTTACAGCTGATGAATGGCTTTGCTTCATTGTTTGTTTTGATAGACAGAATAATGAATGAGTTTGCTAATGTGGACGTGTCTTCGCTTTAACAGTATCCGCTGAGCTCCGGTCAGCAGCAAAGTTAACCTCACATGCTTGTGAAAAGGTAAAGTTCCAGCTGTCTTCATCACCTCAACACTATAAATAAACTCATTAAAATAATAATACTCTGGGGTTAATCCAGGTGCAAATGTGTGTCTATCTGTCTGCCTGTCTGTCTGTTTGTCGGCCTGTGTGAAATTTTAGGAATTCATTTTCATATTTCACATATGATTTCTGCATTAATTGTGTGACAGCTGGTCTGAACATTGTTTTGTGTTTTGTTTGCACAGTAAAGATCACAACATCTGCTCACAGACAGAACACTTGTGGGAATCTTCCATCATGCACCTCACTAACGGCAGACAGAAACAATTTCGGTAATTATGAGACACAAAAGCAATGATTAGTCAGGATCATAATCTGCTTCCAGTCCTTGATTTTAATATCTTGTCCCATCTTGCTTGGCAATCTGACATACGAGCTATTCAATTTCAAGCTATTTTTGGTGCATAAAAGGTCCTGTAGACAGGATTGAGAACTGATCATATATATCCTATTAAAAACAAAACACTGTTTATTTGATGGGCTTTCTCTTCATTCTTCTTCTGTGGTTAATTAGTACAATTAGCATAAGCTCTGTTGTGTGACACATTAGGTTGCCATGTCCTAAAGCAGCACAGCTATGATTTTTAATATCTGGAACTGGTTGTAGATGATTTAATATATGAGTCAAGCCTCCAGGTGGCACAAAAATACTCTAATTGAACATCCAGTGTGTCCAATGAACATTCACATTTTTTCTAATGCTCATTACGCTTTCATCCCAGCAAACCATTTTAGGTTGTAATAACATTTCCCCAATGTTTCCATTAGGTAACAAAAAGAATTATAAGAATTGTCAAAACATCTAATTTTTCATACGTCGTTTAAACGGTAATGCTTGGTTATAAGAACGTTATTCAATGTTTCACATGAATATATCATAATTTTTCTTGAAAGAGAAACATCACTGCAACACTACAACATAAAACATTTTGATGCAATGTTAGGTGAAATTCAGCATTATCGCTATAATGTATGTTGAGTGAGAAAACGTTAAAATCAAATCTGGGATCAGTTTTATGAGTCGATATTTGGCTGTTATCAATCAGACTTACTCACTGTAACACAGAGGTACAACAACTGTGGTTTAACACAAGTGATGTGCAACAGGTGTGTGTCTATGTGTGTGTGTATGTGTGTGTGTGTGTGTGTGTTTGTTTGTTTGTATGTATGTGTGTGTTTGTGTGTGTGTGTGTGTGTTTGTTTGTGTGGGTGTCAGTGTGTGTGTGTGTGTTTGTTTATTTGTATATGTGTGTGTGTTTGTGTGTTTGTGTGGGTGTCAGCGGGTGTGTGTGTGTGTTTGTTTGTTTGTTGTGTGTGTTTGGATCCAGCTCCCTGGTTTTATTCCCCAATTTCCGAAGTCACAGACCTGTCACTATGACAACCATGAGGAGATTGCAGTCACCAATGTGGAACACACACACACACACACACACACACACACACACACACACACACACACACACACACACACACACACAGATGTTGATCTTAATGGCATTTCAGATTGAAAACGCTGTTCAAATGTGTGTTATATAACATCATACCTGCCAATGAAACTAAGATGCCGTCACACACTGATTTATCTTTCTCATGTGGGTCAGATTTGAACTCACAAATAAAACATTAATAAAAAATAAAACAAAATATATCTCATACATATATTTTATGTATGAGATACATATATCTCATAAAACTCATACAGGCAACAATATGCAAGATTCAAAACTGCATGTATTTTGTATGTAACTAAATGGTGCAAGTTGTTTGTAACTTTTAATGGTTCATCAAACTTTTATTATAATGTATGATCTTATGTTTACAGGCTGTTTTCTGCTGGGTTTCTCTCCTGCAGATGGCAGTATGATGTTTTATAGCTGTGAAGTTCACCACGTATCATTTCTCGTATATCTGTCGCATGTATTTAGATATTATTTGCACTGTCCAACATTATGAAAATATAATGAAAAATGTATGAAAATAATGTTTGAAAGTAAAACAAAAGCTGAAGGGATCTTTCAGAGGTTACGCTGCCGTTTCTAACCCTTAAACAGGATGTCTGTCTTGTTTTTTTGTTATTCCTCTCCATTTGTCACGCATTATTATGCGTAAATGTGAGCGAAAGCGACGCGTTGGACGCGTCGCGTCGCGTCTCGTTAGCGTTGCGCTGGGGACGCGTTCCTCGTTTGTTTGAAAACAAAGTGCGATAAACAACAACAACAAAAAAAACCAAAAAAACAAAGCAACTTTAGAAAGAAAGCGTATTAAAAAAAATGGCAAAAGTGGTTCGCGCACACGCGCGCACACGCAGAATCGGGGTGCGACACCTGACTACGTCACTGACACCGACTCGCGCCCGGAGCGCGCGGGGCTGCAGTGTGAACTCGGACCCGGAGCGATGCGCATCGGCTGCGATCAGTCCGATCAGTCCGATCAGCGCTCGGTTGTCCGATGTTACCGGGGATGTGAACGACTGTTCAGTCCGTCTTGTCCGATCCTGCGGTCACGCGTTTGGTTTCCCGGCCGGACCGAGCGAAGGTGCGTCATTTCAGTTCAATTATTACATGCATTGAAATGACAGGCGTAAAGTTTTCACTTCAATCTCGATCCGCATTCGTGAGCGATGTTTCCGAGACTTTTGTTCAAGGTTTTCCTGTGAAATGTTTCTTTCATCGCTTCTCAGAGAGAAAACTGTTTACTGAATATTATTATTAAGGCTTATTGTCCCTGGATCTGCATGTGTATTCATTGAAAGTTTTACAGATCGACTAAAGCAGATTGTTCAGTCTTTAATCTGGTTAATCTTTAGGCTAAATTAGGATCACCTGTATCATGCATTATTCATTTGTATGGATATCACATTTCTGTAATGTGCAGTTCACATTTTTACAGCTAATAATAAAATCAGGAGTTAATAATAGAAATTGTTTATTTATGTATTCGTTTCTTTGTTTGAACTCATCTACTCTTGTTGAATGTGGTTGTATGTCCTTCATGTGCTGATGTGGGTCTCTCAGGTCTCGGGAGGCTGGATTTGTCTTTGTCTGGTTCAGTGTTTTAATGAAGTTTTAGTGGTTTAGTTGTGAAACGGTTCACTGAAAGAAGTGTGCTGGTTCTGTGTGTTGGTGGTTTTGGGTTCGTGAATTGGCTTGTTTATCTGCAGAATTAAAAGTATCTGTTGGATGATTACTGTCCAAGCGTTTAGAAATAATGAGACTCTCTCTCTCTCTCTCTCTCTCTCTCTCTCTCTCTCTCTGTCTCTCTCTCTCTCTCTGTCTCTCTCTCTCTCTCTCTCTCTCTCTCTCTCACACACACACACATACACACACACAACTGTCTGCTCACTCCTTTTGGTCGCTCAACACACACGTGCATGCTTTTGACTTTGAGTGAGTGTTTGTTTTGCATGAGTGATGGCTGGCAGAGCGTCTGCAGTGATCGTGAAGGCAGAGCGTCTGCGGTGATCGTGAAGGCAGAGCGTCTGCAGTGATCGTGAAGGCAGAGCGTCTGCAGTAATCGTGAAGGCAGAGCGTCTGCAGTGATCGTGAAAGCAGAGCGTCTGCAGTGATCGTGAAGGCAGAGCGTCTGCGGTGATTGTGAAGACAGAGCGTCTGCAGTAATCATGAAGGCAGAGCGTCTGCAGTGATCGTTAAGACAGAGCGTCTGCGGTAATCGTGAAGGCAGAGCGTCTGCAGTGATCGTGAAGGCAGAGCGTCTGCAGTAATCGTGAAGGCAGAGCGTCTGCAGTGATCGTGAAAGCAGAGCGTCTGCAGTGATCGTGAAGGCAGAGCGTCTGCAGTGATGGTGAAGGCAGAGCGTCTGCAGTAATCATGAAGGCAGAGCGTCTGCAGTGATCGTTAAGACAGAGCGTCTGCGGTAATCGTGAAGGCAGAGCGTCTGCAGTGATCGTGAAAGCAGAGCGTCTGCAGTGATCGTGAAAGCAGAGCGTCTGCAGTGATCGTGAAGGCAGAGCGTCTGCAGTGATCGTGAAGGCAGAGCGTCTGCAGTGATCGTGAAGGCAGAGCGTCTGCAGTGATCGTGAAGGCAGAGCGTCTGCAGTGATCGTGAAGGCAGAGCACTTTTTAAAATAGCCAATAGCCTTTAGGTTACATCACAGCCATGATTAAGATTTGCTGTTTGTTATTGCTGCAGTATGTAGGTGGTTTTAGGGGCAAGACTGTCATTTGTTTGGACAAAAAGTCTCTTGTCATTCCCAGAATATTTATTTAGGAGAAAAAATGAAAAGGATTTCTCTTTCTGCACAATTCTGTGCATCTCATCTGATGTGGGCACTTCCAAAGCTTCTGTTTATTTTCATTTATTAAATTCTTTCTAACATCTTTGTTACACGTTCGTTTTACTTATTCCAGGCACTGAGTTTTTTAGTGATAAAGAAGCTGTTTTTTAGGCAAGCTTTGTTACAGTTGCTTATAGTGGTTTGAACCCTGAGCATTTACACACATTCTGTATTGTGTGTTACAGATATTAATACAGTATCTCAATCGATCTTGACGTAGAGAAGAGATAATTTTCGTTTTCTAAGCGATCAGTGCACTGTTTTCAGTGTTTATACTTTGTCTGTGTAACATGAAGCCTTTTCATCAGCACATGTACAAATATTGTGTATGGAAATCTATCAGTGCTCTTCTGTGATATGACCCTATAAAGAGCTCACAGAAGGTCCACTTCCAAACTCTCTTCTGGTCCAACTGATAAATTAAATATTTTGTCAGTTGTGCTTCCTGTCTGAAGCCTACAAAATCCATGAGCCTCTTTCTTCTTCAACAGCATGACAGTCTGACACTATATATATATATATACACCGGTCACTAAACTGGGGTTTGGTGACAAGAGCTGAGTAACAGTTCCTTTAAAATATAAAATACATACAAAACGAGATCTGGAATGACTCGAGTAAATAATGACAGAATCTTTCTGTTCCTTTAATTGGATTGTCAAACTCAATAGCATTTTTGTTGTGTTTGAAACACTGTGTACCAGAATAAATCAGGGTGTGTGTTATCAAATAAAAAAGAAATGTTCCCTTTCAAGGAAACATGCAGGATTCTTGTCTGTTGAGGACAAAAATCGGTGCAGGTCTGATGTCAGAAGTTCTCAAAAAATACCTGGAGATGATCGTGAAGTCCAAAGATTCTGTCAACAAACTTCAAGACGAAAACAGATCGAGAGCATGATGTCCTCTGATATTACATCTGTGTTTACAAACATTCAGACTACAGTAGAATCAGAACCAGCTGGAACCAAATCGAAACCCGGACCATCTACACTCACTGCTGGACCTGAAATGATGTTCTGTCATCATTAACTCTCATCTGTTTCCAGACCTGTTCGATTCTCTTTCTGCCGTGCGTTATGTTATAAATGAATTTGTGTCTTTACTAAATACATGATGATGTTTGTGATTATTATTGGAGCTCAACAACATCTGTCATCATTCACTTTAATTGAATGTACAGATATGAACAGTTTGATGTAAATGATGACTGATATTTTACTTTTGGGTCAACTGTTGTTAACCACTGATGCAAAAACAAGAATATCTCTCACTCACTCACTCATTTACTCACTCACTCACTCACTCATTCACGTATCTCAATTTCAGATGAAATGTGCTTTATGACAAAAACTGTACATTTGTATTGCCAAAGCAATGGCAGCTAGTCTGCATACAATAATGTGTGTAATGTAAGTGTACACAAAGAAAAGTAGTGCAAAAATAAGATAAAAAGAAATAAAAACCAAGGCAAAAATGTTCTCTCACTCTATGAGTTCATCTTGGTCTATCTCTCTCTCACCACTGAATTCAATTTCAGTTCAGTGGTAGTCTCTCTCGCTCTCTCTTTCTCTGTGTCTCTCTCTCTCTCGCTCTCTCTCTCTCTGTGTGTGTGTGTCTCTCTCTCTAGGTCTCTCACTCTTTCTCTCTGTCTCTCTCTCTGAGCTCATCTTGACAGATGTCTTTGTGTGGTAATGAAATTCAGAGATGTGGTTTTCATAAGTTAGATGTACAGCATGCAGGATTTCTCTTCCGTCATGTTGCACATTTGATTTGGATGAGAAATGTTGGATCATGTTAATGTAATCTGTGCCTGCTGGGATAACCTAAGTTTCTTCTTAATCACTGGCTCAGATGAAATATTTGCTGCTCTCTTAATGATATATTGAGGTTAAAATATTATGGCACAGTTTTTCGTGTCGATAATATGATCTGGAAGTTTTGAAAGCATGATTGTGACTTTTTCAGGTGCTAAAAATCATATTTTTTGTTTGGAATGAAAACTCATTTTTAATCTGTTTTATTATTTTTTTTTATAAAAATCCACTATAATTCAGATACCACAATAAACACAAAATCCAGAATTTCTCTTCAGATGTCTCAGGCGGCTGCAAACACACACACACACACACACACACACACACACAATCTCTAATCAAATGTCTAACCCTTACCCTAAACAAACCTTAACCTAATTCTAACATTATCCCTAAAACCAAATATTAACCCTCAAACAGCTCTTTAAAGGGGTGTCAGAAAGTGAGGACCGGCCAAAATGTCCTCACTTTACTCTCTTTGTGCTCATCCTGATGTCTAACTGGTCACAAAGATAGATGTGCGAGTGTACACACACACGCTGAGGTTTTGTGTAGAATCACTATAGTGCTACAGTAAAGGCTGTAGTATGTTTCGTGAAGGTCATATCAGACAGATATTCACTGCTTGTGCGTCTTCTGATGTGTGTTAAGAACGACAGAATCAATATTTCTCGTTGTTCCCATTGAATGTAACCCTGTGGCTGTATTGGGTGTTAGAGTCTGTTTATCATTATCAAAAGCGTTAATGAAACGTAACAGGAAAGTTCTGTCAGCATTTATTCACCATTATGTGGTTGTAAACGTGTCTGTCTGTCTTTCCTCAGCGGTGCTGATATTTAGCAGGATATTTAAGTGGCTTTTGTGTGATGTGAGTCTTTACTGTATGTGACAGACAGGCTCAAATCTGAGTTATTATTCACTGACAGTTTTCATCTTTCTTTGCCTTTTATATCTCATTCAGTTCAAACACGGTGTGACCGGTGTTGACATCTATGACGAGAATTAATGATATTTGATTTACGAGCGCGAATGAGATTGAAGAACTATAGTCCCAGTTAAGCCTCAATAACTCGTTCATTTCTCATTCAGACCTGAAGAATTTGTGCATTTCTCATTTAAACCTCAATCAGACCTCAATAAATCATTAATGTGGCGTTCCAGCTTAGTCCTCATGCAGATCTCATTTATTGCTCGATCACACATGCTTTGCAGCTTATTTACCTCCTGAGAACTTATAATTCAGGACCTCGTCTACGGTTCATTTGTACCTCATTCATATCTCGTCCTGGGCAGTTTTCTTCTAAATGTTTTCTGTGGTGCTGTGGTCTCACGGCTGTGAGTCTAAAAGCTCTTCTGATGGAAATTTAATGCTGTTGCATTAAGAAACATCCACAAGACTTCGTGCTTCTGAAAATACATTTCTGTATTATTTAAAACTGGCAGGGCAGGGCAGAAGCAAATGACTGAGGCTTCAGTGTGTGTTAATGGAGATACCTGCCCAAGAGTTTTAGTACTGATAATCCAACCCAGATTTTGGTCTTAAATCTATGGGTTCCCACAGATTAAGCCTGGTGAAATGAGTTATAATCAAGTCATTTTTCCATAATACATTGTTGATCAATTGAAACATTTTTGAATAAATCAAAGTCACTGTTCCACTAGTACTATATGACATGTAAAATTAAACTAGTTAAGTTTAATAGTTGGTGTCTGTGTGTGTGCAGTGACTTTACAATATAACTGTTACTATATTCTGTATTTTAGCATGACTGGACTGTGTTTTAATACAGAATAATGCTTGAAGCCGATCATATTCTTTTTAAACTCAGAAGATTTGAGTAAAAAAACAGAATCTGGCAGGTGGTGAAATTACACTGCAATTATTCTCCATCATTTCATCTCCGAGTAGGAAGAGCATTTATGTGTCTATGTCATAATTACTGTCAGACGCCTGTCTCTCTGTCTCACACGACACATCAGGAGCTGTGCAGTGTTTGATATGATGTATAACATTACAAAACATTCTAATAACATTACTGCAAGAACGTTTTCAGTAGCTGAGAGAACAGATTCAGAATGTTTGTTCTTAGAACATTCCCTGTTAGCTGGAGAAGTATAACCCGGACGTTTCTTGATAGATTCGCCCCTCTATATCTGTAGGAGCAGCGTTTCGGAAATCTTTGACCATTCTGGAGAAGAACTTCCTGTACCATCAGTGGCGTAAACATTCTGCTTGCTTCACTCTGCAGGAAGATTTGAGTCCGCCTTGACTCTGCGGCTGGAATCTTGGCAGTGATGTGATGGTTTGTTCAGTGGCGCGTGCAGTTTGGATATACATCAATTAGCTTGAGCAGAACCCAGGTCCACTGCGCCAGGCTGGATTTGATTATCTGCTGAGAGATAAAACTGCATTACAGAACATTAGATTCTTTTGCCCCTGAACTGTAAATGTGGGATCAAAATAATTAGAGGGGAAAAAGTCAAATGGCTTTTGTTTGGGCCCTTGTGATGTTTTTGTCCATTTAAAGAGATGCTTGAGGAATATTTACACACCAGCTCACAGTGTTGGGGAAGGTTTTCCAAAAGAACTTTTTTGAACGTGATATTGTAATGGGATTGTTTTACTAATCGCGTTAAACATTAATGACAGACCTTTCCTTAGAAAAAAAATAACCAGATATACAAAACAAGCATCAAATTATCTATTTAAGATTGTTCCACATTTGACAGAGTTTAAACAGAAGTTATCTTCTGCTGTTGTCCGTAAATCTTTCAGTATTTGTCATTATCTCCTGTTAAAAGCTGTAATAGACGCTTGCGTGTTTTTTCTCCAGAATAACTTTTTTAAGAAAGGCTGGGCAATTCATATGTTCAATTTTTATTGTTAGTTATTAAAGTGTAAAATGAATTTGAGCAATAGTTACTGTAGATATTGATAACTTTGGCCTGTGTTTGTGGCTCTGGCATTTTTTTAAATGTGTTTAATTACACAAATGTGTTTCGAAAACTGTTAAGGTGACGTCACATGCAGATTTGCTCATTCCACAGTGCCATGATTATTATTATGTTTTGATTAATGGTTGCAGATGTAACTCACTGTAGCGTTTTCCAATTTGTTCTCCTAATGTTTGTGTGCACAGGTGAGCCAAAAGAATAGAAGGTTTTTATCATTTTGGTTTGGCCAGGAGCATCCGGATCTTAAAATAACACTGTAAACCAGTTACTCATTCTGAAAGCCCCTCCATCAGTAAATGACCCAACCAGAGAAACACTGCAGTGAGTCAGTGTTTGGCAAATGAGCTTAATAAACACTGAGAAGACTTTTGCTGAGTGTTCATTTCAGCAAAGCTTTCATCTCTGTCATTTTCTGAAAAAACAACCTGCAGTTTTGCTCTGAGCTCAAGTGAGAGGCTTTGCTGTCTGCGGCCCACATAGGCAGCTGACTTTCTAGCCAACATCCAAATGTCCAACCAGTATTTGAAGCACATCTCAATGCAAATTATGATTGGGTTGAGGTATGGCATTTCTGCACCACTGTTAACACTTGAACACAAAGATTAATGACAAACACTCCTGTTTTCCATTGACAGTGAGTTAGCCCCGCCCCAAATTCACACCATTGGTTGAGCCAGTGTACAGTACAAAAACGTTATTCTTAGGTTGTTAGTGGAATGTTTTAAAAACGTTACAGAAGTTTAAAAAAGTGTTTAACTGTTCTTATAATCAAACAATAACGTTAATACAATGTCTAAGAAACATTTTGAAAATTCCTAGGGCATTCAAAGTAACATTTTTAACGTTTTTGTTAATTAATAGAAACATTAGAGAAACATTTTGGCAACTCAAAATTGTTCAGTGGGCTGTTAGTTAACGTTGAAAATGTTTCCAGCTGAAAAGACAAGTCAGATATGAAGGTACAAAATGCTTTTTATAATGGTTTCTAATGCAATCTTTTTCTGTTGAAAGTATGTGCAACAATAAGGACCATTTATTAAGACTATTTATTTAGTAAATAGAGTCAACTTTGATTTCACTGTTTGTTTGTCCTCAAATCAAACACTCGGAGTCGCTTCAGGAAACTAAGGCCCTTCAGTAGAAGTAAATAACTCCGGTGATTATTATTGTTTAATATTAAATTATTATTTCTCTGTCATTGGGTTAATGTGGGGCAGTTTGTATATATTTGATTATATGAAGAGTATCTGGCAGATCACGAGCTGTAGGAATCTGACTTTATATGTTTGGCCAGAGTTTGAGCTTAGCAGTTGGCGTGTGTGTATACGTGGATCAGTGGAACAGTTGGTTGGTATCGGATGATCGTCATGGCGATAGATGAGCTGATTGTGACATACAACAGAACCTGAATGACTTCCAAAGATCTTCATCTGTCATAGACAGACACTGATGTTGCTGCTCATTAATGCCAGAGAATGACAGATATTACACACAGTGCTAGATAAATACATATATGTGTGCGTATACACATATACAAATTATATATATAAAACACATATATGTGTGTGTGTGTCAATATTTGATATATAAACAGACTTTAGCTGGACAATTGGATCGACATCATGTTCTCAAGGTTTGCTGATGTCCTGGTCGCCCTGCTGGTAGACATTGTGAATACACATTCTGCAGGCAAAAGACCTTCTCTGACTTTGATTCAGAGCACAGTGGCTAGTGAAGGTTTGGGGCTGTAAGTTTTCTTTTGGTGCCGATGTGACTGGCCTAAAATTACTTCCTGATCTGTCACTTTAATATAAATATTCCATTAATTTAATCAACAATATCTTAAATGTTACAGAGTTGAAAATTCTGTGTGACAGGGCTGTGTACATTTCATTAGTTTTTTTCATTCTTGTTTACCCGGGTCATTTGTGAAAAGTAAGCTAGCATATGTAATGTATTAAAATCTGAGGTTTACTTATTAAAAATTAATCAGATCACATGGAAACCCAAAGCCATCAGAGATGTGAAAGCCGTCTGAAGATAACCAAAGGCTATATGGAAACTTTTCAAATGTGGTTCAGATAAGCACGGGGACCTTCTGATGGTTCTTGGGAACATCTTGCTGGATTGACGTTTCCCTCTGACTCGTGCAGTGAGGGCAGAACCCACCAGAGACATGAATCCCACTGACCTGATCACATTCACTGTCAGCACAGCCTACAATTTTAAGTTGCGTTAACGTTTCCCTAATGTTTCCATTAGGTTACGAAAACATTTATTTTGAATGTTCTATAGAAATGTTTAAAAAGTTCAGTCTAACATTTTTAAAGCATTTCACTAATTACTTAAGAGTAGCGTTATGTTAAAAATCTACTAAGTTACTGCAAGAACAGTTTTAATAACAATGAGAGAACTTTTAGAGAATGTTAAGCAATGTTCTGTTGTTGCCACATTTTATTTTAGGTAGCAGAAAAACGTCAAAGTCAAATGAAAGCAAATGAATGACGAGTTATTGATTTCATATGTCAGTCAATCAATATCAATAGAAAATAAAAGACAACCTTTTTCATTCGTATGCAGACATGCAGCTGACAAAACAACATCTATTGTTGAGAAATTTCAAAGGCCTTTTAATGACGCGTCCAGATGGATGAAGTTCCTGTTTATTGACATGCTGTGAAACGAGATTTGAGTCTCTATCAAATACACAAACAGAAATCGCAGAACACAACACAAATCTGAGGAGGCTAGCAGATCTGTTGAAACGCTTCTTTCAGCAGTTTAACTAGATGTAGTTAGTAGGTTTCTTTAACTAGAACCGTACTAACTAGATGGTTTCTTCTTCTCTAAGTGGGCGGGGTTTTAGCCACAATAATCTGAAGTGTGAGACCTTTGAGAAGTTTATGCATGACGATAGTGAATTCAGCTGTGATCTGTACAAACTCACAGCATGTCACCATGTCATGTATTATGAATGAAACATGTATAGAAGAAAAACAGGTTGTTTGTATCATGTCAGCGGTGTGACATGAAGGCATTGCACCGTGGGCAGAGAGTCTCTGTGGACCCATGCGATGACGTCCGCTGGCGCATGACGCGTGTACCGCTGCATGCAAAAAATGCAACGTTAGTAGCCGAATGAGAAGCAGAGTTCTGTTAGATCACCGACACACAATAACAAATCAAGCACTATATTGGCGGCATAGTTTATCCTGTGGACACAATCTGAACACTGAGTGTATTCACAGTCTAAAGAGAGAAGCTGTCTGAGGCCAAAGTCACCTAGAACTCATTCAAACAGCGTCCTGTAATTCAGAACTGATCTGTTATCAGTCCTGGTGCGGTTACTGGATCTTACTGTACTTGGCTAGTCCGATCTAGATGAAGGATTTACAGTGTTTTTAACACACTAATGGCTTTATCAGCATCGCTCATGATTCTCTTCTCTCTCGAGTACGTCTGCACTAAATCAGCTGTCACACACTCGCTGCTGTTGAACGTAAGACTTAAATGGCTTTGGTAATACCACAGTTATTATTTATGTGCTCATTTATGTGTTAGAGATTGTGTGGTTGATTGAGGTACTGATTTTGGGATTTGTGGTTAATATTACGTGTTGCCTTTATTAATTCATTGTTTTTTAATTATAAGTTTGATTTTCAGTATTCATCCAATCATTGCATTCTGTCCGAATTCAATAAAAGGATGTCCTGCTTGCTGTATGTGTGCATGTGTTGGAGGAGGCGTGGCTTTGGAGATCGCTCTGAAGGGACTGCGGGATCTTTTTTAGAAATATTAATGGGATCTCATTTTTAGAAATATTATGTTTTTATAATGTTTTGCAGTGTTTTTGACATTATTTGTCTTAATAATTAACCCCTCCCACACACCCAAAAAGCTCATTGTTTGAATTCAAATGAGAATTAGATTACTTTTGCTTTACAATAATACGAATGATTTTATTGTCATGAAAATGATTGTTTTACACAAAATATATATATTGATATTGTATTTTGTTTTGGGAGAAATGTGATGTATCTTCTGTTGAATATATTGTGTTGAATATAAAGTGAATGTGCCGCTGATTCGTCATCAGAAGAGAGTCGTCTGTGCGCTGAAGACGTGGTTGATGATTCTGGCTTTAATTAGTACAGCCTGTATTAGTGATCGCAGCAGTTCTTTACAGGCTGTGCTAATCTATGCCAGAATCATCTCTGCAATGGACCTGAAGGAGCTTCACCTCACATCTGAATCACAACAGCAGACGTTACATGTTCATACAGTTCACTCCATAATGTAAATTTAGTAGGAAAATAATACAGTTTTCTAATGATTCTCCACCCAAAAATGATTTGCAATTCTTTAAGAGTGCCACTTAATGTCCGATTATAAAACAACGTCTTTAGATTTAATTTTCATAAGGGTCTGTGTGTGTGTTTGTGCAGTTTAAATCTATGTGTGTGTGTACACGTTTATTTGTGCTATATTTGTGAAGGCCAAACGTCCTCACTAACATAGTGAAATATCATGACAACCAACTTGTGAGGACATTTCGATGGTCCAGTGGTGAAGTTCAAACCTCCTGTTATGGTCTTCAGCTCTGTGAGATCTAATTTGGCACACACTCTGAGCTCAGGCATAATCACTCAAGCTCTGTGTGGGTGTGTGTGATTTAACAGTGAACACACGTGTAAGAGAGAGCGTGTAAGATCAGTCGTGTAACGGTTCTCTGTGTGTGTTTCATTTCCTCAGCGCTGTTTCCTGTGAGGAGGAGAGACTCAGCCAGAGTAAAACACCAAATATGGTCCACATACACACACATTTACACACACATTTTCACATTATTTCTCATCTGGATTACTGCTGTAAGAATATAAATAATTGAGTGGCAAAGCTTCCATATTTGACCAGGTAGAGAGAGAGAGAGAGAGAGAGAGCTTGTACATCTTTGTGAGGCCCAGTGTGACCAGTTAAACCATCAGATGGGGACTAATTTTGGCCGGTCCTCACTTTCTGTATAAGCATACATCCCTTTAAAGGGCTGTTTGAAGGATAAGACTTGGTTATAGGGTTAAGGTTAGGATTAGGTTAAGGCTGGGTTTAGGATTAAAGTTAAGGGGGCTAGAGATGTGTTGTGTCAACGTTAATGTAGGACGTGTGTGTGTGTGTATATATGTGTGTGTCTGTCAGGTCACAGATGCACAATAACAAATCAAGCTTAATATTGACTTTTGTTGCTTGTGTTTTAGTCAAAAACCAACATTTTATTGATTTGATGTCAAGAAATATTCACTGGAGAATAAAATGTGACAACTAGCCCCGGGCTCCTTTTTTACAGCTACATTTGTACCTGTTTTGTTTGGTCAGGTTAATGCTGTTTTCTCTCAGTTATTATTTAAAGCGTCTTTACTGTCGTCTCACAGGACACACAGTGGATTTAGAGCTGATATAGAAGGAAAGCACTGAGCTCTACTGTAACTAGATACAAGCAGCCAGGCAGGCAAATTACAATGGGAGATATTCTGCTTGAGCAGTGAAGCTTGTGCTGAAATCCACAGTGTTTTGATTTATGTAAACCAGAATAAACCCTGTGGATTCCCTTGTGTTTCCCCAGACACGGTTCTGTTTTACACCCTGTCTTCTTTCCCTGTTAAAAGTCAAAGTTTTAAACAATAATCACAGTAGTTCTTTAAGTCTCGTACTTTGCAGACTAGAAAAATGTGTTTGTTAGCCGATTATTAGGAACTGGTTTTTAACAGCCAGCATTATTATTACAGTCCCTGAAAAGTTTGTCGGTGTACTTGATTTGTGTTACACACGTTCTCTCTTTTGGGTCAGTTTAGTAAATCGCAGAATTGTGTGTATTTAGTAGCACAAAAACCTGCATCTAATTTCTTAATCACATGCAGTTCGACATGCAACCCGGCATGCTTCTTACATTCTGCAGCAGGTGAATTTTCATGAAGATGTCTCCTGATGCTAAACTTTATTCACAAAAATCTTGTTTTAAAGAGTCGCAGGAATTGTTTCTAGGGCTGATGGATAGCATTATTATTAGGGATATAAACAGCATATATCCATATATCAATCAGCCTGTAGTGCATTCAGGTTTCTGTCTCCATTTTACATGCATGTTTTTTTGATTTGTGTAATTCCTGCACCGAGTTGTGTGTCGAAACAATGTGACATGAAACTGCACTATCAGCAGAGACAGCGTCTGAATCTCTGAAATCATCTGATCTGTTAATCGAACTTTATTTGATCTGGACTCTAAACAAAACTCCATTCAGATTTTGGATTATAAGTTAGTGCCTTTTGTGTGATTATTTGTTTAATTGTATGTTTGTCAGCACTGTTTTGGAGTTACCGTCACAAACTCTGCGTCCGCTTTCTTCAGCCCTTTCAGGGTCTGTTTAATTTGCTCTCTCTGCATTCGTGCGCTGTAGAATCAGACGGAGATGTGGCCATTGTGTTGTGTTCACGGTGTATGACAGGATATATGCCTTCCTGTCTGTGTGCTGAGAGGTGATATTTCATCATAGCAGGACGTTAAATGCTCTCGTACCTCCAGCAGAGGAGCAATCGCTCATTCCCGCTGGAAAAAATGCTTCTGTTGCATGTGTGTGGAGAGACGTTCAATACCATCTCCAGGCATTCGAAACAAATGGACAGCTTTAATATTCCCAAACATTAAAACAGACACAATGACACTGGATATATCAGGCTATGAGGCCTTGCACATATTATATGGTGCTGTAGTGTCTGTGGCTGATGGATAGATTTTAATCTAATTTGTGTAAAATTATCTGTTGTCACAGGTGTTGTCATTCATGAAACTGGATGTGTGTCTAGCACATTGCATAGCGGGATACATTATTCCACATACTGTAGTGTATCTTTTGTATATTGTACATTTTGACAAAATGGTCAGCTGTGTATTCCACATAGACTGTCACACGTCTGTTCTCTTTTCAGTATCTGTCTCTATTCAGAAGTCAAATTTCCTTTTCTGATTTTATTTTCACATTCATCTGATCGCTTCAGCAAAATAAGCCATAGCGGCAAAGTCTGTCAGACCTAGCGATAGTGGCGAGGCTTTACAAGGATGCAATTGTAAAATCCACAGTGTCAATAGAGTTTATAAAATGTTTGCAGTTTTGGCCTTGTGTGTGTGTGTGTGTGTGTTTGTGTGTGTGAAGCTCAAAAATGCATTGATTCTCCACAACAGATGACAGAATCAACAGCACTTCACTAGAATTACTGAACAAAACCCGTAAGCCTGCAGGATTTCAGCTGGATCATAGTTCATCACAGTTCATCTCATGAACACATCTCGTACTGTACATACACCTGTGATGAAACTCAAAGTCACAATCATCCTGATCCACAATCTTCACAAACGTTCAGCAGCTCCGGTCAGCTGGGTCCAGACAAACAGAGTCTCATTTCAGATCAAATCCATTTCTTTACTTATCTGTTATTTTCTCGCACTGTGCTAAGAGACTCTTGTGTTTGTTGATTACTGAAACAAATATCAAAATGATATGATATGATAGGATATCTTATGATGTTCTAGAGACTTTATGGCCTGTAAGACCCACAGTTAAGCTTAAGATCTATATTACTTTCTGGATAAATAGTTAAGTTTGCTTATTAATATTAATGAATGTAATATTTTTGACCAGTAGGGGAACGTGTGTGGCCACCAAGACTCTGATCAAGACCAACCCCGTTTATCACTCCTTCACCTTCTCTGTGTACCTGTTCTGTTCTTCTCTGTATCAGGGTATTTCTGTGATGGAGAGGAAGAGAGATTCTCGTATTCATATTCCTGTTCTCTGAGAAGTGTATTTTCATTAGGAGAATAAATGATGTCTTGAGCTTCTGGACGGGGGACAAATTCACAGTGCCACGTTTGCCAACTGAAAATATTGCTGCTTCCAGAAGCCGTGCCAAAATTTGGCGTATTTTTGGGATATTTCTGGGCGACTGACTTTCAGCGCGAGCGGCAGACTGTTTAATCACTCAAGACATCATTTAAATGGACTTAGAGGGGGGAAAAAATCACAATCTATAAACATGTACAATAATGGCCCTTTCTGAAGCTTCAGAATTTCTATCTGTACTCTCTGTCTCTTAGTCTGATGTGTTTGGCTGTGTGCCGTGATCTTTATCATGAGTAACAGATAATCAGATAAATAAATGTTCTTTTCAAAGACCGTCACTGTTTATGTGGCGCTAATCAGCATCCAACACAAACACATCAGCTGCATGTTCAGTCTGTTCTGCTGTGACTTAATCTGCAATGAAACAAAACACGTTATAAAGCGGAAGTGTGTAGTGACGTAATTCAAATGGCCAACAATACTACAGTTATGTGCTTCAGTAATACGAATTTCTTTCCATCTTTCTTTCATCAAAAAGATTATGTTGCATTTTTAAGCTACAAGAAACTAAAAAAACGAATTAGTGTTGTTTACGTGGAGCGTTATTAATAGTTCTGAATAAAAATGAGGCTACAATATAAAATATTGACTTACTAGCTAACAGGGAACATTCTCTGAACGTTGGCTAATGTTCTGTAAAAGTTATCAACAAATTTCTTCAAGTTTCTTGCAGTTCTGAACCAAGCAATAACGTTAATACAACATCTAAAAAATGGACGTTTTGAAAGTGAAAAATGTTTTTTATGTTTTTGTTACTTAATAGAAATGTTAGGGAGACGTTCTTCCAACCGAAAAGTGTTAGCTGGGTTATGAGTATTGCTATAAGAGGAATATATTGTAATTTTATCAATAATATTATTAATGTTCAGACAGACACAGTTTTATCAAATATAGTACTGATGGATTTAACTGGGCTAAAGGTAAATTAGTTCTCTTCCCTGAATCTTCCTGAAAGGTTGATTTAACACACACACACACACACACACACACACACAGCTACATGTTTTATTATGTGTTTAATCTAAACAGAGCTCTTGTTGTGGCGTTTGTGAATGTTAATGTCATTTTGCTCTGGGCTTGTGCTCAAATCCCTCCGGTGTGAAGAAAAACCTAATGCCTAATATTTAATTAAGAGTTTTCTTCACAAAGCCACTGAACGCTTTAATGGAAACATCCTCCATGCACAGACCCTTCAAACAAGCTTTGAGATTCTCCAGAGCTTTGAGCTGAATTAGCAGCACAAATGATCAGTCTGTCAGTCATGCTGGGGGTGTGTTTGCAAGGGAGGGCTTTAATGCACGAAAAACTCGAAGCAAACTCGAAAAAAAACAAATTTTATTTGACTTTTCATTTTGCACCAAACGTTGCACAGACGGTATAGAAAATGTACATGTAAATACAGAAATATATTGCCATTTTGCATATTACTTTCTCAACAGAATATGGCTACCCATATGCTTCCATATGCTTCACTTTATTAGAAAAACAATAAGTTAACCTAAGCAACGATTTTAAGCCACCAGTACGTAATTATACTTGAGTGTAACTAAGCTTAAGTGTAGTAACATAAAAGCAACAAAGGTAATGTGCCAATGCTGTGTGTGTGTGTGTGTGTGTGTGTGCATGTGTGCAGGTTTCTATGTATCATACCTCTAGTAAACTTTAGTCTCATTAAACACAAAAGTTTATTATTCTGCAACTTTCAAGAGTCACGACAACTTATTTCAGATTTAGGATGTAATTTTTTCAGAATTTTTGGATAGTTACAGTAGACAGATGGTTTGTGTAGTTCTGTCTCCATCACTCCCTGGCTACAGTGCAGACGTAACCTACTCTGTGTGTGTGTGTGTGTGTGTGTGTGTGTGAGCTCTAGAGTTTGAGCGAGTTTAGTCTTGAGAGTGACTGTGAAGAGCAACAGATGGTCTCATAACAAAGAGACACACACACACACACTCACATTAACACAAGGCTGGCACAGTCTGCGTGACCTCTGACTTTCAGCTGACCTCAGGTGAATTGACTACCAGGATCATGATGGGCAGCAAATGTGTGTGTTGTTGTGGGCATATTTAAAAATGTGTGTGTGTGTATGTTATGTATTATGTGTGTATTGTGTTTGTGTGTTTGTGCATCTATTTTTATGGCTGATAAAATCAGTAGATATTAAATGATTTACACCTCGTAGTCCAAACTTGAATTAGGTTCTATAAATAAACACTGCAGGTTATTATCTCTGGCATTCATTTTATGTTTTAACAATTTTGCTACAGTAAATCAGCTGGTATGAATTAAAAGCTTCATATGATGGAAATCAATATCATATGTGACCTAATGAGCACTGATGAAAACAACATGACGAGTTTAATGATTTACTTCTGACATTACGAGCAGCGACACACACACGGCTAACATTTCAACATCAGCTTTGTTTCTCCTCTCTCTCTCTCTCTCTCTCTCTCTCTCTCTTTCCACACACGTCTCTCTCTCTCTCTCTGATTGTTGCTCTTTTCTCAGTGTGTGAAGTGTGTCTGGTCATCTGTAGCTGATCTGTCCACAGTTTGAGGTTCATTAGTGTCTCTGTGGTGCAGTTTCACCTCACACACACAAACACTGAGTCTTCCTCTTCCTGTGGACTATAACATCCTCTGCTGAGAGAGAGAGAGTGTGTGTGAACTCAACATACTCAGTGTGCAGTAGTTAAAGGTTGTTAATGAGAGTGTTTAACAATGTGTGTGGTTTTTTTTGCATGTGAATGTGTTTAAATCAATCTTTGTGTTAACTCTTTCCTCTCTCTCACCTCTGTTTACAGAATAAGTGACCATGAATCTGATGATAATTGGTGAACCTGGAATATTCCTGACCAATAGCTCTCCGGGAATGCGGGTCTTTCCTGTCACTGCGTTTGTGCCGCATAATGTCTGGACGGAGACCAACGGTTGGCCGGCCAACGATTCTCTCCTCACGCAGGGCTCCAATTTGACCGGTAGCCATAATGCCACTCTCTCACCCACTGTGACGTACGACCCGCTCGGCGGTCGAACCATCTGGCAGGTCGTTCTGATTGCGTTCTTGTGTGGGTCCCTTTCTTTAGTCACCATTATTGGAAACATACTGGTGCTGGTGTCTTTTAAAGTCAACAAGCAGTTGAAAACTGTTAACAACTACTATCTACTCAGCTTGGCGTTTGCTGATCTCATTATTGGGGTTCTGTCCATGAACCTATACACCACTTACATCATAATGGACAAATGGGCTCTGGGAAACTGGGCTTGTGACCTGTGGTTGGCCATTGATTATGTGGCTAGTAACGCGTCCGTTATGAACTTGCTGGTCATTAGTTTCGACAGATACTTTTCAGTCACACGACCCTTGACCTACAGGGCCAAACGAACCACAAAGCGAGCCATGATGATGATCGGACTCGCCTGGTCCATTTCTTTTGTCCTGTGGGCTCCTGCCATCCTGTTTTGGCAGTACTTTGTCGGGGAGCGAACGGTTCTTCCTGGCGAATGTTACATACAGTTCCTGGATGAGCCAATCATCACCTTCTGCACGGCCATCGCCGCCTTTTACCTGCCTGTCACCATCATGACCATCCTGTACTGGCGAATCTATAAAGAGACGGAGAATCGCTCCAAAGAGCTCGCTGGACTGAAAGGTTCTGGATACCAGGTGAATCAAGAGGAATCGGCCGTCGTGATGCCTCAGACGGGCAGCAGCTATGAGCTGAACCCATCCAACCAGAGGAGCTCCACGAAGAGGAGAGCCAGACAATTCTGGTTCTGCCCACAAAGTCGTAGAGGCCGGAGGAGTTGCGGCGACACAGGCCGCAGCAGCAGTGACAGCTGGAACAACAATGAGATGACGATCTCCATCGATCAGTCAGATGAGGAGGAGGAAGAGGATGGAGAAGAACCCAGAGCCATCTATTCCATCGTTCTGAGCATGCCTGCGATCAAAGGGAGCGGAGACTCAGAAGCACCCCGCCCACCAAAGGAGGAGCTTTTGAAGCCAGACGTGGAAGTGAGACCCTCCAGAAAGGAATTTTCTAAAACTTCTGGCCGTTCCACCTTGGACTCAAAAGCTTCTGTGAGCTCCTCTGCCTCAAAAGACCAATCCAACGCCAGCACGTCCTTCAAAGACGCCACCCTGGCCAAACACCTCGCCTGCAAGGCAAAGACGCAGGTGAATAAACGCAAGAAAATGTCTCTCGTGAAAGAGAAGAAAGCAGCTCAGACGCTGAGCGCCATCCTGCTGGCCTTCATCATCACATGGACGCCGTATAACATCATGGTTCTGGTGAACACCTTCTGTAACAACTGCATCCCACAGTCACTGTGGGCTCTGGGTTACTGGCTGTGTTACGTGAACAGTACGGTAAACCCAATGTGTTACGCTCTCTGCAACAAAACCTTCCGCACCACCTTCAAGTCCATCCTGCTGTGCCAATGGGACCAGAAGAATCAGAAGAAACCTCAGTTTCAACAGAGAGAACCAGCAGTGGCCTACAGGAAAACATTCCCTGCAGAAAACTAGAACACATTTATATTTATGCATTTGGCAGACGCTTTTGTCCAAAGCGATTTACAGCACATTGAAGGTACACATTTTATCAGTATGCGTTCTCTGGAAATCGAACCCATGACCTTGCGTTGCTAACACAATGCTCTACCAGATGAGCTACAGGAACAGAAACTTTTCATCTTCTCACCTGACCGTTTTGGGATAAACATTGTACATATTGTTTCTGTTATTTTAGGAAGGGCTGTTCTGTTTGTACAATGTAAATGTGTTGGTTTTATTGAGTGCCTCACTTACACAAGCAGTCAAACACAGACTCCCGTAACTACAGATGAACAAAAATAAAACACTACAAACGTGTGGTTAAAACACTAAAAATATCTGAAATGACTCGATGGACACAGTTTCCTTTCCTGCGCTGACATTTTTCCTGTTGAAACAGGAAGTTGAGCTGAACACATCAAAGGGCTCGTCCTCTATTCCCTCTATTGGTTTTTTATTTCTTTGGACATGGAGATATCTCAGTTAATATTTCCCTGGGAAAGAAAGACTGCCTGTTTTCTAACTGTTTATCTTTATTAAGATGTCAGCATTAGTTCTCTGGGGTTTTATGATGGCTGTGGTTTGTTGTGGCTCTTTGTGATATAGTGTATTGTCAATTAAGAATTGTCTTGATGCAAAGTTTAAAGGTTTTGTAACATGAAATGTGAACCCACATCTCCCTCTAGGGGTTATAATGAAAATATTCAGTCTCTAAAAAAACATCCTCAACATTTAGAGGCAACATAAGATCGAGCAATCATTTGGTTTACTTTGGTTAATAAATATTTATAAAGATGAATAAATGAAACACATAGACGTGTGAAAACAAACCTGATGAAGAACTCTTTGGTTCACTGTTTCCTTATTCAGGATGATTGATAAAGCTTTCTATTGTTAACTTGTAGTATTGGTAGTATTAAATTATAACCAATTGTTGTACAAAGTTTTATGAGTTATGTCTATGCTACAATGTTTGATCATTAAAGCTGCAAATCGTAACTTTTGTGCAACTTTTTATTTACGTTTTTTTTTGTTGGGACATTTCTTTTTATTTTTGCTCCTCAAAAACGTACGGATTGCAGCTTTAAAACAAATCGTGTTTGGTGGTTAAATTTTAATAAATTTTATATCATGGCACAACACCGTGACTGAATGAACCATTTCTGTATTCCTTATATCCGATCACGTACAATTAAACGTTTTCAGCAATATGTAATAATACAGCCCGGTCTTATTAAACAGGATATTGATGACGTCCATTTTAAATTCGGGAAAAAAGACAAAATAAAACAATAAAAGTTGTTTTCAGTTCAAATGACATATAGTCGCTTTCTTTACACGAGTGCTGGAGAACAGCACATACACAATTATAGAAATATAATTATATATATATATATAATATATAGATAAATTATATATATCTTTAGATAAAGGTTTGTGGGTTTATTAAACGTTTTATTCTTATTAAAATCACTCGGTGATGACGTCGGCGCTCTGGTGTAATGACTGTGAATGACCAGCAGGGGGCGGAGCTACAGCACAAATAAGGGCGCGGTCGTCACACTGACGTCACATTAACACCTGCTGGCGGGAAAGATCGACGCTGACACACTCACACGCGCACACGCGATTTTCACGGAGTTTCGTGTGCAAAAGTGATCCATGAGTGAACACACACACACACACGTTCACTCTGAACGCGATCGGTTGTGAGTAAAATCACACACACACACACACAGTGTGAATATAAAAGTTTGCAAAGACGCGTTCATTTCGACGCGGCGGACGCGACGCTTGTTTATTCCCCGCGTGTGACGTCAGTGAACGCGTTAAGCGGCTTTATTGTTTATGTCCTTTTTCTTCGCGCGATCTGAATGGTTTAATATATATTTGATATTATTCTGCTGAACAAATGCTGAAGTAAGCGACTGTACAAGACGCACAGCGCGCTACATATAAAGGGTTTGTGTTTTAATGGCTTCTTTAATGGACTCTGCGGGTCTCTCTGTCGGTGGGATGTTTTTTTGGCTCATGATATCATTAAACCACTTTTTAATAAATCCCGAAACGCACTACATACGGGAATGTTGTAATGGCTTTAATTGTGAACAGCCGATGGTCGGACTGGTAATGGAAACCATTCCGGTTTACATCGTTTATTTATAAGCGACGGATTGTCTCGCATCGTTCAGATGTAAATCTACATTTATGAAAACATTTGTGTTTTTAATTAAAGCTGCAGTTTGTAACTTGCGCCTCTCTGTCGCCATCTGTGTTTGAATCGGAGTATTGCAGGTGACTTCTCGTGACGTGTTGAAGTCGAGCTGACATTTCCCGGGAAATCCGACCCGACAGCTCAATGATAAATTTGGCTTTAAAGATCGAGGTATAAGGAAATCGCGTTACACACCGATCTGTCTTTTTTTTTTTCTTTTTTTAACCCCGAAAAGTTATGGATTGCAGCTTTAATTTCATTGTCGCACATCTTTGGTTTTCCAGAATTGATGTTGACTTGCAGTGTCTGGTGTTGAACCATCTCTCAATATAATTTTGCAATGTTTTTGACATTTATAAGGGTGTGAAGGGATTTTTGTGTCGTCTCTCTTGTTGGACACAAAAAAATGGATAGAGTGACTTTGATTTGCTGGGTAAAAGGTTTTTAGATGGTAATTTAAAAAAAAATGAAAAGGAATTTTAATAAAACTGGTTCTGGTTTGTAGTGGTAAACTGGTATATTTCCTTAATCTGATTTTTTTTGTTAATTGTAATAAACCTAACAAATAATCAGTTCATACAAATTTATACACAGTTTATGGTTACATGAATGGACATTGCTGACATTTTGTTCAGTATTTTTTAATAAATAAAATGTTTTTTTTTTCTGGTCTAAAAGAATTATTCAGCAACTGAAATGGGACAAAATAGCCCAAATATTTGACATGTACACAAATTCATTTTATAAAGCTGATTTATTGCTGCGTGTTTAATTTATCTGTAGAAAATGAAGCGTTTTCACTGAATGTCTCTTGTATAGAAGTAAAAGTGTGTAAAGAAAATGACTGTTTATCTTCTGGTTCCCGCAGCTGGTGTGTCTGCGTGATTGTGTTCGATCATGCAGTCAGTGCAGATGCTGGATGTTCCAGGACTCAGGCAGAAGCTGCTGGAGGCTTTTAGTCTGGGCAGACGGCAGCAGTACTGCCTCCCCCACTCCCCGTGCATGCAAAGGGAGGGGCAGAGAGCAGACGTCCCCCCGGGCCGCTCCCCCTCCCTGCCTGAATCGCTCTGCAGACTGGAGGATGAGCAGGGGGTATGCAGCGAAGGCGAGAGCGACCTGCTCTGTCTCTCTTTCGTCACAGCCTCATCTGCTCCACGCCTTTCCTCGTCATCTGACAGCGAGAGCGCGTCGTCGGGGGGGACTGAGCGCTCGCGCAGACGTGAACGCAGGCTCGGAAGCGGCCATGGCGTGAGCGAGCTCCTCATCATGGGAAACCAAGACGGAAAGCTCAAGCGCGATGCAGGAGGTGCGGCAGAGGAGTGTGGCGCTCTCCGAGAGAATAATGGCACGAAGAGATTTCACGGTAAGAAATCCCACAGCAAACACAGCGAGGGAGGGAAGAAGAAAAACAAATCGGATTCCAAATCTGTATTTCCTCACATACGGAAACGCAAGAACCAGGGAAAGGTGAAGGGTTTTCTCAGCAGCTCTAAGGAGGATGCATTGGATTCTCAGCATGATGAACTGGACAGTGTTCCTTCTTTATGCAATAAAACTCCGGATCTGTCGGGAGATGAGCTCGGCCATTCAGATGCAGAGTGTGAGAGGCCTCGTTTGCTGGCTGACAGCAGACAGACCACGGTGGATGCCGTGGACGGCCCGGAGGAAGAGGATAAAAAGGTGGTGAGCTCCGGATCGGACACGGATATGTACAGTTTCCATTCCGCCGCAGAGCAGGAAGATTTGCTGGCTGATATTCAGCAGGCCATCCGTCTGAAGCAAGGTGTGATCCTCACCAGCGCCGTTGACCTGCCGTGGGAAAAGGATTGTAAACAAACCAGCTACAGTGACGTCAAAAACACTCCCACCCCTGACTCCGAACCCTTCACTGTGCTGGAAGCACTTCCCAAACAAAATAATGGCCACATCAGTGGCCTGCACCTCCCTCAGCAGCCCGCAGATGAGGAGACGGCTGCTCGCGGAGAGACTCGCAGCTCAGATGAGGCCCTTTGTGCTTCAATCACCGTGGCAACCTTGACAAAAGAGCCAGAGGCTGTGAGCGAGGCCCCCACCCCTCTCCCTGTGGCCACGAGCCCTGTTACCAAGACAACCAGCACCACCAGCTTCCCAGACCTCACAGCTTCATTTGAAAGTGCTGTGGAGGCTGTTGAAGAGGAAGATGATGAAAACCACCAGGACGATTCACCTAGAGACGGTCCCAGCACCGACACAGTATCTGCTGGCAATGATCTCGGGTCTACAGGCTCTCTGGAGTGTGTCAGTGCTGTGGAACTCACCTCAGAACCGCCCGAGGATGAGAAAGACGCTCTCATCACCCAGAGGCGCAAGAGCAGCGTCACATTCTCACAGTGGTCTCAGCAGGACAGCCCTCTGGCCACACGGTTGTTGAAATCCACACTCGCGTCCTCTGCCGCTACCGCTGGCAATTCGGTCAAGCCGTACCCCCCCATCAGCACGTCTTACATCAAAACAACCACCCGTCAGCTCAGCTCTCCCTCCTGCTCGCCCGCTGCCTCGCCCTCTCACAGCCCTCTGTTCACACGGAGAGGCTGCGATGCGACGGTCGCCAGAGCAGAGAGGAGACGCGTGAAGCGCCAGCGCTCCCACAGCATCACAGGCCCCATCAGCCGATCGGCCGACTGGACGGAGGAACTTCGGACCCTCCCTCCCAAAACAGCAGGGTCAGCAGATTACCTGGAGTACGGTGGTTCAGAGGGGGCACTGAGGACGGGCACCCCGTCACTCAGTGCAGCGCAGAGGGCAGCTCAGGCCTCCACCTGCAGCTTTCCGGAGGTGTTTACAGGTGAGTTCTGCCACCTCAGAGGGCAGTTCATGTGCACTTCTGAGTGTGACATGACCTGAAGTAATTTGTAATTTTATGCTTAAAAAAATGCAGATCGAGAGACAAAAGTTATGGATTGCCACTTAAATGTATGCATTCAGCTCATGTTTATTGAATGACAAACTTTGTGAATTTGTCACACTGCAGGACATTTAAAAACAACAACAAGTAAGAGCAAAAATGGGTGCAAAATGTAAAATAAATGTTGACGGGTGATAAGATTCACTTTCACTTTTGTTTTTGTACATAACCTAAAATTGTGACGTTGATGTAAAAAAGTCTGTAAAGGCCTGTATTGTCTGTGTTCAGCGAGGCAGTTAGAGAACGAGAAGTGAATGAAGTGAGAGAATAAAGAGCTGTTTCTCTCCCTCTCTTACTGTTTGTTTGTTTGTGTGGTATTGGCTGCTGAGTGAATATATTGTCTTTCAGTCTCTGTGCGTCTGTGTTCTGATGTTAAAGGTCTTTGTGTTTGTCACCGATTAACTGCTTTGGATCTGCAGATCTGATGAATGAATCGGACTCGCCGTTAAATCCATCTGATTCTTAAACGCACAGTCTGAAGAGTTCTGTCCTAAATGAGCCTGTAAACAGATCTGATGTTTCATTGGCTGGATTATCTTCACGTTTGTGTTGATGGTAGATGCAGGATCTCTGTAAGAGCATCAGACCCATCAGATGAGTGATGTTAGCAGTTAGAAGTCCTGAAAATCTGACAAAACAAACCAGATTTCCAGCTGTTGAGTGAGTGCCATTTACCACAACGTTCTGGTAGCTTCTGCTGGTCAGAAGATCCACCCTTAACACACCCTTAGATGTGCGTATATTGTATGTCATTTTTCACCTGTTTTATCTTCCAACAGATTATTTGCTGAAAGTGACATCACAGCTCTCTATCTCTCTCTTTCTTTCTGTCTGTCGTCTGTGTTTTAAGCAGAAGGTTTTATGATCTTTGTATTCTGGCAGGATGTCGTTATTAACTTTGCTCTCTCCTGTTTCTCTCTGAAGATGATCATTAAATGTTCTACTCTTCCTGTCTCTCTCTCTCTCGCTCTCTCTCTCGCTCTCTCTCTCGCTCTCTCTCTCGCTCTCTCTCTCGCTCTCTCTCTCGCTCTCTCTCGCCCTCTCCCCCCCCCCCTCCCCCCCTCGCCTCTCGCCCTCGCTCTCTCGCTCTCGCTCTCTCTCTCTCTCTCTCACACACACACAAACACACATGCTCTCTCGCTCTTTTTGTGTAGAGCAGATGGCATCAGGCTGATCGGGCCCTGAGGACTCTGGTCCATTAGTGACATCACTCGCAGTCTCTCTCAGCCAATCAGATCAATATTAGAACATCTCCACCAGCATGAGTTACACTGTATTGACCCCTGAGATCCTGCAGCACTGGCGCGCTCACACAATCAGTCTCTCTCTATGGCCGATTGAGCTAAACATACCATGTCAGATCTCTCTAAATACTTAGGGAGGATGGAGGGAGCGCTTTGTCCTCTCAATTCTGTTCCAGACAGCGGAGTGAATCAGTGTAAATTGCTCTGATTTTGGTTGCTTTAGGTTACTGTATGTAAAGTTACTGTATGTGTCATATTGAAACAAAAAACGAGAATTCATTGGCTGTCTGGCACAATGAGAGGGTTTGAAACATTGGAGCATCACTGACCTTACTGACACTAATGAAGTTAATGAGCTGCAAATGATCAGGCCTGTAAACTCAAGAGTGTGTGTGTGGGGTGTGTGTGTTTTACTAATCAAAACCAAATTGTTTATTGGTAAATATGTGTGTGTCTCCAGGCCGGACGCTGCTGGAGAGATTTTTCCAGCAGCAGGACTCCGGCGAGCCCGAGGAGGCGGAGAAACTTTGCTCCAGGATTCTGGCGATGGGTCTGTTGCTTCCCTTCAGCGACTGTTTCAGAGAGCTGTACAGCAGCAGCGGCAACATCACACACAAGTTTGACGTGAGTCCTCAGTTCACATTCACTGGGTTCAGTCTCAAACCTGAATCTGATCTGGAAACAGTGGTTTTAAACGTTTATCACATTTGTTACATTAATACGCACAAACGTTAATCTTATGTTAATCTTGTGTTTGTTTAAAGCTGTTTCTTTTTTGTTAAAACTACAAAACAGAATTCAGAGTCTTTAATAAAGGATTTGGCCTAAATTAGATTTCCTCAAATAAACATATTAACAATTCTGCAGCATCAACACATGCAGAAATACTGTACTGTGATCAGCCTACAGCCTCTCATTCCCTTCTGCATCAGACTCCTATTGGTCGATGCTGGCGTCATGTGATCTACCTTTTGTGATTGGCTGTTTCTGCAGCTCTAGAAATAGCTCTGAGTCATCTTTTCATTCTCGAGAAGCCAAACACACACACACAAACACACCCCTGTTAGGTTTCTATGCTTTATGGAGACATCACAATGTGTTTATACTGTACAAACTGTTTATTCACTAACCCTCACAGAAACTTGTACATTTAATTTTGTTTACATGTGATGTTTATGTTTGTTACATTTAATGCAGGTTTACATTTTTAAATAAGCACAATTTCATGTTTAATAATCTGTTATTAAGCATAATGGCTGGTCCCCACTATGGAGGTGTGTGACTTACGTCCTTGTGGAGACATTTGGTTCTCACAGTGATAGAAAAACAAGAAACACACACACACACACACACACACACGTGCATCTGCTGACAAACAGGATTCTGTTACTGGCTTGTTTCGAGACCTCTGTGACGCTGCAGTAATATTCATACACTGTAATCTGAAAGAAACGCATCACTCAAAAAGATAATTCTCAAAAGAAAGAAATTGTTAACACAAGACATGAGAAAGTATGACAAAAATGTGAATGGTTTTGTTTGTTTTGCTGCACTGTTCCTTTAAGAGGCTCTGATGAGGGAGGGTGGGGCAGCTGTTTATTATAGGGTCTGTGTTTGCTGCAGTGTGTGTGTGTGTGTGTGTGTGTGTGTGTGTGTGTGTGTGTGTGTGTGTGTGTGTGTGTGTGTGTGTGTGTGTGACCAAAGTGTGCGTTCAGCGTTTTCATTCCTTTATTTACAGTCCTGCCTCTGCTTATGTGATTGGCTGTCAGGTTGATCTGAGCCTTTTCATTGGCTCATCATCCAATATTGAGCAGTTTAGGATGTCACCTTGTGAATAATTATGAGAGAGAGAGAGAGAGACCTGCGTGTCGTACGGCAGTCTGATGTCACTGCAGTGCTGTTGAGGCTGAAACATGCTGTACACTGTTGGCACGGGACCCAGTCAAGATGGAAGCAGTTGCTGTGAATTAAACAGCTTCCTGAGATGCTACAAAAGTTTTGGACCATGAGTACTGTGCAGATGTGCAGCCTGCAGCCAGGTGCAGATTTGGGATGATTGCGTCTGCTCTCTGCTGAGTCACTGAAATGTCTCTGCTGATCTTTTTGGAGTTCTCCAACAGACCTCAGCCTTCACAACTCGGCTACTAAGAACCATCTGCATGTTTGCATGTTTATCGCACTAACGTGCTCTGCACGTGTGGTTGTTGTCATGGCGATGAGCAGAGGTGCAGGCTGAGGATGGACGCTGGTTCTGGGGGGCCGTCCTCACCCGTCCTGTGCTCTGGTGGGCCTGTGGAACTCTGGGATGTTTTGGAGTTTGTTTCTGGAGAGGTAAGACACTGAACTTGACTTATCCAGGTCTCACCTTTAACAGGGTCTCTCATTTGGCTTAGTTTATATGAAGATGTAAACAGAATTTTGTGGATGTTTGTGATTCATGTTATCAAACTTCTGATCAGAAATCAGGTGATCAATGTGATCACATTTCTCAGGTCCGCTCCAATAAACCCAGAATCAACAATCAACATGCAGATGTGTGGCCTCGCGGTCTGACCAAATCATCTAGGGTGCATTTTATAATGTTAAAACTGGTTGAAGCTGTCCTTACATTTGTGGTCTCTCATGGTTTTAAAATCAATTAAAATTTGAAAATCATCTCGTGTGTCCCAGGGATTACAAGCCTGTGTGACCTCAAGAGACGTCTGTGTGCAAACCTTCATTCAGGACGGCAGGAGGTTTTGTTTGTTTTCTCCGGAGATCTGGACAATGATTTAACAGAGTCTTGATCAGAGTTGACTGATTTCCTCTCATCGCATGTTTTACACTCGTCTGATCTTGCTCCGCTGAATAAATGCATCATTACTCACAGTCACACGCATCTGCCCGATGATCTTTTGAACGGTAACATGCTGGAAGAACCTTTTGCCTCTGCCGCAGGGAAACATGGTTCTGTCCCACAGCAGGCGTGTGAATGTGTGGGGTTTAGGCCAAGAGAAACATTGAAGGGCGGTGAAACGCGTGTTTGTGGTTTGATATGCGTGTGAAGTTTAGGGTTTGATCGTCGGTGTGAGTTCACATCACTTCTATGAAATCTTTCCTGTGGTTCATTACACGTTCTATACATGAGTTTACATCAGGCCACTGTAGCGTTCAGACAGAACATGAGATGATTTATAACTCACAATTCATAAGAGGTTTATGTAGTCTGTGTAGTTTATGTAGTTCTAGATTGTTAAATATTAAGATCCATAACAGATACGAAAGGTATTCTACCAGATAAAACAGTATTCAAAACCCAAAACGACACAGTACTAAATAAAATATTTTCAATTTTATTAAAAATAAATATCTTGCTGAACAACTGTAACTTTTGGTTCATTAGTTAGTTGAGGCCAGACTTTTGTCCTGTTGATTCTGTAATTATATATTCACAATATAGCATTAACTTACAAACCATACATATGTGTTTATATTACTTCTGTCTCTAGCAAGATCAGCTGTACACATGGGCTCCAGTGAGTCAGCCCCCTCAGTCCCTGGAGCGTTTGGAGGGGCGTTTACCTGGTCACCTCTCGTCCCTGTGGCCCTCAACCAGACCAGGAGTGGAGGACCAGCCTGAAGCCACCTACACTGAGGCTGGTACGAACACACACACAGTTTACATCAACAGCACATGCTATACTCTGATCATTGTATCACAGACAGACAGTGTCCACAGCTTCATTGGTTGTCATTTAATTTAGACCCATGGAAGAAACACCTTGTGCATTATAAACGGCAACATTAAAAGCTGAATTTTCACCACAGGGTCTTTAAGAAACAGGATTTGCATGTTTGTCAGGTCTGTTGTTGAGTGTGTTCAGGGCTTTAAATATCTAAAGGTGATTCTCTTTATTTCCTGCACTGACAGCGGAGGAACACGAGGGTGAGTAATCGCAGCTGATGTTTCTGTGTCGTTCAGCATCTCATCTTCATTGGCAGGATTATGCAGAATTCAGTCATTTTAGGTCATTTTTCTCTCTTCACTGGTTTGTTTCTGTGTATTTGTGTTTACAAACAGTCATTAGTGGAGATGTTGTCTAGCAACAAGCCTTGAGTCATAAAAGAGCTTCATAATTCACTCTCTCCATCAGCATGTGTTATCCAATCAACATGAGTCAGGCTAAACATTAGCTTCGCTGGCCAAAGGAGAAATCTGATTGGATACTGAGGAGTGATTTTTGTCCGTGTTGTCTGTCTAAATGATGTGACTGTTTTCTACCCATCATCCTTTGTGGCATGCAGTAAGCGTGTGGTGTGTTGAGTTTGCAACACGCATCCATAAATGTACGGGTTGAAGCAGAGAGTGAAGGCCATCAACAAGTAGATCATTCTCAATACCGTTTAAAATCATTTCATGATGCGCCTTTCAGCGTGACCAGAACTGCTGTGATCCAGACAAAGAGCCGTTGCTTTGAAGCAACTCAAATATTGGGCTGTTTCGTAGTTTTGATGATTTCATGTGAGATAGTAAAGAGTATCATACACTCTGCTTATGTGAACTGAGACCAGTAAAACGTTTAAAATGAAAATCAGAGTGAAGTTGCACACTGTTTGTGTAAACCAGAACTGCAAACCAACCCATTTGATAAAGACTGTTTTGGAAGACAAATACGAGAATTGTTGAGAATGTAGTTGATTTCTGTGTTTGTTTCAGAGCATCAGGCTGTCGTCTCAGACTTAAAGAAACAACAGGAGGAAGAAATCCTGCAAATTCAGGTGCGTCTCTCCTCAAACTCTCAAACCCAAACAAACTACCTGTCGTTTGATTTCACACTAATATCCCAGAGATTTATATCCGAAGTAAATTCATACATGTGAAAAGTAAAAAAAAAAAAACATTTCAGGTTTCTTAGTATGTTTTCATATTCATTTGACATTATATTTACATTTTGCCCTCAAAACCTCCATGTATCGTCATGTCACACCATGGAAATAAGTAATGGCATACTTGGGTGAATGTGACATCAGAACCAAAAGAGATTTGTTCTAATGTGTCCCAGATTACATTCCTAAATCTAATGATGTTTTTGTCTGTGAAAAAGTCAGAGTTTCTTTCAGCACTGTGTGGAGTTATAAACAAAACGATTATTGATGCGATGTGTAAGAATCTTTGATCATGATTAATTCATTAGATGATTGTTTCCTATGTTTTTCGCTGATGTCTTTTTTTCATATGCATGCCATGGACCTCTGATGCCGATTATTTAGATAACTGTCCTGTTTTATTTTTTCATGAGTGATTAATAGTTCCCAGAGTTTGTATGATTTCATACAGGGCAAAGGAGCATCAGTTTGGAGCTCAGCAGGCGGTCTGTAGTTTGGTGTTACCACCAGCAGGGGTCAGCATAACTGCAAAATTCAGATCTGAACACTTTTGGGAGAGTTGGAGAACATGATCTCAGAACGTATATCATCAGAGGGCTGTTCTGTGTTAGGTTATGTGGGGTCTAGGTTTCTCTCGTACCCCCTGCTGCTCCTTTAGGGTTCTTGTCTGTCAGGATGCTGGACCTCATGATTGGTGTTCGTGTTCTCACTTTGCTTATGTGAGGAAATCTAGCTGTACCACATGACATCTGCATCTGCACTTTGAACAGCATTCATACAGAAACCAAATTTAACCTGAACAGGAGTGAATTTGGTTTAAAATAGGGTTATAACATTCTGGGAATTATGGGAATTTCTGGGAATATATGGGAATTATGGCACACAGATGAAGATGAGTTGTGGTGTGGAACAAATGTTTATATTTATGTATGTATATGGTACAGTTTGTAAAAATTTCCCAAAATATCCAATGAATTCCCTTTAATTCCCACAATAGTCTAACTTGGAATATTTCCAGAATTCCCCAGCTTTGCAGCACCAGTGGAAAAATATTTGGTTTTGGTTTCTGTTTTTCATCATATTTATCTCTGTCTGTCTTGTCAGGAGGAGTCGGTGCTGAAGACAGTGCGTTTGAAACAGGAGCATATCTGTGTAATCGAACAGTTGGAGCAGACGATTGAAGACCTGCGCAGTAAAATCGCAGAACTGGAGAAGCAGCAGCCTCTGCTGGAGCGAGAGATTGTCACTCAGGATCAGGAGTGTGGTGGTGAGGAAGCTCTCATTCCAGACGTCTGCCATGTGGACCTGCAGACAGAAAACATGGCGCTACTGGCACTGGAGGCCAAATCAGTGCAGACGTCCCCAGTGGAGGAGAGCTTCAGGTTTAAAGTGCCTTCTCCAGAGCAGGGCCCTGCAGAGTCCCCACTGCTCAGACGGAGTGAGCCCTCACTGGGCTCAGAAACAGAGTCAGCTTCTGATCAGTCCGCTTCTGGTTCTCAAGCATTTGTGTGCATTTGCCAGCAGCAGCAGGGAAGTTTGTTGCCACCTCCCCCTCCACCTCCTCTTCCGGGTATGAGTGCACCTCCCCCTCCACCTCCTCTTCCGGGTATGAGTGCACCTCCCCCTCCACCTCCTCTTCCGGGTATGAGTGCACCTCCCCCTCCACCTCCTCTTCCGGGAATGAGTGCACCTCCCCCTCCACCTCCTCTTCCGGGAATGAGTGCACCTCCCCCTCCACTTCCTCTTCCTGGAATGGGTGCACCTCCCCCTCCACCTCCTCTTCCGGGAGTGGGTGCGCCTCCTCCTCCACCTCCTTCCAGGAATGACTGTTCCTCCCCCACCACCTCCTCTACCTGGTCTATCAGCACCCTCTCTACCTGCTACAGGACCAGCCCCTCCTCCTCCCCCTCCTCCAGGTCTCCCTGGTCCACCATCTTTGGTCCCTGGGGGATTGGGGTCTTTGCCTCCTCCTCTGCCCCTGGGGCTGTATGCACTGGGAGCAGCACAGGAGAAACTGGCCCGCAAAAATATTGTAGAACCGCCAAGACCCATGAAACCCCTCTACTGGACCCGAATACAGCTGCACACCAAAAAGTACAGCAGTCACTTTCTTCAGTTCTTCTGTTTTCATGATATGATTGTGATATTGGTCATTCTTGCTTTCTGGACTGTGAGCTTTGTTCAGTGCCTGTAAATAGGTTAAACACTACAGCTCATAGCTTTGAGGAGCTGCAAATAAAGTCTGATACTGGATCTAGCTGAAACTAAGCTAAATAGAAGAACAACTTCATTATAAGTGATTTTCAGTTCCCAGGTGGTCATTAATAAAACAGGTGTTATTATCTTCTCTGTGTATTTCTCTGCAGAGACTGTAGCGCTCTAATTTGGGAGAAGATTGAAGAGCCGTCTGTGGACTTTGAGGAATTTGTTGAGCTATTCTCCAAAACAGCAGTTAAAGAAAAGAAGAAACCTCTTTCAGACACAATCAGCCGGTCAAAGACCAAACAGGTGAGCAAAGATGCCAAACACGCAATCCCAGTGTGCTGTCGACTGCTTGAGGTCTGGGATGAATGGAAGACGTTTAGTCTTTGTTGGCCAGCGAGACGGACATCAGATGGGAGTCTTTGACCTCTGCATCTCCTCTTTCTGGTTGTCACTGTCCCACACTGTTTTTCGTATGCGTGCCATCGTTGTGATGAACATCAGAACTTTAACAGTCAAACTGTTGTGAAATATTCACTGTGAGCTCCTCAAAAGTGTTGAGCTGGCACGGTTTTGAGTTAAAGTCTTGGGTCTTGCAGTGTTATGTCTGAAACGCAGGGTGATGTAACTCTGAGGCGCTGGTGAAGCTTAAATACAGTTTTATAAGTTTATGAGCTCTTGAATGCAGGGAAACCATTTCCATGAGTTACTCTGACGTTTGTGTACAGACCCCGGGCTCGTCTGCAGACAGCTTTGAATAAATACCCAACTGCTTGGCACAGAAGAGCACAAACTATGAATTCCAGCGTACAGGCCCTGTGAGGGAATTTGCTAATTGGAAATACGAGTAAAAGATCAAGTGAAAGACAACCTTGAGTTAGTCCAGCTCGTAAATATCTTGAAGTGCTCAAAACACTTGACCATTGGGGCTGAAGTCATACAGTGTGACATTAATTCACACAATGTATGTTAAACACTGCTAAGCATGAATATTCCAGATCCTGTGAAATGTTTCTGGAACAGTTCTGGAACGTTCAGGGTTTATTCAGCTACTGATGTGTTCATGTCACGACTGATTTTCTTCTTACATGGTCACATTCAAACTGTCTTGGCCAGTTTTCATCCTGCTTTTTATTTGTGATACTTCTCTTATATTTCTTTTAATTTATACAATAGACTTTAGCATACAGTAGGTCATTCCCCTGTTTACGCATTTGGCAGACGAGTTTATCCAAAGTGACACGCAGTACATTTTAGATGATACATTTTATCAGTATGTTTTTCTTCAGAATCGAACCCACAACCTTTGCACTGCTAATTAAAGTTCTCTACCCATTGAGCTACAGGAATTATATTGTGTTATATCTTGACATCACAGGTAATTTAAGTAATGGAATAGGTTTTGTTTATGACAGGATGAGTAGAAGCGAGTGCACATTTGTTTTTAAAGATACCCATACAGATGTTTCACCAGCATGAGTGGAAACTTTAGGGTTCGGGTTTGTATCTTGGTGTCGTCTTGTTCCTCCTCCAGGCCACTGTTTCCTTCAGCTCGTGTTTTCTGCCACCCGTGAAAGTTTTCCCAACGTTTATATGACCTGCGTCCTGTTGTATCCCAGCATGCTCTCCATCTGTCTCGCCGGCTGCGGCCATCTAAAGACGCTCTTATCAAGATCAACAGCAGCAGCCTGTGCGTCTGTTTGTTTGAGTTCTTCTGCTGTGATCAAAGCCGGACCGGACCAGTCTGAGCCTGCAGGCCCACCAACCAGACCACATTTGTGCTGAATTACTGAATCTTTCTGAAAGAGAAAGCTTCAATACAGTTAAATCAAAGCAGCATCATAAATCAAAACATTTATGATGCTAAATTAACACGTTGTTAATTTTTGGAGTTTTTCCGCATTAAGATTCTAATTATTAAATTTTGTCCAAAAGCTCCAGAACAAACTCTTATGAACACAACTTTGACAAATCAATAAAAGTAATTATTTTACATTGGTGTAAAGTACAAGCCCACAACTTGTAATGTTTTGCTTTGTGTATTTATTTTTCAAATTGTATTGCACGTTTACTATCAGAATTAGAAAACCACTAAACCCCTTTTTTGCATTATAATGATAATTGGGCTAAAGTGCGTGATGCGTCACATGTCTCGAAGACAAAAAATATTTATCATACTTTAGTAAAATATATCCTGTCACCCTCCTCTCAGTTTGATGCAGTTCAACAGTGTTTTTTGTCTCTGTGGTTTTTCTGATGTTCTGGAAATGTTCTTTGTGTGTAAATGTTTCTGTTTTTTGTAAGGTGGACCATGTCTCTGTTCACATCACATGTTAACCTCAGGGTTTTCACCCTTGTCATGGAACAGAACTGAGGTTAACCACACCAAAACTCACCATGCGTGATTTTTGCACATTTCTAACTCCTCTATTAACATAACATGGACACTTAGCAGCGCATGTAGAGTTTTTGAGCAGGCTTGTTTAAATGGGAAATGTGTGTGTTTCACATGTTGGTGACCCTCAGTTTTTAGGGGTCTGAACAGATGTGCCCGTGTTGTGTTTTGTGGTATATGACTTTAGAGGGGGTTTATGGACAGAATGTTTAGCTCGTGTCGTTTTGAGGTGTTTGGCGTCTGTGGCTTCTTTGTTTCCAAGCGGCACGGAAGCGCTCCGTCTGCTCGCTGACGGAGACGTGTTTTATATGGCCGTCGTCGTCGCCATGTCTGATTTAACCCTCCTCGCAAGCTTTTTCCTACTTCACACTCGGCGCACCACAAGGTTTCAGTTTTTCTTAATAAAAAGTGGTGAGGGGGAGTCTGGATCATTCGTTCCCACAGGAATTACGTTTTTTCTTCTTGTTTAAAGTTTTGGTGATTGAAATGGTAATTTTGGAGACCTGCACCTCAGATGATTCCCTCGTCATGTATGAAGGATCTGGAGGTAATTTGTCTGTCTGAAGGGCCGTTTGGAGCTCCGTTTGACCTGAAAACATCAGCCGCCGAATCTCCTGTTTAACAGAACTTTTTTTGTTTGGTCTCATGTTTTAAACATTAACTCAGAATAATGATTGAAATAATTGGACACTACTTTTTCCCTCCCACTGTCAGGAGTTTCTTAGCAACATATTCCTTTGATACTGTTACAGGTTTTGTTTGGTGTAATTGCCCCAACAACAGTTGCCATGACAGGAAATCATTTTGTTTCACCCCGTAATGTCGTAGTTGACCTGTTTAGAGTTCCTACAATGAAATACTTGGAGCATAGATCTCGCATTGCTTGTCTGTTTTGCAAAACAAAAAGTTTGGAGGTTGATTAGAAGCCGAGCGAGCGTGTGGAGCGCGGCTCTGCTCCTGTCGACTGCGTGTTTAATGTTCACGGTGCGTTTTTGGCAGTGAGACGACAGAACGGAACAGCACACTGAAATCAACAACAGAACAAGCATCTCAAAGCTGGTTTGTTTGCCAGTTTCCTGTCTAATTAAAAAAAACATCTCATGTAGTCGCAGTTTAAGGAACTGTTTGCTTTCTCTTTTCAGGAATCGTTCTCATCTAGAACAACTTCCTGTTGTTTGCCTCAAATCAGCAAAAACTACAATTGAACTGGAAAAAAAGTTAAGCATCAGATCTGTGCAGAATCTGCAGAGTTTTGTGAGCGTTTCTGCTCGCTGTGAATCTGTATTGTGTTCTGGTTCCGCTGACGTTAAGCTGTTTCTGTCACCCGCCCGTAAATGTTCTGATGTCACCCTGACGGAGATGTTTTGTCTGATGGACCTTCATCTCTGGTTGGTCTGAGATGTTGTCCACACATCTGATGAGGATCAGAGCAGAATAAACTTGCTCTGGTTGTTATGGATTTTGCTGCCGTTGGAGATCTAGTTTTTTTAAAGTTCATGTGTAAGCAGGTCATTTTCTAAACCTCTGCTGTGTCGGACAATATTTTCTGTTGTGCAGTAAAAATCTGCTTTATATCATAAACTCTAGAGACTCAGTATTTTCAGAGTCATCTACCTCAGACCAAAATGTCAAGATTAACGATTATTTTTCACTAATATGACAATACAATCTGATGGAGTGGAATCTTAAAGGTTCCTGTTTTGGCTCAATCAGACTGGTGAAGTGCATTAAAACAAGGTAACTGGCTGTTTTAACATAATCCCATAGATTGTACAAGTGGACAGTGTCTCTTAGAACTGTCTCTGCTTTAGTCTCTTCAGCTCAGTTGGTTTCCTGTGGCTCAGTTGGTAGAGCATTGCATTAGTGGTTTGGGTTTGATTCCCAGAGAACACACACATTGAAAATGTATAAATTAAATGAACAAAGTTGTTTTGGATAAGCTTCCGATACTTAAATGTAAATACTGTTTGCAAATTTGATTTCTGGGATAGCAATACAATTATTATATCACGTTTACATTAATCTCTGCCTGCATTTAAATCTGCTTAATGTTATTTCTATTAGTAAATGCTTGTGTGTGTGTTGTAGGTGGTCAAACTTCTTAACACAAAGCGATCTCAGGCGGTGGGGATTCTGATGTCCAGTTTGCATCTGGACATGAAGGACATTCAACACGGTGGGTATCAGTTTCTCCTGCAGTCAGATGAAAGGGTGAATATGCATGAGACCTGCTCAGGTTTTTCTGTGGGGTCATGGGGAGGTCAAGGTGGCCATCATGAAAGCCTGTAGTTTTGTTCTCATTTCCTGTTTTGTTTTCGCTCTCGTCATTTTGTTCTTTGATTTGAATGCCGGTCTGGGCACTGACGTGGTCTGGGAGTCATGAACCCATCTGGTATTCTCTGGGTGGCAGTGAGTGTGTTTCCTGATGTTCTGATAGCCTGCGGGTCACTGGCAGCTCTGGGCAGCGTCTGGAGACAACCATCAGACCCAGAAGATCATATCAGATCATTTCAACACGAACCTTCTCTGAACAAACTCTCTCACAATTAACATTTTTGGAGCAAAGTGTTTTGTTGTGTGTGGGGTGTCTCTTGTTTGTGTGTGTGTGTTTCTCAGGGATTATATTCTGTGATATTCTGCTCTGTGGGGACTCAAGTCTGTAATTTGTTTCCATCAGGTGTGGATGAGTAAGTGAATATTGTGTGCAACATGTATTGCATTGTGTGATGAGTTCTGTGTGTATTGATGACTGACTCTGAATATAAGCAGCATTTACAGCGTTAAAAACCCACAATGAGAATAACACACAATTTGACGCCTGTCCAATGTAATTTCTGACAGTTTAACATATGATTTAGACTATCAAGTGCCCTTTAAAATGTATCGAGTTGAAAGTGCATGTGATTTGAGGGTTGTAAGATGAGTTGAGTTGAAACAGAATGGACTATTAGGCTGTTTATAATGTGATTGAGCGACATGCGCTGTTTGCTCTCAGGAATGTTGTTGGAATGTCAGTGTTATTTGCTTCCACAGGACTTCATTTCCATCTAATCAAATTGTTTGTGTTTGCACATGCTCCGAGTTCCTGTCATGAGATTATACGAGTCTTTGTTAAACATTCAGTGAGACATTTCAGAGGAATCCACCCCTCCCCCCTGTGACGCCTAAGCGTTCGGTGTTAATGTGTTCAGTGTTAATGTGTTCAGTAATCGAACCCAGACCGGTGATGACATCATGGACATGAGAGGTCTGTCCCGCAGACACTCTGCGTCTATTCTGTTATTATGGGTAATTTTCTATTTTTTTATTGGTTATTTTCAATTGTTCTAGTACTGTAATATCATTGTGCTGTTATTATTATTATTATTATTGTTACTATTATTGTCTGTCTTTCCCTCCTGAGTGTGTGGAAACTCTTTGTTTCTTCCTAGTTTTAATTTTAAGCTTTGGTCCAGCACAGACAGAGTGACCTGAGGGTCAAAGGTCAGCAGACACTGTGCTGTCTTAGTTATTTTCAAAGGTGCCATAAGCCGTCTGTTCTGACGCTCAGAGTTTAGGGGGATCGTGGGGTATTAAAGCAGCTTAGAACACTGGGTGAGAAGACATGGTTGGATTTAACAGAGCAGAACCCTCGCCGGAGAGACTGGACCATGAGGTCCTGACACAGCCTTCAACCAGGAGACGATTTGTCTCCTTAATTTCAGTCTCTCTGTCTTTATCTCTCAGCTTTTGTTTCTGATGCCCCCCCACACACACACACCGTTTTGATCTGTATCACAATAGAACGATTTCACTTGAAATGGCACAAGGCATCAACAGAAAGACTTTGTTAGTCTGTTTTAGATGTTTTAAAATAGACAAGGCAGCAGTATAATCACATGACTCCGTTATTGAATAATGATGCTTTAGCGTTTGAGACCTGTTCCCTGTTCCTGATTTGAGTCCGATGATGATCTCAAGATGTTTCTTACCTGTCTGTCTCCAGCAATCCTCAATCTGGACAACACAGTGGTGGATCTGGAGACCTTGCAGGCGCTCTATGAGAACGTAAGGAGAAATTCTCTTTTCAGACTTTTTATAGTTTTTTTTTTTTTTTTTTTTTTTTTGAGGTTTGAGTTTCACATGGAATTCTGTTTTTTATTCTTGCATATAATATCGTCATGTTATCAGATCTAAGGCTACTTCAGGCTTGAAGGTTCCTGTTTGATATTTATTATCAGACTGTGGGAAACATGAAAAATGAATCAATGGTGGATTTGATTAACAGTTTTTGTTCGGACAGTAAAATGGATGAAAAGCCATAGAATAACTGAAGGAAACATGTTAATGTCTGGACTGGAATGTTTTCTTCTGATACATGAAGCACAAATGCAGTTGTTTTGTTTCAAAAGAGCTGCAGTTTCACTATAAATATCATTTCGAGTTTGTGTTTGTTTTAATTCGCTGAGCCAAACTGCTCGCGCTCATGTCTGACTGTGCCAGTTAAAAGTGTGTCATCATAAACATTTGACTCACATAATTGCTTTGAGTGAAGAGCGATGTATGTTTTTTCTTCTTTCCTGTCTCACCGCTAACTTAAATTTAGCGCTGCGACAGACAATCTATTCAAATTCATCATAATTACAGAATCCAGACCTGATGACAAAAACAGAAACGCAGTCTTTCTTGCAGCGCGTTCCTCGTCTAATGCAGTTAATGATGGTACTAATGTTTTATGACTGAGAGTTTGCAGTGTGGCCCGTGTGCAGATGTGAGTTCTGTATACATCAGACCTGTGATCTCACAGCAGTGGGCCGCACGCTGTCGTATCTGTATATTGTCTTTTCATATCTGCCTTTGAGTTTTTGTTTAAAGGCTCTCGCAGCCCAAGGTTCCAGCGCGGCGAAAGCTGCTTCATATTAAAAGTATTTACACTTAAAAACGCAGTAAATGGGATGCAGAGCGCGGCCGTATGGAGGCGGCAGTCGGCTAATCACCGCGTTTGAAGTCGGCCGTGTGTATGGGAAGCGAACGGATGGCTATGATTGATCTTGTGATGGTTCTTAATGGAGCTGAGAACTCTTCCAGAGTTTAAAATCACGCCTGAACTGTGCACGTCTGTCGCTGCGCGCCTAGTTCTGCTAAACCAAACTGTTTGTTTCTTTCTTTCTCTCTTGTCAAAGAGAAAGCCGTTTTCTGCCTTTGATCGTAAAGCGCTCGGCTGTGTGTTTCTGGCCCGTTTGATGTCGGCTGAATGTTTATGAAGGTATTTATTCTGAACTTCTGCTTGGAGGGAAATTCAGGCGTCTGTTTGGCGAGTCGCTAACAAAACCTTACAAGCATGTGAATGGCTGGAGAGTTGTTGCCCTGTGGTTGCTAGGGTGTTCTGACTGGTTGCTAGGGGAGAGATCTTCACCCCCAAATCTCAACACCTATTTTATCCACAAATCAATCACTTAGAGTAACACAACATCTCCTTAAATTACATGACTTAGTAGAACTTTAAGGAGACAACATCTCCTTAAAGAACAAATGGTCATGTTCACACATTGTTAAACGTAGATCATTTAGAGAGACCTGTCTGTCTGTCGATTTTGACACATTTTTACAATACAACATTTTCCATAATGTGATTTCCCACTCCCCACAAAACCAGTTAGTGTTATACTGGTGTGCTTTCGAAGGAAACTCCTGAGACTGCGTGTCTGTACCGTGCCGCTTTTATTGGACTCTGGGTTTCCTAATGACCGATTACTGCGAGACTACAGACAATCAGAGCCGCTCAGAATCCAGCGTGTTTTGCACAAATATGCGCGCTGTTGTTCTTTGCGTTTAGCCGCATTATTATTAGCAGGGTTGGAATAAGTACAGAGCAAAATCAAAGTAGCTGCCGTCAGCCACATCGCAACACATTCTGGCCAGCAAGACACAGTTCACTTGTTCTGTAAAGTTAAAGAGCGAGAAAATCTGACATGACTGATGCCACAATAAGAGAGCTGTCTGAGACAAAGAACTTGTTCAACAACAGCACAGCTGAAACAAAAACGCTGAAGAATTTGGTAGGAAGCATTTTGGTTCTTCTAAAACCGTCGGCTGTATTAACTTGTGTTGCTTGAAGTGATGTTGAACTGCTGGTGTGTTTACAGAGAGCTCAGCAAGACGAGCTGGACAAAATAGACAAACACATCAAGTCCTCAAAAGAGAAAGAGGGAAGCAAACCACTGGACAAACCGGAACAGTAACACACACACACACATGTTTGACTATGTTAATAACCTCATTCCTGATTTTATATAAGGCTAATGATATTTTCTGTTCCCTACCCCTAAATCAAACCATCACAGAAACATTAAATTAGATTTAAAGGACATGATTGGCTGACTTCTCATGTTTCTGTCCTCACTGAGTAACTGTTGTGTGTGAAACCACAATCGCAGCCATTCAGAACACAGAGCAGAGATGATGAAACCTTTCAAAGCAGTTCATCTGCTCACTGGACCTGATGTCTCTCATTCTGAGCTGTAATTCTGCTTAATATTTGGATTCTCACAGGTTTCTCCATCAGCTCTCTCAGATTCCTGATTTCTCCGGTCGAGTCTTCTGTATTCTCTTTCAGTCAACTTTCTCTGAATGCATCTCCTCTGTTCAGCGCAAACTCCAGATTCTTCAAAGAGTCTGCAAGGTGACTGCTCACAAACACACGGTGTGATCTGTGTAACTCGCCCTTTATAGAAACGCACACACGGGCCGCGCACGTCTCCTGAATCCAGGTTTGTGGAATTCTCTCTCCAGACTCTTCAGAGTGCGTCTGGAGTTCAGCAGGTTCTTGGTTTAGTTTTGGCTTTTGGGAATTTCATGAATGGAGGAAACCGCACCAGAGGTCAAGCAGATGGATTCGCACTTGAGATCCTTCCCAAACTGAAGGATGTGAAGAGCAGTGTAAGACACACACCACACACAAACATCACACATCTTACTCTCACAATAAACGCTTACCTCACAGCACATCTTACACACACGTCACAGCACTCACACACGCGTCACACACTCGCACGTTAAATGCACACCTTACCCACACACACACACACACACACACACACACACACAAACATCACATATCTTACACTCACGTTAAACACCTCACAGCACACACACTTTACAGCACACAAGCTTAAGATGCTTGCTTGAGATATTAATTGTAGAATTTTTCTTTCTGGTTTTAGGACAACAGTAAAAGTTTGCTGTCTTATATTGTGTCTTACTTCCTAAGACACTTTGATGAGGTGAGATTTGTTTATCCTACAAAAATCTTATTAAAATAAAATAAGTTATTACACCTGTGTGACCTGACTTATTACAACTGAGTTCAGCGAGACACAAATTATTCGAAGGTGTGTGTGTGTGTTTCAGGACGCGGGCAGGGAGACGTGCGTGTTTCCTCTTCCAGAGCCTCACGACCTGTTCCAGGCATCTCAGATAAAGTTTGAGGACCTGACTAAAGAACTGCTGAAGCTCAGAAAAGATCTGAGAGGTAAAATCACATGATTACTGTGGGCGGGTGTAAATCTTCAAAGATTCATGCAGACTGGAGGTACAAGTTTCGTGCATTTTATGTAGTCTGTTATCAGAAAGTTCATTTCAGTATCTGCTCTGTCATTTTACCTCATGGATTGTATAAATATTTTTATACAATCCATGAGGTAAAATCCAGTTTGAGGTAAACCTGAGGATCTGAATTTTGCCTTGTCGTGACCAGCCAAAAGCTGTTTGTATGTGTAGATTTGTGAATGCTCTGGTAAAGCAGGCAGCCATTTCCTAAGGTCAGCCACTAATGTGCCTGGAAATAGTTAACACATTTTCAATGTTTACAAGAACTCCTTTACTTTCTCTTTTTTCACATCTTTTATATTTTACCTCATTACTTCTATTTAAAGATTTTTAGCCGACTTCCCTTCATACTCTCAATCAATCATGCCGTGCTGTGAGTCTGAACGTCCAATTGGCCGATCGCTCCAGGAAACAGTCGCTGCTCTAATTGGTCCTGCTGATTTCTCTCTGATTGGCTGTTTTCAGTTCGTCATGAGGTTATGAAGCTGACGGTCGATCTCTGACCTACAGAAACATTCCTACAAACGCGCAGACAGGCATGAGTTGTTCGCAATAAGGCAAGAATTTTTCGCGCTGTTGTGCTTATGAACAAACCGTGAGCTCTAAAGAGATATCAGAGCCCAGAATCTTAAGTCCAGATTCACTGAAACTATTACTCGGTTAAGGATTGAACAAATGCCCAAATTTAACTTCAGTGTGGAGAGCAGAATACCAGAGACGTTTTGATGCACTGTTTTCACTCATTTAAGGTTTGTGAAAAAAACACACAAAATACACTAGCAGCCATCTAGCCACACCATGCAACCTCAAAGAAACTGCATAGCAACCGCACAGCCAAAGGCAAACGTCCGAGAGACTTCAGTGATCTCCTGACAACAACTCATAAACCTTTGGCAATGAGTTTTCTAGAAGCAAACAGACTTTCCTCAGAAAATATAGAAATTTTGTTCTGGATAAAGCTGTTATTACTAAAATAAGCTTTTGCTTTATAATAAATCTTCATTGATTGAAATGAGTGGTTAAAATGCTCCAGTCTTTTGATAACAGAAACATTTAAAAAACCCTTGAGATATAACTCTGAAAAACATTGATATAAGTTGATGAATGTTTATCAGTAATTGTGAACTCAAGCTCTGACGTTCTTACTGTAGTAATTAATGGAGGTAATCAAACTCATACAGTGTGTCTGGCCTCAAGAGGAATGTTTTATTTCCTCAATGAATGAAATAGAGCCGTGAACCAGCGGTCGTAAAGAAACACTCTGGTTTTCTAATGCTCTTCAGCTCAGACTGCTTCTCTCCATCTAATTGGACTAATTGCTGCATGTTTTAGCTGAGAATGAAAGATTGTTTTCTGGGACGGAAGTCTGTTCCCTCACTTCTGCCCCCGTTAATCTCTGAGGTTAACAGGTTAATGTTTCTGATTCTTCTAATCCTGAATTTATTCTGCTCATTTTGTCTTTGAACAGTTTGGCACTTGGTTAAAAAAAAGCATGCAGTTCTGGAGTGTGTAGACGGTCCATGTGGTTTTATCCTAGCTAACATTTTTAGGTTGTAAGAACGTTTCCCTAACATTTCCATTAAGTAACAAAAACAGAAGTTTTATTTTGGAAGTTCTGGGAATGTTCAGTTTTTTTTAAAACGTATTAACGTTACTGTTTGATTATAAGAATGTTATTTAATGTTATTTAGTTCTGTAATGTTTCTTAAATGTGTCACTAACTAAATGTATCAGAAACGTTATTCTTATGTATCACATTAAAAGTTCTACTAACATGTTAACTTTTAGAGAACTTTTATAGCTTTCATTAGCCAACATTCTGAGAACGTTCCCTGTTAGCTGAGACGCTGCATTAATGTTGAATGAGGCCCTTGGCAGCTTTTTAATAATAAAGTACAAGTTTGTGCTGCTTTTGCATTAATGTTTGTGTGTAAGGAAATGTTTTTACAAACACTAACGCTCTCTGTTAGAGTGTTTTGAGAGTGACTTCCTCTGACTGATGTTGGAAAGCTGCAATAGATGTTTCTTCAGCTCTTTTGAGCACATCCCTCTCCTGATTGTATTTGCAGATGTTTTTTGCATTTTAGATCAATAACTAGAATCCTAAACTGCTCTCTGACCCCTCCAGACAAAGGTCAGGAGAAAGCCAGCATATGGTTTTGAGATTCTGAAAGTGACATTAATATATGACCCCCCTACATAATTCATATTAAAAGTATCAGTGATAATTATGGTTCATCGTTTATGTGGTGAAATCGTGTGGAAAACATGACATTTTGAAGGACAGTGTGTGGTTAATTAAAATGTCCTGTTTCCCAGCATGCACTGCAGAAGTGGAGAAGGTCTGTTCCAGAACCGCAGAGCAGCACCTGCAGCCCTTCAAAGACAAGATGGAGACGTTTGTGAGCGAAGGTGAGCTGAGACTTTTATATCAGCTCGTAACAGCTCCGTTGTGCCATAAAGGGAATATTTCGAAACATAGCTTAAAATGCGAGCTTAAACCAAATGGCGTGTGATGGATCACATTCTGTGATTGTGATTTCTGCGTAAATACTCTTCTGACCTCAGTTCTGCCTTAATTCAAATACGATGTAATGTTTTTTTATTGCATCACTGTTTTGTGCATGACATTTATCTGAGTTTTCCTCTGTAAGCTATATACAGAATAACACGCATTTAGAAGTATTAAGTGTGTGTGTGTGTGTTGGGGGTATGGTTATGTTGGGATCACTAAAGGTTGGCTGGTGTCAATTAAACTGGGAATTCCAAACATTTTTCACATCAGTAGTGGAAGAGAATTCCTGCATCTCTCCTGAGAATCCTCTCACCTCACGGCCATTTCTGTGGCCGTAGCTGAAAATTAGAGGCCTGACTGTGATTAGCATGTGTACTTTTTTTCGTGGCGTAGCAGTTTTACTAATTCATTGTGAAATACCAAAAGAGCTCTGAGCAGACCGAGTCACACAGATCCTCATCCCAACCCTCAAAAACAGATTCACTTCTAAAAGTTATTCAGTTTTGGGAAATCATTCATTTGTACAACTACATGCAGAATTGCTTATTTTGATACGTTTTACACAAAGATTCGTACATTGTCTAATTTGTCATTATGCACACACACACACACACACACACGTTTAAACAGAGTTCAGCACATACCGTTTCTCACACAGAGAGACAGACAGTTCTTCTGACAGACAGGTGGTGGGGAGGTGGGGGTGATTCAGGCTCTTCATGGTGTTGAACTCTTAACTACTGCCGGCCTCAATTTGTCAAAGAGCACCTTGAGCAGTGACCCCCGGTGACCTTTACGCTTCTGAGGAAGCCTGCCTCTCTCTCTCTCTCTCTCTCTCTCTCTCTCTCTCTCTCTCTCTCTCTCTCTCTCTCTCTCTCTCTCTCTCTCTCTCTCTCTCTCTCTCTCTCTCTCTCTCTCTCTCTCTCTCTCTCTGCATCTTTAGTCTTGTTTAGTCATTTATCTGTTGTTTCATCTTCTCAAACTCAGCACTGTTGATGACGACATACAGTCACTAAAAATCACATTGACACCAGCTGATGGAAAACCATCACGGAGTCAGAAAACTGAAGTTAGCTTTGAGTAAAGTTCTAGCAGTCGTTCTTGATATTTGATGTAATACAATAATATACAAATATTTGTGTGAGCAATTCCTTTATTGTTCAAAAGCTTCATTTCATTTTTAATATTGGGGTTTAATTATCTCAAGAGGTCTGAACGTTTTTTTTTTTTACAGCAAAAACAGAGCTGGAGTCTCAAGAGATGGACCTCGGTGACACTCACAAAATGTAAGTCGTTTACAGCACAGTTTAAACTAGATGCATTACATTAGATACATGTACATTCCTCATTAAAATGTGATCTTCAACGAGGACAAACTATAATCATGCTTATCCATACATTTAGTGAAAATCGAGTTATCTTGTGCGTTTTCTTTGAAAGGTTGTACATTCTGCTCAGATGAGTTTGATCTGAGGTGCTGTGAAAAACGCAACAAACTTCACAAATTACAAAAAAATGTTAAATTCAATTGTTAATAATTGAATAAAAAAATAAAATGTTGTTAATTGGCAATAATTCTTCCATGTGCAGCTCGGTGCATTAAAGAGAGTTCACCCAAAATAAATTTCTCATTTACTCACCAACATACTTACATACAGAATATCTCATTTTGAGAGTAACCAAACAACAGTGGCACTCATTGACTTCCATTGTATGGACGCAAAACCACTGCAATATCTTTGTTCCACAGAAGATCATATAGATATAAAAAACCATATAGATTTAAAATAACATAAGGGTGAGTAAATGATGGAGAAAAATTGGGTAAATTGGGTGAACTTTTTCTTTAATATAGAAAAAAAAGAGAAAATTAGAGAAACGTTCCATTTTATAAGTGTAACTAATGTTTTAACGTTAAACCTTTGTAGGATGTTCAGAAATAAATAAGATTAATACTATTTACTGAATGCAGCTCTGAGAAATCGAGCATAATCGGCCTGTCCTCATGTTCCTCCAGCTTCCTGGAGCTGTGTGTGTATTTCTCTGTGAAGGCCAAGAGTGGAGAAAAGGAGGTTTCACCAAACACCTTCTTCTCTGTTTGGCACGAGTTCTCCACTGATTTCAAAGACACTTGGAAAAAGGAGAACAGGGTCATTTTGCAAGAGAGGTATGTGTGCTTTTCTCCGAGTAGTTAAATATATTTGGATCAAAAAAAAAGAACTGTGTCAACAAACACTTTTTACCTTCTTTCTCTACAAAATTGGACTTGTTTAGTCCAGGATCAGGACCGGCGCTCGGCTCTAATCTCTCAGGAATGCGAGACGTCCCCCTTACGACTGATGCTGAATCTGCCCCGGGGCCTTTTCTCATTCTATTTGTAGCCACTGATTTATTAAGTGCCTCAATTAAAAGCTTCCTGTCAGAATTTGCTCTTTAAATGTTTTGAAAACAGCCTTTCACTGTTTTCTTAACAGGAAAAGACTCGCCGGCAGGAGGTAAAGGGGGGTGAGGGGCAGGTGGGGTGTGTTTTAGAAATGCTTGCCGTCCGTGCGATCTTTTGGCGGCTTCGTGATTTAATGTGGCTTCACTTCAAATACCTGAAGCGTCTGTCTTCCACAGGTGCATCATGGGATGCTTCCACGCTCCTCTCTGCCAGGCTGAAATATGCTTCTCGCCTGGCAGACTATCTGTCAGAAGTGTGGGGAAAATACTGCGCTTCCACTGGGGTCAAATGTGTTACACCTTGCCTCTGCGGCAGCTGAGTGATGAGCCGAGCTTTGTTCTGACGCAGAAAAGTGCAGCGGACGGCATTCCTCGCATTAGCCGCTCCTCCACGCGAATGAATCTTCCATCCTGCTGTCTGAGCCGTTGTGTGTTCGCTCCTGACTAAATGCGTCTGTGTGATAATTGTAATCTCCTGCGTGAAGATCAAAGCTGTAGAATTTAGTTGCTTCTGTCACTTTTATGGCCTTGCTGCACAAAGCACGGCCGCAGTCGCTCTGAAGTGTCCCGCTTGTTTTGCTTCAGGTCCTGCTCACAGTTCTGATGTGTTTAAAGCTGCAATCTGTAACTTATTTTGGTTAAAAATAAACAAAAATCAGTTACTAAATACATAACAGATCAATCTTTGAAATGGTTTACTTACCCCAATTTGCCAAGTAAGTTTATAACAGTGATTTATGATTTGAGCTGTCGGGTCCAATTTCCTGGGAAATGTCAGTTTAGCTTCATTTGCCTTCAACAAACGTAATAAAGTATGTAAATAACCTGCAATTTTATGTTTCAAACAGAGATGGCGACAGAGAGGCAAAAGTTACGGATTGCAGCTTTTAAAGATGATTTAAAACTGATGTGTTTGGCAGTTCCATCCTTCTAGCTGTTTCACATTAAGCCTCCAGTATGACAGTATAAATTATGAAAGATGTGCGTCAACATTACAGTAAAATCTTAGATTAGCCAACCCCCCAGAGTCATTTGTGTTGAATGAATGTACATTAATTGATGCCTCGTCGGGAAAGACTCGGGTAAGCATGGTGAATTTCTCCGAATGAAAGCAGCTCTATAAAAGCACAACTCTCCCATAACTTGTGCCATGTGTTTAATATTAGATTATATCTGCCACATTAAGATTCACTCAAAAGGAGAGTGCTTGTGAAATGAACCCTGTCTGTTTTTTTAACCCCAGTAATGAAAAGAATACTGGAGCTGTACCGCCAGCTTTCAGTGGTATGATGAGTTTTACGATAACGGCCAATGTAAACAAATACAAATTAGCCCCTTCAGCTGAATCCTGAAGACAATGACCAGCTTTTGTCTCTCTTACATTATTCATGAGGAAGAGGCAGTGAAAGGCCCGCTCTATCTCCACATCTGTCCTGAAACGGTCGGCTTGTATCACTGTTCTTCTGAAGCGCTGTTCGTCTCTCACATGCAGATTAGGGGCTTTTAGTTTTGTGGGTCTGACCCGTTGGGTGCTCGAGCCCGCCGAGGGAAACGATGCCAAATTATATTTCCTTTTCTCCCCGCCGCGCCTCCCCGCTCGAAACATTAGGGCACGTGGGAACAGCTTGCGAATGATGATTTTTGCTCCCTAATTTGTAAGCAATTTCAGGCAATTCCGATCCATCAAGCGTCTGGCCCCTGTCCTCGCCGAAACGCCGGGCTGGCGAGGTTAACGCGGAGCGATCGTCTGCCAGGGCATGAAATTCAATATGCGCCATATAATTCAAAACATAATTGAACCCTGGATTGAGTCGAGCGCTTCTACCCAACCAGATGTAAAATCTTGCCTTGCTCAAACAGAGACAAAAACGTTTCTTTTTGTTTTTGTTTTTTTAAAAGAGGACTCGCACACTCGAGTCGAGTGCATTCGAACGTGTGAATGACTGGTGAGACGCCTCTTTCACAACATTTAGACCTGTAGCGATAAGAGTTTCTTTATTCCACACAGAGAGTCTTTATCTGAGAGGAGAAATGACACTTCTGGCTCCTCAGGGCTCAGTGTCTCTTTGCGTGGCCCCTGAGCCCCGTGGCATCTGAGAAATTAGTTCCCAGAGAGAGACGCTGGAGTCTTGTGTTGTTTCCTGTGACATATGCCGCCCCCTAATCAGGCCATCTACCGCTAAAGTGTTTGCCTTTCTCCACCAGTGGCACCTAAAAGCCCAAAGAATTTCTCTCTCCGTCACTCGGCCCCAATTTGTCATGAATGCTTGTCGTTTGTACGGCAGAACAGAAGGGGGGCTGTTTGAGGGTCTCTGCCCGAAGGTCCATCTGGAGCCAGCAGAGAGACAGATCAGTCTGCCGCAGACAGATCTCAACAGAGCCACTGAAGGGAGTTGGGTGGCCCGTCGGGCTCTCTGTTGTCTCCTTGTCTTTCTGTATTTGCCTGGAAGACGATGCAGATGGTCTGGCTCTCATGAGGGGCTCCTGCGTCAGTTTGTTTCTTTAACCTCGTCTCTGTTTGACTGGGCTAAACTCATGGAGTCTGAGGCAGCCCAACCTCGACGCGGCTGAGACTTGTGGTTATCAGAACAAGAATGTAATAGTTATTAAATAGATATTAAAATATGTACCCGCTACAACTACAAGTTAGCAGTGTAGGAATAGGTAAAGCATGGTTTGGTTTGTGCCGTTCTGTTTGCTAATGGCAGTAGTTCATTTTTAACTATTCATTGTTGTGATGACTAAGCTGAGGCAATCCAACACGTTCTTAAAATATCCTTCCCGTGTCTCTCTCTCTCTCTGTGTCTGTCTGTCTCCATAAAGAACCATTAACATCTCCAGAATCTTTCGGTTTAACTTGTGGTTTAAAAGCTGCTTGGGGTCAAATATAGCCCCTCAAACACCTGAGATAGTTTTATATGGTGAAATTAAAACAGACATTTGCAATAAAAGAGGGGATGATAGAGCCTAATGTCTTTACACAAACCTCTGACACTTTCTGTACAGCGGGACACATAAAACTATCCAGAGGTCTGTTGCTAGGCAACACTTGTTTGGCTTTCATCCTGTTGGCAGTTTCTTTCCAAGGCAGCATCCTGGTTTACATCAAGACCTTATAAATGACTTGTTTTGCCGTTTAATGAATGATTAGTGTTTTAATAATCATTTCTTTTTTATAATCATGGGTGAGTGTTTTCACTGAACCTGCTGCAGTGCATTTGGTGTGTAATTTGTTTGTGAAGGATGCATGCAGTACTGCTGTACACTTTGGAAAGAATCTTGGAAAATGTGGCTGCCTGCGTTACAAAAACAGTCTTGTGAAACCAGCGATGCCTTATAATACAGTCTAGGTAGTTCACTAGGTTTGAACTAAGAATGAAGTGTTTCTGTTGTGTAGTGCAGAACTTTGTGTCTCTGGCTGAACTTGAGCATGTCGCTCGCTCCATCATCAGAGAGAGATGCTTGTGAAGCAGATCACGACCTTGCTCTGAAACGACACCATATTTAGAACTGAAGGCAGAGGAGTTCTGCTCTCATCCGGTCCTCTTCTGCCCCCCCCATCAGAGTGTGACGGACAGACTTTCTCTCTTGTGCAGATACGGAGATCTCGTGTTGAACAGAGGCTTGTTTTTATGTCTTCTGCTGCTACTGATGTTTAAGAAGGATCTCTCTCTCTCTCTCTCTCTCTCTCTCTCTCTCTCTCTCTCTCTTTCTCGCTGCCTTTTAACCGTGGCCCATAACTCTCTCTCCTGTAAACATTTCAAATACCCACACGGCCGGGACACGCAGGGCTCTTAGCAGCCAAATACATCACGACCAGTGATCTGTTTGCTTTACACTTGAGCTGTGCAGCGCAGTCGTGACGCCGCCATGATGGAGTTACGGCCCTTCACTGCGAGCAAACGCGAAATCAGTCTTGTTTTATGAGCTTTAGCTTTTCAAGGTCACATGTGCAGTTTGTCTTAGTTTCTTCTTTTCCTGTGTCATCCAGTGTTGAATTGAGCTATTTTTGTGTCTTTTTAGTTTGTTTTTCTCCAATAACTGGTGCTTTAATTGTTTGGGGATGTTTTTGTGGAGCAGATGGCTGATATGTTGTAAAAAATATTACATTGCAACACAAGGACGTGCAGAAATAATCACCAGTATTATCATGCATTTAACTTGTGTTGCCAAATAGTTATTTATTATAATTTTACATTTTCTATTGTTATGCTTGTATTTTCTGTTGGAGAATCAGAGCAAAACGCAAACCTTTCTGTTTGGCTTCTGCAGAATTTGCCCATGAGCGAGCTTAACTCCGCATCCATCTCGGTTCATCTTTGACAGTCCGTCTGTAATTTGAATGTACATGTCACTAACTTGAGTTTTTTTACTTGTTCTCCTGTGAATCACCTCCACCCAAAACATGGCCAATTATGGTGCTTTGGTTTCATTGACTGGTTGGACATGGAGGAAATGAAACTCCTGGCCTCCGTCCACACACGACCCCTGGCAGAAGAAGAGCGAGGCTGACAGCACAGAAGTGCGCGTAAACAAACCTGCCCCGACGCTTCTTAATCATCCGCGTTCAGACCGCGTGAAGCAGTGGAGAGCTCAGAGGAAGTGAGCGTGTCCGATTTTAATAACTTCCGACCGTGCAGATTAACCAGCTGTGCTACAAAGAGATTAGTCAGAACTAGATTTAGTTAAAAAGGAAGAAATGCTGTCTACTGTCCTCCGCTTCCAGCCTGCTGATCTTCCACAGGTGAGATCACAAGTGATGGAAATTTAAATAAACAAGCCTCTGAGATCTGGACTGTTTACTGTAGTAAAAGCCTGGAAATATTGTGGCATTAAATGCTGAGTGACGCAGAGCTGCGCCACTGGGATGTGTGTAGGGGGGCTGTTGGTAATTCATCCTGTTGAGTCTAGCAGTGTCTGCCAGTATATGTGTGTGTGTGTGTGTTGCAAGTCTATAAACAAAGTTAATATTTAGGTGACTACACAAAAATATGGCCAGGTATTTCATTTTTGCTTCATCATCAGAGAAACCAAAGCGACAAACCCACAGTTCTGCAGCTGTTCTGAAGCTGTACCATTCAAGTTCATTGATTTTGTTCAAAAATAAATTTCATCATACCTCTGTTTAAAGGCTGACCATGTGTAATTAGATCTGTAATGTTGGATTAATGTTTTAACTGATGAATCGGTATGATGGTGTGACGTTTCATTTGAAGTTTTTCTGAAGTGTTAGTAATTGAAGAATATTCTGGAAATGTCCTGTTAATTGACTGTGTGTGTGTTTTTAGGCTAAAAGCTGCAGAGGAGTGTTTTAGGCAGGTGAAGGAGAAAGCAACATACAGTATTAAACCCAAACACGCTTCAGGAATCGTACGTTTCAGCTTTATTAAACTTCATCTCTACAAACATTTCATTTTCATTGTTTTTATTGCATATATTTATTTAAAATGGTGTCTGGTTTCTCTCTCTCTCAGAAAGCAAAGTTGGGTATGAAGATATGAGACCTGTGAAGAGCTGCTGGACTGCGGATGAATAATCTTGAGCTCTTGTTGGTATTGTAGACTTTTAAATGGCACTCCATTGAAAAGAGTGCCACAAAAACACACACACACTCATGAGAAGAACACACAACAGTAGCTGCTTCAGTATTACTTTAGCCATCTGCTGTACCAATGCAGTAATCTGTCTCTGAATGTGATGTGGTGAAGCCATCATTTATGTTAAACGTGAACACGGTAAACCTTCTCACACCGGACACACCTGGAAGTTCACCGGAAGTCTTCAAGCAATATCGTTGAAAAAAGTGTCTTGTTTTTAATAGATGAGGAAAAAAGGAAGAAATTGTGTGTTGCATCAGGATTTCTGCAGCTGGTAAAATTACGATATTAACTCACCGGGTTCTGCTTCAGAATTGTTTTTTAAACATGAGCACATGGTTTTTGTCACAGGCTTTTAAATGAACGTACATTTCTGCAGCACCATCTTATCGTCTACACCTGCTTTCCTAAACATCTTTATAGCACACAGGACCCAAAAGAGACACTTTGAAATGTACAGTATGATACAGAACAAACAGCTTGCCGATGTCTCTCTCTTCTCAGTGACGTGAGCGTGCGAGTCTGTGGGGTCGGCGTGTGTTCATTAACCACCCAGTTTTTGAAAATTCTTTAGTTTTTTTTTTCTTGTTTTGCTGCATCGACTCAAAGTTGCTCAAAATGTATTTAAACATGTTTTTCAATTAATGTAAATGGTATTAACATCTTCACGTAGCATTCTCGTTTGTTTTTAGCATGTCTGTGTTGAGCGTCTGGATGGTTCTTGCGGACATCTGGTTTCCATGTGCAATAACTGTTTGTATCTTTAATCGTTTTGAGAACAGTGTAATTTATGTAAAATAAAGGGATTAATAAATTCAGACATTTTATTTTGTTTCATGCGATTCGAGATTTACTTCAGAACAGTCACCACAAGATGCATGTCGAATGAAATCATAGTTTCTCTGTTTTGTAAGGATGCAGGACTAACTTCATACGCCGGTGCCAGACAATTGAACGTTCTGTTGCGTTTTGAGATGTCGTGTGATTCACTTATGTCAGGAGCAACGATCTTATCACAGAGTTTCAAAATACCAAAACATTTGCTAAAATATGTACACAATATCAGAAATGAAACGTATTTTACATCTCATTTAATGTTCGCTGTATGAAAAACAAACTGAGCATCAGGCTTTTTACTTTTTTTTCTTTTTTTTTTAAAGGTAAAGTGTGTAACTTCACCTTTTAGTCGTGTTGCTCAAATAAACAGCACAAGGTTTTTGAACAGTTTGTAAACTGTCTGTGAATCAGTCTATGAATTACTGGCTTGCAGTTTCTGTACATTAAGCTGGTGTAAAGAAGTTGGCACACTTTGGCTTGAACTCAAAACAAGAAAACAAAAGCTCTACTTGAAATAGTTTTAATAGACTTCCGTTCTTTCTCTAGATATATACATTTACTGTACCATAGTTCTATAGAATCTCTATACTTATTCTAGTTATACATGTTAGAGTTCAGTAACTAGCATTTAACATTAAACAGGCAACGGCAGCAGCTGGTTCAAGCCTCTTCGTGTCAGAGTCATCGTCTTTAGTTCGGTGTGGGGGACTGTTCATGACAGACATCTGCTGACATGCAACGCAAGAACTGCTGCGTCTCAGCCGGTTTCCAGACACACTGCGCTGGGGTCACGTGTGAAACTCCTGGGGCTTTAGCTTTAGTTCGCGTCTAAACTGGGTTAATTAAATGTGTCGGCGCTCTCAAGCTAGACAACGATGTTTTGTAAGTGATGCTGGAAAACCAGTTTCTGTACATTCTCTGTGCTGAAGCTGTGCAGTCCTGCAACCTCAGTCTAAAATAGCAGCCAGTGTTGACAGTCAGTTCTTATAGCAGAGATTGTCCACACGAGTCTCGGGTCTTTCACTGTTTCCCGGACTCCGCCACGCTCACCGACATGCAGCGACACTGTTTGACGCGCTGGATTTTGCGGTAGCGCAGCGGCGGCTGCAGGTCCGGACAGTCCAGCTCCACTGTCAGCGTAGTGAAGCGATGTGGCCTGCAGAAGGCGCAGGACTGAAAAGACTCCTGCTCTTTCTTGACGTGTCGAGGGATGTAGAAGGAGTTGCACTGGCCGTAGCAGAAGCGGTTGATGACCGTTCGACTCTTGCAGCCCTCCTGACTGACCGTCTGCCGCAGGGGTTGCGTCTTACACCAGTCGCTCTTCAAGTACTTCCTCTCCGTGACCACCAGGGCCTCCTGGCTGGAGGCCAAAACCTCCTGCTTGCGAGCGCGGCGCTCTGAGGTGTTGGAGCTGCTTTTGAAGGGCGAGGGGATTGAGCCCTGCGGACGACTCTTCCGAGCGTCGGAGACGGCAAAAAGCGCAGCGGCGAGCAGCAGACAGAGGGCGACCTTACAGCTCATCCTAAAAGACAAAGAGACAGTCGATCAGAAATACCAAAACAAACATCCAGTCTGAAAGCAAACAACAAGACACTGTTGGGAACCAGATAAATCACTGAACCGCACGTTTCATAAGGAATGAAGGTAGAAGGGTTGTGTCTCTGATGAATGTGTAGTGCAAACCGTAACCTAACACTGTCACCATTTGAAAACTAGTTAGCGTGATAATGCCAGCCTTGACCCTTCTATTGAAGTTACAACAGGCTAACGGTATAATCCTCGCACCCTTAACCCCAACACAAACACGAGCTGCAGGTTCGAACCCTCACAGGCACTACTTAACATTAAGCAGCTAAAGCCACTAAAACTGCTAATTCTTTAAAGAAAGTGAGAAAGAGAGAGAGTATGTGCCATATTCAGACAGTTCCCTGACCTTTAAAGAACTCTGGTTAATACTTGATGTTGGTTAGTAGTTGATGTGCCTCCTAAGAACTGAAATCCAAGCAGTTTGCTAAAGATCAAAAGCTCAGTTGCAGCATATTTGCTAACACTTAATGTCTCTGCGAAGTTTTAATCTCGGGCACCATTCACTCCCATTATAAAGCTGGGAAGAGACAGAAACTGATTGTTTGGCTGAAAGAAGAAATATACACCTGGTATGGCTTCAGGGTGGCTGTATTATAGGGCAATTTTTCACTAAACTGTTCTTTTTAGGAGGGGGCGCAGCACGGTTTTAGATCAGCCTAGCTGTGGAGGATCCAACAGGCGCACTGACACACTGTATGATTCATTCATTTAACAACTCGGATCTATGCATATCAAATCAAAATTTGATCCAAAATTGAGAGAGGATTTTTAATTTCAGTTGAATTTAATAGTGAGACTTCAGAAGATTCCCACCCCTCGTACTGCATTTCTGGGGTGATAAACCTGATCTGAACAGTCGCAGATAAATTTTAATGTGCCACTTTATTTGCAGACAGTGAGACTAACAGCAGCAGATGATTGGAGCTCTGGCACCAGATAAATCCACCTGCCAATCATTCCAGACATCTTTAGCCCAGATGTTTTGTCCCCAGAAGGAGAAACAAATGTGGCCGATTCATTCTTGTGAAAGAAATGTTTACAAAGTGCCTCTTTTTCATGAAACAATCAAAGCTCCTCAATTGAATTTCAGAGAGCGTGAAGGTTAAACTCTCGTTCACTGTTATTGATTAAACTCTTCAGCTTGAAGATTTCGATTCTCTTTCTGAACCTGATTGTACGGAGTCATCTTGTAATCCACGCCAGACATTTACATCGTGTGAAGACTTGGTTGTTCACGATCAGGATTCAGAATTCATCTGTTTGCACAATGATGATAGATTGGACTTATGAGGAGCGTCTGCTGAGACGAGACATAAATCTCACTCACAGCGCAGGGAGATAAACTTGTAAAACTCCTTCGTGTTTCTCTGCAGTATGTTGCACAAGAGATCAGTGAGTGTTTAGAGGAGTAGACGACTGAGTCCGTCTCCGTGTCTCCTGAACTTTTGCTTTGGTCTGTGGTGGCTGTTCAGATCTGAGATTTTAAGGGCCTGTTGGTTGGAGCAGTTCTTAAGAGACGCTGGAAGTGTTTCCTGCTTTTAGTTGCTTAGTCTTTATGTATAAGTTAAAGTTAATAACAACTTAATGTGTTTGTATTATATAATGTTCTATATATATTGTTCTAACGTTACTGCAAGAAAGTTTTTGATAACTTTGATGGAGCGTTAGCCAACGCTTTGAGAATGTTCCCTGTTAGCTGAGCATTTCCTGTCTTTTATAAGAAGCGTAAAGGAGAGGATGAAACATTCGTCTTAGAATAAGAATGTTTTTGGATTTTTAACAATCTCATAAATGGACATTTCTTCATCGCAAAAGATTGAGTAAAAATTTTTAACATTTCAGTTGATGCTTCTGAAAGTCAATTTGTCTCACTTGATGCGCATTATACACGCAAGTGGAAAATGAAAAGCATGTTTTTAAACAATCACGGTCGGGGTTTTATAAACGTTAAATCAGCAGCGAAGTGTTTTAATGATCATTCCAAATACAAGAGCACTTCAGTCACATACAAAAGAGACTCGATACTCTCCTGTCACCTCAAACACATAATTACCACCAGCTGAAAAGTATCATCTTTGTTTCTGCAGAAGTAGCATTTTCAATGTGTGTGCTGAGCAAAAAAGTACAAAAACACACTGGGACTTACACAGCACAATGTGCGATCCGACAACAAAGCCACGATTCTTTTAATTGTCCGTTTTGATCATTTTCACTCTGAATTGAAGAACTATTTAACTTGCACATTAAACCAACTCGGACTGAGTAACTGAAAGCTTGACTTGACTGACTGGTGACATACAGAACGCATTCATAACGCAGAATGAGTTTGAGTTTTTTGTTGTCGTTTTAAAAAAATGAATTCGTAAGCAATTTGTTCAGCTCATTTACTGTTGGTAACACACTGTAAACTCAACTCGTGTTATAATCTGATGTATCATTTTCCGCAGAGTAACGTGTGATATTTACTCCCTCAGTTCTGTGAAGGTGCCCTGCGGTTTATCTCTGTGTAAACCAGAACCACAGAAAGTTAAATAGACGCCTAAAATAGATTCTGTGTATCTGAAGGGCACGAGATTTCCTCAGCTCTCAAGTTCCTGACAGATGTTGTTCTGGTGAAGTTTCTGAAACAAGTGACAAGCTTGTTTTAACACAGTAAAATCTGATGGTTACTGTTAAAAACATTAATGTTCACTAACAGGCAGAAGTTTGAACACGATTGAATTAGTTTCAGACTGTTTTTAAAGGCTTATGCTTGAGTGTTATAAGAGAAATGACTTTTATATTATATACTGAATATTAATTGTTCTTATGAATCTTTACGCCACAGTTTATCGCAAATGGGCAAGTTTTTTTTAGGAGGGAAAGAAACGAGTCCAGACACAGATATGGCAGTTTTGATTCAATACAAAAATCCCACACTTTATTATTATGTTATACTATTATACTAAAATTTGGAAAAAATAAAAATGAAAGAGTAGGCGTGTTAAAACTTTTGACTGTGATTGGTGTATTTTAAAATAAAAGCACATTTCTCTTCTAAAGAGCAGCTGTGATGAAGTGCAGGGAAAATCAGAATGGGATTAGTTGGAGTTAAACAGCCGGCTTTCCTCAAAGCTGGAACCACAAACACAGAGTCCAGGACACAGTTCAACATCAACAGAGATACAACATCTCAAAGCCGTCGCAAGATACCAGAAACCACACAAACCCCACAGAGCCTTTTCAAGAGAAACATTTGCTCTGCAGAGAAACAGTTTTCTGTCATTATTTTATGAAGTGTGAGAGGATTTTGTAGCAAAACTCCAAATGCTGCGTATTAAACCAGATTGATAATTCTCATACGGGAAATCTTAATTGAGATGATTCTCCTGGAGTTCATCTCGCAGCATCTGAACGTCTCTGATGGAGATCAGAGTCACTGATGTTTCCTGTGTCATAATCTCTGATTTTGAGTCTGATTTATGAATTGTGGGAAATATTTATGATACTGGAAATAGTGTCAGAAATAATGTGACGTCACAGAATGGTTGTTTTAAGGCTCATTTTTGCATTTTCCTCTGACTGCAGTCAAATGTTTGAATTACATGAATTCATTCTCTGATGTTTGAATGAGATTTTGTCGTTTATTAGCACAATAAATCTCTTTATCTGTATCGCTGCAGTGTGTTTATTGAAATACTACAGACGTCCGACACAGTTTGATGTTTCTCTGTAATCTCTGAAGTGTTTTCAGTAACTGATAAAGCTTTAATTATATTCAGACAGTAGGAAGCTAAACAGAATCAATAGTTTTACAGTTTAATATTTATTTTCTATAAAAAATTTTCAAGGTCATTTATGACTGTAATGAACATAGTTAACTAGCATTACCACTTTGTTCAGCCTGACAGAACAAACCACCAAACCGATTATTTTTTTTTTACTAACAACCCTTGACAGTCGCCTTTGCTCACTGAGTGTTTACAGATAAAAATATTAAAACAATTTTCTTGAAGCTTTAAGTGTATCTCCTCCATAACCCAGTTAACAGGGAACAGTCTCAGAACGTTGGCTAACGTTCTCTACAAGTTCTCTCAGAGGTCTCTCAAATTGTCAAAAACTTTCTTGCAGTAATGTTAGTAGAACATTTTTTCTATTGTTAAAAATCATATCAAAAGCATTATTTTTAGTTGTTAGTGGAACAGTTTAAAAATGTTTGAATAATGTTCTTAATGATAACCAACACAACATTAAAAAACTGGATGTTTCGAACGTTCCTACAACTTTCAAAAAAACTTTTAAAAGTTTTTGTTACTTAATGGAAACACTACAGGAACATTTTTACAACCTACAATTCTTACCTTGTTAGTTGAAAACAGAATGTAAAACGTACTGAATTGTTTTTCCTGTTATGCTGCTTTGCAACAAATTGTAGCTGAAACATTGTTCACAGTGCTGTATAAATGAAACGTAACAGAACTGAATTTCAGAACTAAAATTACAGTAGTAACTAATATCACTAATAACAATGAGTCTGTCTGATACTTAACTGATCTCTTCTGAGTGTGTCTGATTATAGAAGTATCATATAAAGCAGAGCAAAGGAAAGATGGTTGGTGATAAAGTGTTTGGTGATTATTATTGTGGCTTGTGTAATAATAACATTATGTGTGATTGACATTTGATCAAAAACAGAATGGAAACGGCTGATTATGGAGCGCACAAATCCTCTTTACCCAACAGTACTAGGGTGAGCAGTCGCCAAACCACAGAACAGCTCCAATAATCCGATCACACACTCTCACACAACACAACCAGAGACTTGACAAAATAAACACACAACCACAGACCAGACATCACACACATTTCACATACTTGACAGTCAAACAACACATCTAGGAAATTACATCCACCACCAACCTTTCGTCCAATTGAGGTTATAAAAATATTATATACAGTATTTCTATTAAAATGACAGGCTGAGCTGTATAATTAGCCCTAATAATCTGTTATTTGTGTGATACTGTTTTGTGATATAAGTCTTCGATAGTTTGATGTTCGTTGGATAAATTCAGGACAAACTAAAGCAAAGCTGAACTGTTGAATGCGAGCTGTTCGTATAAACTCTTGTAGCTCTTCGTGTCTGTTCTCCCATCAGTGTCTAAACTCCACAGAGCTGAAGAGAAACCTTCTGATGATCAGAGAAGATTCGGCTAAACCAAATCCTTCTGTTTCCCTTAAACTGACAGTGAGGTTTCTCTGCTCTCCAGCTGAGAGCTCTCGTGGAACTCATCTGGAGGAAAAATGAAAGCCGTGTTCTGGGGCGGTACTCACCTCAAGGTTTGTATTCCAGCTGCAGTCAGAGGTGTAACAGATGTGGGCAGGAGACTCGGCTGATGCCCATGGACAGTGAGGTTCTTCAAGATGTGTCTGCAGAACGTCTGTGGATGGATTCTGTATCACTGGTACCCAGACTTGAGTTTATGATGGACTGTCTGCTTCCTGTCTAAAGACCTTCTGAATGATTCTGTGATGGATCCACAGAGACTTTGATGCTGATTTCTCTAGCTGGCTTTATAAATCTCTCTCTCTCTCTCTCTCTCTCTCTCTCTGTCTGTTTGAACTCGTTTCTGGCTTCTCTCTGCCACTCGCATGTGGATCTTATCACCCTGCAAGCTTTCTATTGGCTCTGATCACCAAACAAATCATGCCAACACTCTCTCTCCCTGCAGACACTCCCCCTCTATGTACTTTTTCAACCGTTTCTCTCTTTTGCTCTCTCTTGCACACACAAGTTTGTGAACTTTAATTTTTTGCACTTGTTCTTTTTTGGTTACAAAGCTTATGTACATACAGCCAGTTAAAAGTTTGATTATTTTCCACATTTTATAATAATCGTAAATACATCAGCAATTAAAACGAATCCAAGTACGAAAGGTAAGTGGCACCAAAAAGTTAAATCAAAAGGCTTTTCTTGCTCTTTTGCTTTGCTTTTATGATTTTACATTTTATAAGTCATATTTTGTAAATCAATACTATGAAATATACATTTCAGTAATGCTCTCTGTATATAAAACATTATTTTTTGTGCTGATTAATTTACACTTTATAAAATTTGTGCCTCTAAACCTATATATCTATCATGAAATATCTGATGCTTCTCGAGTTACAAGATCAACTGCGTTATTAAATGTTTTAATGGTCAATCTTTCACTGTTCAGAAAATGTATAAATGTGATCAGATGCGTGATTTTTCTGCCCTCTGCTGGCCACACGCGGCGTCGCAGAACCCTGCTGACGTCACTTCAGTTCCATCTGATCTGATGTGATCTGATCTGATGTGATCTGTGATCTGATGTGATCTGGTGACGTTTCACTGCAGTTTTATGGTTTAGGATTTTGGCTTTTTGTTATTTCAGGACCAACACAAGATCCGTAGTGATCCGTGAACGCGTCTATAAAGCAAAAATAAACATTTTGAGCTGAGTTTAAATTGACAGGTTTTAATGAACGTAAAGCGGTTCAGTCTCAACAATATTTTCCCAACAAAGGTCGAACAAGTGCAACAACAAAGCCGTAAACTAAGACCATAAACTACAAAGCAACGTTACGTTTCTTCTCTCCGTCCCTTTATTTGATTCTGGAATGTATTTACAGAGTCATAGAGTCTATATTGTAAATGCAACAACCAAATGTGTATCATGTGGCCAGGCATGTTTTCTGTTCTCTCCTTTATTCATCTTTGGATCTCAATAATGTCCTTAAAACGCAAGAAATCAAATGAACTATAATACTGCAATACTGAAATACGTGAGCACTGGGCCACGGATCAGAACAGCTATCAGGTCAATGAATTCTTGTAGTTTGTGACTGATGCAAGATATTAATGGTCACTCCTGCCTCTAAAAAATGAACACAGTACAGTATACTACCATTCAAACAATCCATACCTCATCCATACGTTACCATCTATACATTATCATTTACATGTTATCATTTAAACATTCCATACATTACCATATTCCTGCTATCATATACATTCTCCTAAAGATTACCATTCAAATTCACCATCCATGTTGTCAGCTCTCCACTGTTATCTATATATTACAATCTGTGCATTAACACCTATACAGTGCCAATAATTACTGTTCATATATTATCATCATATATATATATATATATATATATATATATATATATATATATATATATATATATATATATATATAAAATTGCCAAAATACATTACTGTGCATGTAAAGTATTACCATATGTACAGCAGCCCATACATTAACATGAATGACCTGTTACTGTATACACTGTTACTGTATTTATTCACAATCTTTACATGACATTCAGTTACAGTGTATACAGTTCCATCCAATCAACAAGCCAACATACTACAAACACATTTAACACAGAAGTGTGTTGTTCTGTACAGTAGTTATGCAGGAAGGAGATAAACATTGTGATTTAGGGGTTACTGTGGCTCTTTTGATCCGTCAGAAACATGCTGATTATCCAGAACTTATGCACCAATGTACAAAACAAAACATACAGAAAACAAAGTAACATTCTTAAATGCAGTGTAAAAATAAATAGAAGTGAGAAACAGCATCTGACAACATCCAAAGTGCTCACTGCAGAGACGTTATCGCATCTGTACTCCTCTGTTACTGAACCGGTACTCTATTACTGTACCTCTTTGTTCTTGTACCTTTACTCTGTTATTGCAACTGAACTCTGTTACCGTACTTGTCACTATACCTGTACTCTGTTACTGCACCTTTACTGCTATTGCACCTGTACTCTGAAACCTGTATTGTTACCATACCTATACTTCTCTGTTACTGTACCTGTACTCTGTTACTTCACCTGTACTTACACCAGTGCATATAGGCAAATCAAGCGTAATATATGTATAGTGCTTTCATACAATGAAAGTATGTTTTCAAAAAAGATAGTACATTAGAATTAGAAGAGGATTTACATATTTGCTTTGTTATTTTCAGTCCACAGTCGGCAGCTGGAGCTGAACATGAGACTTAGGAAGTCGATTTATTAATGGCTTTTTTGAAACATGTTTGCAACTTCAAGTCCATGAAAAAATCCAGAATGCCTCAATGTCACGTGAAGAGATGATGAGAAAAACATCATTAAAAAAAAGTTCATAAAGTTAGCGAGCTCTGCTTCTGGGACATGCAACGATCTACTGCTCAGATGTTCATTATAACAACAGGCAGCAGATAAATTAATATATACACGAGATGCTCTAATTCTCCCACAAAAGTGTAATGTTAGCATGATTATACAAGCCGCTGCAGTCAGTAATGAAGCCCCAACAGCAACTGAGAGAGAGAGAGACAGACAGACGGGTAAACTGCACCACACTCCACTGTATATAAAAATCTTCAACAAAGAGCTCCAATAAAGAGAAATGTTTAGTATCTGAGTACTAATTACTTAAAAAAAACTGTGACAGTAAAAATTGATAAGAAGCAAAAACTGTTTGAGAATAACCCACAGACACATAGATCAATTTTTGGCATTTTAAGAGTTATTAGAGTAATATGTCATATATATATATATGAGATCTTTTAACACTTATAAACAGAGAAACGTCTCACCTGCTGTTTTGACCCCCCTAGAAAAGATTCTTGCTTTTCTGTGAGGAAAAAGCAATTAAAAAGACACAATGTCAATGAAACAAAAACAACTATGACAGGATTATTCAAAAGCACTTAAAATACAACACACACACACAGAGGCTGAACACAATGGAATGGTTTCACTAGGATTTTCTATAGGTAAAGCTGCTGGGATGTGTGTCATCCATCATGTTGACAGATCCATGTGCATTGGGGGTTGAAGGATGATGTTGTATTTTTGAGTTACTCTGTTTTACCCTCCACTTGACATTCATATATAACAGATTTTGTGTTATCTGTTTCATTACAAATACAGTTCACCTGTCATTCCAAACCTGAGACTTTTCTTTCATGAAACAAAGACATAAAATATCTTAAGAGTTATTCCAAACTCATTATTCCTTGATCTTCCTGTCCCTCATGGATCTCAAATCCATTTGTAATTATTTGCCATGAATTAAGCAACATGTCCCTTCTGACACATGCGAGAAAAAGTGATATGGAAGCTGGCACGACACGGTCGCACTATTTCTGATGAGACGCTGAATCAGTTTTGGGAAAGTGGGAAGAGAAGACGACTTTCAGTGAGTCATTACCGTTCCTCACACAAAGCCAAAGTATGACTTGAGAATTTATTACTATTCATATAAAATATTTTTATTATACATTTGTTCTTGTTTCTTTTATAAATAACAGACTACAGGTTTGGAACAACACAAGAATGAGTGATGACAGAATTTTTTTGAACTAAATTTACCACAAACAAATTACATAATCGTGATCCAAACAAAAAAATATGCCTTATAATTATGGAGTGTTGAAAAATACGAAGAAAGTCAATACACACAGATGTGTTTATGATTTCAAAGTATGTTTTTAAAATACTGCCCCATCTGCTCAAAACTCAAAACGTTTGTCTGCCAAACTTACCACATTACAAGTACAGCTTCATCTTCCTGTTTCACAACTTCAAAACAAAATTGACAGCACGGAATAAAAAAAACAAAGAGAAACAAGAGCGAGACAGAACAGACGAGCGGCACTAAAAACTAACATGAAATATGATGAGGTATTTTAACACAAAGAAGACAAACAGCAAAACAAACTCGAACTGAAGCATTAAAAATGAATGACATCATGTGAAATAAAAACATCCATAAATCTATCTGATCTGATCTGATCTGCATGTCTGACCAACAATATTCTTGTGTAGTCAGACCTGACTATAAAGAAGTCTGATCCAAACTGCAGCTCATTCTGACCCAATTATAATTTTAACACAGTATCGTTTGAACATGATTGTACTTGTGAATAAACTTTCACATGTGTTTTGAGTTTGATTTTGAATTTTTATGAGATGATCCAAACATAAACTGCAGCTGTCGATGGCCATCTGAGGCTGAGACTTCATCAGCAGAAACGGTCACAATATACCTGAGAGTAAATCCAGCTGCAGGCGTGTGTGTTGAGCTCAGTGGTGTTTAGATTGCAGTTTCCAGGCGTTTGAGTGCTTTTACCTTTTTCTTTGCCTGCAGTAACTCCTGATAGGCACTAGATCTGATGAAGCGACTGTAGGAGTCACTCTTCATTAGTTTGTAGATGTGCTCCTGATAGGGGAATCAAATTAGGCTGAAAATTATGAATTACAACCAAATACAGAATTTTAGGACAAAAGGTCACGGGTGAAAAATACTGCTCAGACCTGAGCATCTTCAAAAGTGTAGCGGCCGGGGTCTTTCACATTCTGTGTGGTTTTGTCATAGCTTTTGGAGTCTACGTTAATAGCACTAGGAGCTCCCGGTGCGAGAAACTCCTCCCAGATCTCCTGCACCCTGCTGGGCACCTCACGAATCGGTCGCTTCTTTAGTTCCTGCACGGCCAACCAAAACCTGAACAGAAAACACATGCTTATAAAACAAACACACATACACACAGAAAACTTCCCGGCAGAATGTCCACCTACCCAGAAAACACACAAAATCAACCAGTACAATCATTAATTAAATCTCTGAAACTCAAAACCTGCACATAAATAAAATAACATGAAGGTGACTAGAGGCAGAGACACAGGTTTGTAATGATGACAGCCAGCAGATGGCGCTGTGGAGTTTTAAAGCACTGCTCCATCTGCAGACTCTCCTCAAACTCTCTGCTAATAATTATTACATGTCATATTACATTTCAACACCAAAACTTTCTTTGATGTTTTCTAGCTTGACTGAAAAAATCTTTTTGGCCTACATGAGGGTGAGGCAGACTGGTTTCAGTTTGTAAGGTCTTGACCTCATTACCTCAGATTCTCCGAGCTGAACTCCGATTCGAGGAACTTCAGGAACTGTTCTCTCCCGACCGGATCCTTCAAAACTTCATCAAATCCGAACCCCCAGCGCTTCACCCTCTGCTGTCCCGGTTCTTTACTGAAACACACAGAGACAGAAGACTGCTGTCTGTCAGAAGACACTAGAACAGTGAGGATGAGGTGAGATGAGGATGGCAGGAGAGTTGGTCTGTATTTAAGTTAGCAGCGTTTACTGTCAGCTATAACACAGCCTGTCAAAACATTCCTCTCTTTTGACAAGAGATCATTTTCTTCTCGTTCTGAAAGAATCAGAAGAATTTCATACAGCAGGAAACAAACACATCCGCGCTGATGAGTGACAACTGATCACTGGTGATCGATGACGTCCATTTTTTACTTGATTGTTTTATTTAAAAATGTTTCATGGGCAATTAATTCATCATTAAAGAATGTACAAACAGTCTTTGCGTCTTTAACACACACACACATGTTGGGTTTTCATGTGTTATAGATAGATAACGTTCCATAGACCTACTGGCTTTTCATACGGTTCAAACTCTATATCCCCCTACACTACCTCTACACCAGAACCTAACCATCACACACACTCACCTGGCCTCCAGTTCCCAGGATGTGGTGTCATCAGAGATCCAGGGATTTGAAGGTTCTGGTGTGGTGAAGAACGGGTCATACTCCATGTACTGTTCTGAGAAGCTCAACAAACTACAGAGAGACAGACAGGTCTTGGTGAGCATTTAATATTAATAACTTTTAATATCTGATCTTAAAATTATGAAGTTTAGCTGAATGTTTAGCTTACCTCTCTGCAACTTTAGACATTTTTAACCGATGTCTGTCTAACTGCATTTGCCAATATTGTATCTGTAACAGAACCAATGAGCAGGCGATTGGTCTCAGATCAAGTCTCTTAAGTGTCATTTTATGTTCTCAGGAAATCAGTTCTTGAAATCAAAACCCGCAGCCTTTACATTAAGTGTTAGTGTGTGTGTGTTAAACATAATGTAATGTGAGTGTGTATGCTGATGTATGTTGTATGTGATGTGAATGTGTGTGTGTGGCTGTAAATATGTGGTTTATGATGGCAAAAACGTGTATAACAATGTAAACATGGTTTCGGGGACACTCCCTGTGTAAACTAAACTGCTTAAAAAACATACTAAACAGTGTTTTTTTGTTAACTAGATGATGTTAGTGCACACACTGTACTGTATACAGTAGCTCTGCCATTCTCACACTCCGTTCTTCTCATTAAAACGGTGTCATGAAGGTTTAATGTGAAGACAGGCTAAATTTAGTCAGTGTGAACTATCAAACATCTGCTCATAAATAAGTAATAAGGTTTTATCCGTGTCATTTCTCAAGACAAAGACACAGGCTAAAATTTACTGCCACAGATATTTCTACGTTCCCATTCTTTCATTTACACATCTGTGAAATGTTTAATTAAAGGCACAGCATCACCGAATTCATTGTCACTGTGTCAGCTGATCAGGCGACTCAGACAGACAGATAAACGTTGTGAAACAGTGTTACACTCCAACGGCCAACCAAATTACTGACAGCTGAACATTGAACTGAGACACAGGAAGTGTTTGAACATTTATTAATGACTCCGTTCTTCTGCAGTCTGTAACTCTGTTCTGTTAAATAAAACAATCCAAGATGTTTTACAATAACTGATGTATTTCTGAAGGACACTGATTAACTCCAGTTGTAGTTTGTGATGTTTGTCGAAAACCTCAGAATGAAATCACACACGTGTGTAGTGTTTGTGTGTGTGCGCACCTGGTTGTGCAGCTCTTCTTCTGTGGGTTCTTTAACTTCAGGTGTTGCCGTGTGAGTTGGGCTGTGACTGCGAATGTCATTCTGTAGACCATATACTGACTGCAGAGAGAGAGAGACAGAAAGAGAGTGAGAATGTATGTTTTGCACTGGTGTTATATTCTACACACAAGTAACTGTGATGTAAACACACTCCTCGTCCATCATCATTTATTGTTTTATTTAGGATTAGAAGGAATTACATTCCAGTTCCAGTTGTTACAGGACTAAACACTGTTAATGTGTGTGTGTTTATAACCTTCCGTGTTTTGTGAGGCTGCTTCATTCTGGAAGATTTCTTTATGTCAGCTTCAGTAGTGTTTACACATCCAGGCTGAAACACACACAGACACACACAAACAGGTCATGATTCATAATGCATAAACAGATTAGACCCAGATTAGTCACTAACAATGTAAAACGTTTACGGTTTAATGTTTACATTTTTCTTTCATATTTGATAAAGTTTTGAGGTTGTCAGCTTTGATCCTGTAAGATTGTAATTGCTCTGTTAAAGATGTGATAGATAATGAGATTGTAATTTCATTCCTCATTTAGACTCTTCAGAGTGATTATGCAGAAACACAACCTCTGTTTTCTATACACACACACACCTTCAACAACACACACTTTTACACAATGCCCCCAAGTATGCTAATGAGATAATATGAGAGAGAGAGAGAGGTTTTATATGAACTGCATATGAAGTGATTAATGAATCTTATCAATGTTGAATGACAATCAACACATGCTCTTCATCTGTCTCACACACACACACACACACACACTGAATCATCTCTGAGCACATTTACACTGACACTGAAGTTGATGTTCAGATTGTAAATGTGTTTCATATTGAGACTCAGACTCACCACGGGCCTGTGAACATCCCAGAACGCTCGCTCCTGACTGTCCAGAATCTTCCGCTCGATTTTGTCTCGTTTCTTGTCCACTCTGACAGGAAAGAGAAATCACACGCACATAGTTCACCTTTGTATGATTGGCTGAAAATAAACGAAACCGTTTGTGATATTGTGATGACGTATACAGCTAACATTAGCATGAGTTAGCATGTGAACACATGGTAACTCCTGAAGCTCCATCATACCCATCAGTTCAAACACCCATCTCGGATCCGTTCACTTACTTTGCTTGTGCTTCTGCCTGCATAAATATAAACTCCCACTTCCGGGCAAAAGCTCTCTGAAGTCTCGCCAAACTCTCCTGCAACACACACACACACACGTGACGGTGACACAAACTTCAGTACATCAGTTGTGTTGATTCAAACACTGATGCCTAGATTAAAAAAGATACAGAGAAGAGACGCTCACAGCTTCATAATCGGCCAACTCCAGGCGTGCTTTATTTTGCATTGTTCGTTTACAGAGATAAACAGCTGCAGAGAGAGAGAGCAAGATAGAGACAGAGAGAGAGAGCATTAGTGTAACAGTATTTCATTCAGGGTTATTTAATATTTCTACAGTGTGAATCAGATAAAAGCTCTCACAGTAATTTTAACACCTAAAGGGAGTGTGGAAAAAACGTTTACTCCTATAAACAAAGCCGGCATTTATAACAGCAAGCAACAAAGATATGTAACAATAATTATTTTGATGCTTGCTTTAAAAACACAATTAAACAGAATTAGCATTTGTTTGTTACGCAGTGAAGATCATTTTCATGTCATGACCTTTACCAATCTCATTGTAACATACCATGTTAACCAGGTTAATTGTTTAATTAAGCAATAAATTTAATATCAGTGTCTGATATCACTGTCTGATCTGTCTGTCTGTCTGATGTCTTTGTCTTATTAAGGACTCAACAACCCTTCAACATTAGGTACAGTTTGTTCATCGATCTGTCTGATCTGTCCGATGTGTCTGACACTCTCTTATGTTTCAGAACACCAGCGTATGATAGAGGCGTAGAGCTGAAGAACGTGAGCTGAGATCATGAAGGTCCAGCAAAGAGAAAACCAGAAGAAGGGTTAATGAAGCACACACACACACACAATACATGCATACATGCATGTAAACACACACACACACACACTTGCTCACACAAACTCTCCTGGTTTAAAAGTGATTGAGCAGAAGCTTAAACAGGATCTCAACTCATGATATGTGAGTGTGTGTGTGTTTTACCATAATCAGTGTTCTCTGGTTCCCAGCAGTTTGAAGGCCAGAAGTACGGAGTCTGTTATAAACACAGAACAGTAATCATCACACAACAGTGACTGACACAGATGTGACAGTCCAAACCAAAAATATGAGTTACATATCTGAATCATATTATGTTTCATTCAAACGGATATTTAAGTGAGAGCCTCACATTTCTTATTATCAGCACAGATCTTTAATAACAGGTTGTAAAAACTGGTTCAGATTTCAAACTGAATTATTCACTTATATCCTGGGAGGAGTGCGCAAGCCAATAACACGAAGGAATTTTAGATGGTGCCTCACCTGAAATCGGTAGAAGGTTCCATCATCCTTCAATGTCAGGACGTGGTCTGATATGGGGAAGAAATAACCATGAGCTGCCATCAGAGTCCCCAGATGAAGAGCCTCGACTGTAACACACACACACACAATATTTAACAGAGGAGCTCTTTGATCAGCTACTCTGAAAGATTAAAGGCCTGCAGGGTGTGTAAAGGAGACTTCTGCATATTCTTCAGCACACACACACACACACACGCATCCACTTGAGACGTCTCAGATGAGACTGCTTGTCTGAAGGAGTTTTGATTGCAGGAGTTGCACCTCTCCATTGCACCTCCCACCTCATCAAGTCTCGTCTCAGGGTTTTGTCCTGGATATGTTTCACAAAACAGGTTTGAGGGAACACAATTCAGTGAGATATCAGTCTTCTGTCCACAGAAGAGCTCCAGAGGTGATTAAAGCTGAAACTGAATGATTCAATGAAATCTAGAACTCAGATCACTTTCAGCTGCTGTCTCATATCTTGAGCAATTCAACGTGTTGAAGTCTCTCCTGAAAATGTTCTCCTAAAACTGGAGAACCCTCAAGAACAATTTAGCCATTCTCTGCATGTCTGCTACCACTGAGTCCAAATCTATTATCCACAAAGTCAGAGTCTGGGTGAGAGGAGAGAGACTGAAAAAAGGAAAAGAAAGACAAAGAGTCTTTTATCCTTGTGTCTAGAGAGGGAGTGACCGTAGCCTCATTACACACCGACAGAAAACACATTGTGCCCCTGCTGCAAAAGAACACCTCCTGACATCCTGACACACACACATTAATCACAAATCTAAATTAAAATGAGATGTGCAAAGCAATCTGAATCAGAGTGGCATGTGTGTGGAGGAATCTGAATCAGAGTGAGATGTGTGTGGAGGAATCTGAATCAGAGTGGCATGTGTGAGGAGGAATCTGAATCAGAGTGAGATGTGTGAGGAGGAATCTGAATCAGAGTGAGATGTGTGAGGAGGAATCTGAATCAGAGTGAGATGTGTGAGGAGGAATCTGAATCAGAGTGAGATGTGTGTGGAGGAATCTGAACCAGAGTGAGATGTGTGTGGAGGAATCTGAATCAGAGTGAGATGTGTGTGGAGGAACCTGAATCAGAGTGAGATGTGTGAGGAGGAACCTGAATCAGAGTGAGATGTGTGAGGAGGTATCTGAATCAGAGTGGCATGTGTGTGGAGGAATCTGAATCAGAGTGAGATGTGTGTGGAGGAATCTGAATCAGAGTGAGATGTGTGTGGAGGTATCTGAATAAGAGTGAGATGTGTGAGGAGGAATCTGAATCAGAGTGAGATGTGTGTGGAGGAATCTGAATCAGAGTGAGATGTGTGTAGAGGTATCTGAATAAGAGTGAGATGTGTGTGGAGGAATCTGAATCAGAGTGAGATGTGTGTGGAGGAATCTGAATCAGAGTGAGATGTGTGTGGAGGAATCTGAATCAATGAGATTGTGAGGGGGAATCTGAACAGAAGATGTGGAGGAATCTGAATCAGATGAGATTGTGTGGAGGAATCTGAATCAGAGAGATGTGTGGAGGAATCTGAATCAGAGAGATTTGTGGAGGAACCTGAATCAGAGTGAGATTGTGAGGGGGAATCTGAACAGAGTGAGATTGTGTGAGGAATCTGAATCAATGAGATTGTGTGGAGGAATCTGAATCAGAGGAGATTTGTGGAGGAATCTGAATCAGAGTGAGATTGTGTGGAGGAACCTGAATCAGAGTGAGATTGTGAGGAGGTATCTGAATCAGAGTGGCATTGTGTGGAGGAATCTGAATCAGAGTGGATTGTGTGGAGGAATCTGAATCAGATGAGATTGTGAGGAGGAATCTGAATCAGAGAATTGAGGAGGAATCTGAATCAGAGTGAGATGTGTGAGGAGGAATCTGAATCAGAGTGAGATGTGTGAGGAGGAATCTGAATCAGAGTGAGATGTGTGTGGAGGAATCTGAATCAGAGTGAGATGTGTGTGGAGGAATCTGAATCAGAGTGAGATGTGTGAGGAGGAATCTGAATCAGAGTGAGATGTGTGTGGAGGAATCTGAATCAGAGTGAGATGTGTGTGGAGGTATCTGAATAAGAGTGAGATGTGTGTGGAGGTATCTGAATCAGAGTGAGATGTGTGTGGAGGAATCTGAATCAGAGTGAGATCAGAGTGAGATGTGTGTGTCATCACTATGAATCAACATCTTATTTTAGTTTGTAGACCCTCAACAGCATTGCAGTTACTAAGGGTTTCTTCTACCGTTCTTCTTGAAGTCCCAGCTGGCACAGGTCATGTGTTCTCACTTACTCTTAAACATCTGTGCTCTTTAAAAACTCTCTTAATGCTGAGAAAGTTTCTGTTAAGAGCATGAATGTTCTCATGTAAAACAGCAGCTGATATAATGAAAGTCTAATGGAGCTTAATCAATGAAGCTCACTGAATGTGAGAATCGTTTGTGGGAACCTAAATGCCAGAGTTTGATTTCCTACTAAAGCCGTTTATTTACTGATGTCACCCGCGGCAACCCGTGGAGTAATTGAATAATGGCACACATCAAGGGTCTGAACGATTCGCCAGCTCACTAATGACTTTAACAGTGTTAATGGAGGTCTGGTGACACAAGCTGACTATGTGTGTGTGTGTGTGTGTGTGTGTGTGTGTGTGTGTGTGTAGAAAGGATAAATGCTGTCTGTCTTAACATATCTTAATCTTATTAAAATCTTTCAATTATTTCATTAAACAGAGTATTAAACATTTATTGTACTTCAGTAAATGCTTAAATTTACTGAAGGCTGCTAACAGGCTGCTAACTTCTAAACAAAACTTTAGAAACTCTTAATAATCTGCCAGCACACAACATGCATTGAAGAAACTTTGTTGTTGCACAATGATATTTTAAAGGATGCCCCAGAAAGATCCTTAAAGGTCTCGGAACATCCGCTGACCCTAGAACAGCCTCAAGGTCAGAGACTGTGTCATCAAAGCCTTCATTTAAAACACCAGAGACAGTTCAGGGTCAGGACCAGGATCAGTTCAGTACAGTGTTATGACCCCTAAAGTATCAACTCAATTCCCTAACACACACATACAAGAAACAGAAAAGCAGTGTGCATCAGCTCACCAGAATGAGTGTGTGCATCGATCAGAATGTGTTTACAGATCAGAATGTGTGTTTTACTTTACCTTGATCTTCAATGCTGAGGTTTTTCTGCATCCACTGAACAATATCAGAACCTGAGAAACGCAGAACACAAACACAGTGAATGATGCACATAAACACCTTCATAACATGAGTACTGAACATTCACTGCACAGTACTGAAGATTCACATCTGATCTGTAAATGCGTTTATTTCATTCAATGCCTTTCAAGAGTTCATAAAGTATGTTCTTTACAGTCAAACTGTAATGTTCTGTAATGTTTCAATTGTGTCTGTGTTATCTGATCAAGCTTTTACATCAACTAAACATCAGATGCTTGCAAGCACAGGACAGTGTGTATGAGCATCGCTGGTTCTGAACTAAAACACACTTCTTAAAAAGTCATTCTCATTTATATTTGCTATAATACACAGCTTACCTAGATAATGATGCCTCATTATTACTATAGCAAATACAGCCAGGCGGCTGTTTGAAAAGTAGGTTTTTGGGACACCTGGTCTGTGTGTGTGTGTGTGTGGAAGTTCTGTGAGTTTATGGTCATTTTGTGTCTGAAAACCCCTAAGGCTGCAAGAGACGGCTGCATCTGTGCAGACGACATGCAGCTGAGGGTCTGCAGGGAGAGTTTTAATTGAAACAGAGACTGCAGACAGACAGAATGATAACAGTGATAACATTCAGTGAAGGACACGCACGGCTCAACAGACTCAATAACACAGAAATATGAACATATTTGAGCGGTAATGTCTCTGAGCTGGAAAGAGGTGAAGTAACATACAAACAATGAACACAATGTGACAAAACTGATTTTAAGGGTTATTAAACACAGTCTGTGAGATGTTAACAGATGACGTGAGTGCTGCACATAATGGGGAATAATGACAGCGCACATTGTTTTTCAATGTAACAGCGTGTGCTAACCACTTATGACATGACACGTGACACAACATAAAAAACAGCTATTCACAATAACGGCTGTGAAATTACACACACTTGTGCTGGAGAATGATGACATCACAGAATCGGTAAGCCGACTAAAGTGTTATATATTAACTTACAAAGTGCATTCATGAAAATACAGTGTGAGCATCACTGGCCCTGTAGAGCGAGGCAGTTGTGTCACGTGATCAGACCCCCCCCCCACCCCTTCAGCACTGACGTTTGTCTTTGTGTGACATAATAATGCATGTTCAACATGTTCAATGGAACAAGGTGCTTGAAACACATTGGTCTTCTTTCATCAGTTTCTTGTCTTACAACCTGGAATGTCTCTCTCTCTCTCTCTCTCTCTCTCTCTCTCTCTCTCCCTCCCTCACACACACACACACACACACACACACACACCAGCTGTAACAGCAGCTAAATTTATACTCTTTTAATTATCACTCTGTCTATCTGAGAGCAGTAGGTCCATACGGATATTTTTCACTCCACACTCGCCCTACTTCTCTCTCTCACTCTCTTTCTCACTGTCTCTCTCTTTCTGTCTTATGTTTCTCTCTTCCTAATCATCACATCTTCATTGTTCGGTCTCTGCAGGATCTAGAGAGAATCAGTCTCAGGACTTTTAAAATCCTAGCGCTGTAATATTGACAACCTGATTCAAAGAGAAGCGAGACAATTATCTGTTCACTGTTAATTTTTTATCAGTTTATCTGAGCCGACAAAAAGTCAAAATTACAGGTGGACAAAAGACGAAACATTCAAATTATTTTCACTGCATTTAATCATGTTTATCTGGGTAATGTGAAGTAGACCATTAGTGCAGGATTGTAGCACTTATTATGACATATTTCTGCTCTATTTATATAAAAAGCCAGTCTGTAAATCGCTTGAAGAATCTTAACAAGGTTTTAAAACTAATTTTAAACGTACATGATTTAAACTCATTTTATAATATTAACGTGTCTTAAATTACAGTCAATGAAGGTTAACTGAATTGAATCATAAAGCACAAAGTTGAATCATGTCAACAGTCATTAGGGGGAGTAATGCAGGGAGATGTTTCACTGTTTCAGGTCATCAGATTCACTGGCAGGTGATTAAACATCGCAGACTTACACTGACAGAGAGACCAGAAGCAAAGTATCAGAAAGACCTTTGATACTTCTGACTTAATCCAATACACAACCACTTAGCAACCATGCCATCACCCTAGCAACCACCCTTAAGATTCTCATGGCCACTAACAATTTCATCAGAACTATCCCTGGATACATTAGTTTCACCCCCACACACATATCGCAAACACACACACACACGCACACATGCACACACACACACACACACACACGCACAGAGTGTTTGACTGTTTCTGTTGTTTTGTTGAATGTTTTGTATTGGATTATGGCTGTAGTGTAGTGGCTAAGGTTTCTGCATTTCGTGTCATTTATTGAAGATGGTTATATAAGACACTTGATTACATAACCACAGAAACAGGCAGAGGAGATTTAAAGAGGACTCAACTGTTCCTCGTCCTCTCAGACAGCGTTTGTATGATGAATCATAACTGCAGATCTAATTAATTCAATAATAAAATAAAAGCTTTTGGCCGCAGACGTCAATGGCTATTTGCTGCTCAGAATTTCAGCATGTTGAAAAAAAGGTGATTCATAAGATCCGGACCGTCAGCATTATCTCTGTAGTTTGACCTGAGCACTAGCATTCCCTTAACAGTGTTCCGATCTGAGGGATCTGTCCTGATCTCAGTGATCTGATCTGAAAGATCTGCTCTGATCTCAGGGACCTGCTCTGATCTCAGAGATCTGCTCTTTTCTCAGAGATCTGCTCTTTTCTCAGAGATCTGCTCTGCATCCGGCAGTGACCTCTCTTTAAAGCCTCTGGCACTGTTTGATGGATCTAATCTCTGTTTGTCCTCTTCTGAGCACTTCCATTCTGTCTTTAGGATATTCTGGGCTTTCTGTTTAGACTGTCTGACGATTCCCTCATTAGTGTGCACGTCAGGATTCCTCCCCCGCGGACCGCTCAGCACGTCTATGCTAACGGTGGCTAACCGCGTTGTCTTCACTATCTTCAACAGCACTATAAAAAGATTTCTGTCACTCTCCAAAAACCTCAGGAGTCTTATTTATTTATGAACCATCAAACACTCACTGTGATGAGCCTGGAATGGGGTAGGCGTAATGACGGTATATCACAGTATGAGTAATTTTATATCCCAGTACCAGTCCTGTATATATCACAGGATATTTTGGTTTAGATATTTGGTTTAGATATTAATGACCTCCGTAGATAAGATCCCTAACCTATATAAACCAGAACGCTCTCTGTTATGAATGTACTGGAGAGCTGATCTTGGCTCTCACAACCCTGACACATTAAACACACAGTATTGTATACTGATGTTTGCTGAGGTTTCCACAGATATTGAGATTTCCAACAAGAGACATACAGTCTAAAAAACATTGGAAAAGAGTCAGGAACAAGGTCAGGAACACGTAACCTCTAAACTAAAAATATATATATATATTTTACCCTTAAATATAAACAATAAAACTTAACAAAAACAGGTCTATGTTAAGAGTCAAGATTTTCTGGCCTTTGAAATCTTAATCTTTATGTGAAACACAAATAGTTGAAATATGCACCAGAAGGAGCTTCAAGATGAAAAGTTAAGTTTCACACCTGAAAACACACTGGGGATCTTGGACAGGAAACTCTTGACTGTGCGGATGGGAATCCCGCTCTTCTCGTCCTGCATGCGAGCGATGATGTCTTCCATCTGGAGAGCAGAAGAGAGAAAGCGCCAGAGATCAGCCTCATGTCTGGAACAATCACAGTAATTACATGCTTCATAATTAACCTCCTATTCTGTGTAATTATAGCTTAATTTCTGTGTGATTAAACATACTGTTGTACTTACATTTACTACTCACACTTGACAGCACAAACTCCCTCTCAACCTGCTGTATACCAGCACACACTCCCTCTCAACCCGCTGTATACCAGCACACACTCCCTCTCAACCCGCTGTATACCAGCACACACTCTCTCAACCTGCTGTATACAGCACACACTCCTCTTAACCTGCTGTATACCAGCACACACCCTCTCAACCTGCTGTATACCAGCACACACACCCTCTTAACCTGCTGTATACAGCACACACTCCTCTCAACCTGCTGTATACCAGCACACACTCCTCTTAACCTGCTGTATACCAGCACACACTCCTCTTAACCTGCTGTATACAGCACACACTCCTCTCAACCTGCTGTATACCAGCACACACTCCTCTCAACCTGCTGTATACCAGCACACACTCCTCTCAACCTGCTGTATACCAGCACACACTCCTCTCAACCCGCTGTATACCAGCACACACTCCTCTCAACCCGCTGTATACCAGCACACACTCCTCTCAACCCGCTGTATACCAGCACACACTCCTCTCAACCCGCTGTATACCAGCACACACTCCTCTCAACCTGCTGTATACCAGCACACACTCCTCTCAACCTGCTGTATACCAGCACACACTCCTCTCAACCTGCTGTATACAGCACACACTCCTCTCAACCTGCTGTATACCAGCACACACTCCCTCTCAACCCGCTGTATACCAGCACACACTCCTCTCAACCTGCTGTATACCAGCACACACTCCCTCTCAACCTGCTGTATACCAGCACACACTCCCTCTCAACCTGCTGTATACCAGCACACACTCCTCTCAACCTGCTGTATACCAGCACACACTCCTCTCAACCTGCTGTATACCAGCACACACTCCTCTCAACCTGCTGTATACCAGCACACACTCCTCTTAACCTGCTGTATACCAGCACACACTCCTCTCAACCTGCTGTATACCAGCACACACTCCTCTCAACCTGCTGTATACCAGCACACACCCTCTCAACCTGCTGTATACCAGCACACACTCCCTTAACCTGCTGTATACCAGCACACACTCCTCTAACCTGCTGTATACCAGCACACACTCCTCTTAACCTGCTGTATACCAGCACACACTCCTCTCAACCTGCTGTATACCAGCACACACCCTCTAACCTGCTGTATACCAGCACACACTCCTCTAACCTGCTGTATACCAGCACACACTCCTCTCAACCTGCTGTATACCAGCACACACTCCTCTCAACCTGCTGTATACCAGCACACACTCCTCTTAACCTGCTGTATACCAGCACACACTCCCTCTCAACCTGCTGTATACCAGCACACACTCCCTCTCAACCTGCTGTATACCAGCACACACTCCCTCTCAACCTGCTGTATACCAGCACACACTCCCTCTCAACCTGCTGTATACCAGCACACACTCCCTCTCAACCTGCTGTATACCAGCACACACTCCCTCTCAACCTGCTGTATACCAGCACACACTCCCTCTCAACCTGCTGTATACCAGCACACACTCCCTCTCAACCTGCTGTATACCAGCACACACTCCCTCTCAACCTGCTGTATACCAGCACACACTCCCTCTCAACCTGCTGTATACCAGCACACACTCCCTCTTAACCTGCTGTATACCAGCACACACTCCCTCTCAACCTGCTGTATACCAGCACACACTCCCTCTTAACCTGCTGTATACCAGCACACACTCCCTCTTAACCTGCAGAAGTTCTGCTAATGCTTCTGTTCCTCACTCATTACAGTCAGTAAGTGCTTCTGTGTGATTTAAGATGATGGACTTTCGTAGGATTTGTTTGTTGATGTATAAACTCTGGCATCTTATGGCCACTAATAGAGGCTAACAGAGAATCTTTTAATATTTCAAAACAAAATACAACCAAACCAAACAAACAAACAGGTGTTCATTATACATTTTTTCATAACATACCCAAGTTGTTTATAAAAAATGCTTTTTTGGCAGACAATAATTTACAGCACAAAACACAAAAACTTCACAACCTTTGAGACAAATAATATGAGAAATCTTTCTGGGGTGTTTTAACAGCCTACGAGACATCAGAAGAAGCCCGGAGCCTGGCATCAGTCCACACAGAGGTCAAATCACAGTAGAGATGAGGAGGAGGAGAAGTTTATGATCTCTGGTTATACCTGCTCTTGACCGTCAGATGCAGTATCCTCATCCAGCAGCTCCATTAGCACTGCTGTTAAACCTGCCCATAATACCAAACCCAGAGTGTGAAGATGCACAAGAATCCAGTATAATATTACCCGACCCGACAGAGAAACGCATTAGAGATATCAGAGACCTGCGTGACCTAGATACAGAAGACAGAACTGCCTTCCAGCTCATCTACCTTTCAGAGCAACAGAGCCTGATATATTTAGACAGAAAGTTTTGAGAAAAAGTACCTTTAAGAGCAGAAGCATGTTTAATCTGAAGTGAGCACTCTGAAGGGTGCAGGCTGAAATGTGCACTCTTAAGGGCATTACAGCCATATGCAAAGTAAAACAAAACATATTTTACATAGTCAGAATTTACTGCATGTATCATGTATATGCAACATCTTTCTCTCACCCTGAACATTTGTGTGCCTCCACCAATCAGAGCAGAGAGAATAATTGCGCACACACACACACACACACACACACATATATATACATATAGATACATATACATATACATAGACATACAGATAAACAATATATAGAGAGCTCAAAACATATATAACAGCAGATATAACAGCTCAAACACACACATACACACACAACCCCGATATAACAGCTCAAACACACACACACACACACACACACACACACATATATACATATATATATATAACAGCAGATATAACAGCTCAAACACACACACACACACACACACATATATATACATATATATATATATAACAGCAGATATAACAGCTCAAACACACACACACACACACACACACACACACACACACACACACACACACACACACACACACACACACACACACACACACACACATATATATACATATATATATATATAACAGCAGATATAACAGCTCAAACACACACACACACACATATATATACATATATATATATAACAGCAGATATAACAGCTCAAACACACATACAGACACTAACAAACAGACAGACACAGCTCTGATTTAACAGCTCATACGCACACAAAACCACAGCCACAATATAACCTCTCTCTTTCTCTTCTTTCTCTCTCTCTCTTTTTCTCTCTCTCTTTTTCTCTTTCTCTCTCTCTCTCTACACACACACACACACACACACACACACGCAACCCTGTTACAACAGCAAACACACACACACACACACTGCTGCGAGTAACACATTGTTTAGAAAAGCAGCTGGTTTTGGTGACTCAGAAACCCCTGTGTTATTAAACATTACATGCAAATATCTTCGATATCAGAGATAAACATTAACCTTCAACACGCAGCCATTAAGCAGACCACTGATTCACATATGGAGCTCTGAGGCTGAACACAATAAATATACACAAGCACTGAGAGTACAAAAACACATATCAGATTTGTGATTAGATTATCTAAAGCTCATTAATAACCAGCAGAAGAACGACCACCATGACCGAGATGACCTCCAGTCATAAAACCACACTCAGTGTGAACAGAGCTAAAACTACAGCAGCCTGACAACCAGTTCCGATTCAAACTTCCTGACAATTTCACCTATAATACCTAACCTCAATAACAAAACACTTCCCATGTGAGACTGGCCGTTCCTTGAGTCTCCACAGAGACAGCTTGTGCTAATTCTCTCTAAACTTGGCTGTTAAATTGAGAATGAGGCTGATGGGAAAATAAATAGAACAGTGTAACAGGACGCAGGCAGGCAGGCCAACATGTGATCGCTCTCTGTAGACACACAGCACAGAGCGAATCTTTTGACCACCTGATGCAAGCTAGCCACAAAAATTACAAGCGCTTTGTCAACCTGCTCAGCTCTCTTCTGATTGGTGGACCTCAGGCAGACATATTCCCTGTCGCGGTGAAACTCTATAGCGATCTCATTTCTTGTTCAAAGCATCCGGCAGAAGAATTCCTAAAACATGATGTAGAGAAACAAGACGTCAAACGCGAGCTCAGAAACTCGAAAAAACCTGACAATGACATGAAACGATGAACCGAAGAAACAGAAACATTTAAACACGCAGACACACAATCAACACGAGCTATGTTTCCAACCAACGTTAACCTAAATGAACAACTGCACACTGAGGAATTTATTTGTGAAATGTGTTTCTTTTTCTTTCTCTATGTAGTTTATTTGCATGTCTTTTTTATCCAACTCAGTTGAGCGTGTACATTTTCATGCACATTTTTCATTGTTTATGTACACCATTTTCTTATTCAATATCCCAAAATGCGCATAAAATAGGTGGATGGAAGCTACAAAAAAATGGAAACACAAGAACAGCCCTTTAAAATCTTGCGAAACCCAAAAGTCTCACAGGCTGCAGATATACACAGTGTTTATAATAAAACTGCTGAAAATGAGAAAGCCCCTGATCACCGTCAGCTTTCATTGTATGGAGAAGAATGAAGATTTAACAGGAAGGAATGATGACAGAATTTACATTTTAATGAGACGTGCTAACATTTATCAGCTTCCTCACCAAGAGAGTAAAAATACTGCAGACTGCAGTCATACACTGTCAGAACTCAAAACACTGTCATCTTCTGTCTGAGCCCTCTGAAGGTATTAACAGAGTTTTCTTCATTGATTCATCACTGGCTGTGGAGCTCCGCAGGAAACAGATTCGGAACAGCTCGGGCGTGATGCTTTATGTTGTGTAACGCTGCAGATTTGACTCATGTGGAGGAGCAAACAGCACCTTTACAAATCGGGATAGTTATTTTAAAAGATTTGACTCATTGTGACTGAATCACAACATCGGTGTTGCTCCAAACCTCCGTGACCTTCCGTGGATCACAAATGGAGAAGTTCAGTGTTCAGCAGAATGTTCTGAACCAGAATCTCTGGTCTTCTTGTAATGAAAGTAAAGAGGGACCCTGACAAAAAAATCTCCTTCTGAAGTCATTACACTTGTGTGAGAAACAGATTCATCTACATTATATCCCTTATTCACTGAAACTCCGCCCCTCAACCTCACTCTCATTGGCTATTCACATGCATGTAAACCCTGAACAAGTGTGGCAGACAGAGTATACACTATAGAGGGTGAATACAGGAGTGTCACTTGATTATCATGCATAATAGCACCAGGTGAAGTTTCACTGTCTGAAATGGATGTGCTGGATGTTAGATCAGATGTCAGATCTCTTCACAAAAAAGACTTGAAACAGACACAACATGCTACTGTTCAGTCTGTCCACATCTAAGAAACATGCATGTTCTTACAAACAGTCTGTGACAGTTTGTGACGTTCTAGTGTTGAGATACTGGAGAGGTCCAGATGAACATTACAACAACGTAAATGTGTGGAATACACACCATATACACACATGCTGACACACACACACACACACACACACACCTACCTAATTGCACAGTTTTAGCCGTTATACCATTAACTGCCCTCAACAGCGTAAGGTCTACGGCGTAACTGCACTCATAAGGTCTTCTAGAGAGACAGCAGGACCTCAGCAATTCACAGGTGTGATTATCATTTTAAACTTGCCATAAATTGCCAGCAATATTATCATTTCATTAGCACCGCGGCCCCGGGCTTCAGCCGCCGAATGGCCGTTAGAGGAGATCCTGACACTAATAACCCATCCATCTAAATCCAGCAAGCCCAGATAATAACACACAAACGACGGCGCTTTAAAACACCCAAAGTGTTTTCTAAATATTTATTAAAAAAACATTTCATTCAACTGTGAGTCTACATGTAAATATCATTGGATATAATAAACAATAAATGTGAATAAACAGCTTCCTAAAGACAGGTGTGATATTAATAGCAGGGTTGGTGATTATTTCCAGAAACGTTTTTTGTTATGCTGGTTGAAGTCTCTTTATTTCCTGACAGCAATGTAGTGGTGGTGTAAATATATTTATTTATATATTTATGTATCTTCTGTGGAAGGTGGCAGACAATAAAATGGTCGTCCAATCATTGCACTCTGCCCGAACTATGAATGTGTTTGTGTGTTGGAGGAGGCGTGGCTTTGGAGAGCTCTCTGAAGGGAGGGCGGGATCTTATGCTTTCAAAGCTAGCCTGTTATTGCCTACCCTACCTTTAAATGATCAGACTCACAATATTCACCTGACAAGAGATTAAACAGGCCAAAACTACTTCAAATGAATGTGAACTATTATGTACTTTTTTTCCACTTGGACCAGGTAAACAACCACTCAGAACCACCCTAGCAACCACCTAACAACAGGACATGAGTCCCACATGAGCCCTTTAAACACAGAAAACAGTGTCTGTTTTCCTGAGCCGTTTTCCAGCAGAACTAGAGGACAGGCAGACACAGACAGAAGAAGGGAATCTGCTTTCTGATTGGAGCAGGCATCTGTTGTCAAGGGCAACAGGATGTATTTCTACTTTTAAGTGAGGTTAGGATGAGGTGCAGAATGTGCCTTCAGGCTCACACACACTCAAACCTCAACAAATATTTGATACAAACACAAATGGGATCCTACAGATCCAAAAGTCAGATCTAAAAGGCACAGACACCTCAACACGCAAGCCCTTCTGAGTGAAACTGGATATTCAGCACAATCCGGTGAAAATCTGTTTACATGTGCATCGCATGTATTCCTAACGCAACATTTCCGCTTAATAAAAACTTTTCAATCCCGTCACACAAATCCAGGGAGTCAGACATGAGCGTCTGCAGGAAGTGTCAGGAAACAAACATGCTAAAGATTTCTGCTCACGTTACTAACATTATTCAACAAATCAGATGAGAATTAGAAGCGGCGTCCTGTAATTTGATCTTTTATAAACGTATTACCCTGAGGATCATTCATCCTGCAGTAACCAGAGATCTCCAGAGCAGAGGTCTGTGGGATACGGCTGTCCTGTACTGACCATGTGCACTTTAAATGCACTTAAAAACTGCGGGTATTCTTCCATTCAACAGATTATTGTAGATCTGAACTTCTTTTTTCAACTGGATATAAATTTCCTTCCATTTAACCATTTCCTTCAAGTACTTCTGAAGTTCTGATCCAGCTTTCAGTCATGCTATTAACGGCAGAATATAAACACAGCCACTGTCCCTGAATCCCGAGACAGAGCGTCAGGGTTTATCTGAGACTTTATTTTCCAAATAAACAGAAAAAGCTTCAAAGTGAAGGAAAACTCTGCTCGGTAAAAATGCGCTTTAAATCAACCGTTAAATCTGTCATTCCAGTAACATGAAATGAGCATAATCCTGCTAATCCAAAACGCAGGGTCTGATGGAGACGGAGGTTCTACTCTCAGCGTGACTCAGCGCTCTCGTCAGAACTTCTCTGATACTTCTCCGGTCTTCTGTCTTTCTCCGATCTCCTGACGGCACAGCGTGGTGCATGCTGGGTAATCCATAGAGGGAATGAGATGAAATGCAAATGTCAGAACAGACGACGACACGCACAGGCCGCCACAGTAATGAGACACACAAAAATACAAATAAAGTGTGTGTGTTCCCCATAACCTCAATTTTAGCTTCATTTCAACAGACACCAGCAGTGTAAACTGCAATGACTCAGCACAGCCTCACACACACACACACACAGTGTGTGATCGGACAGGCTGGTGCAGTCTGACACTTTAGGGTTTGTGCATCTACATTATGTGTGCATGTCTTTAACATAATATAAAAGGATTATGGGGTATATTTCTCTCTGTCTGCTGTCACAGCTCAATATAATCACTAATGAAGGTTAATGAATGTTCAGTAACAGATGAATGACACTGGTAACAGATTATTGAAACTGGTAAAAAGATTAATTATACGAGTAACAGACGAATAGGACTGGTAACAAACAAATGAGACCAGTAACAGATGAATAAAGCTGATAACAGATGAATGAAGTAGGGTAAGAGATAAATGAGACTAGTTTAACAGATAACAGATTCCTCTCTCCTGGTATTATAGATCTCTCCGTTCTGGCACATTCACACAATTCTTCAGTTCAATTCGACTCCACACCCAACCTGCTTTCATCAGCCCTAAGACAACATGTACCTGCTTCATCAAAAAATATTAGTCCCTCAATACAGTATTTAATTAGCTGCTTGTGCTCTTCTGATTGCATATGCATGAGCGTCTTTGTACTGGAGTGTCATTGAAAAATATCCCTCGTTTGATGTATTATTCTGCCAGCTAAGGATATTGATTAATGCTTTTCAAAGCAATCGGGAGAAAAAAAATCAATTCTGATTCCCAGACTGAATTCTAGAAAAACTCAAGAATTCCAGTGTGTGGCGACTACCAGCACGTATCTCCAACGGGATGAAGAAAATACAGAAAAAGAAAGTAAAGAAAATACCAAATCAGTGTTTGCGTAGACATCGCGATAAGAATTTCTGCTATTCCAGACCTATTTATTACTAGATTATTCGTAATAAAGAAACGTTCTTCTCACGGATAACTAGTATGAGCATTTTTCAAAGATTTGAGGCCACTAACCTGCACAATTTGGCAACGTTTAATTTCCACAAAACACACACACTGATAATATGTTCTTGCATGTTTCAGATGTCTTAGCAATAAATCTTCCAAATGCATAAAATAAATGAAATCTGGTTTTCAGAGGGACCGATAAAACCTGTGTACACTGATATTCGTAACATTCTCTCAGGCAATCTGATTACAGCTTGTAATGTATGTGCAGTACACATCAGACTGTGAGCACAGTGTGTGTAAATGGAAATCAGAAGATTCATCTAAGCTTGGGCAGTCCAGATTAGTGCTAAACTGATATATGGGCCATTTTCAATCCATTAACACCTGACTTTAATCTTAGAGAAGGTTTCGGCTCGGCTGGTATCTATTCAATTACAATCAATTCAATCACTGGAAATCAATCAGCATTTTCCACCGGCCGGCTGACAGTAAATCTGAGCTCAGCTGCAGTGGGAGAGCAGAGAAATGAACAGCTAACCGATGCTGCAGTGAACAGACTCGTGTGTTTACAACTGTGAAACTACACATAGAAATGAGCATCAGCTCCGGCAAAACAATAAAAGACTGCAACAAAAAAACTGACAGACTGCAGCCACTTAAACCCCAGTTTAACATAACCTACAATTTATTCCACACAACAGTAAGTGAATCTCACACAAACCTGTCAAGAAAACATGCATCTCATGGATGCAAAAACAACATTTTTCTGCATTAATAAAAAAATGTTTAGGCTTAAACATGAAATATGTATGTTGCAAGCCAAAATACCAGCTAAATACCAAATGTAGTGTTCTGGATTAACTAATCGGATGGAACTATTTTAATATTTGCCTTTTGAAACACTCTGAATTAAAGTGGAGCTCTCGTGTGTGCGTAATCTGCTTTTCATCAATCATTAACAACAGTGACATTCAACACAGCAAACACAAGCTGAACGATAATGCACCACTGACCTAACGCTACAGCCACACACCCAAGAACTTCTCATTACTGTGATAGTGTTAATGTGGACGGTAGCTTCCTCAGGGAGATATGAAGCAGAACATATTCTGATCCAATACAACACATATACTCTCTCTTTCACATACATACACACACATTTCCAGAACACTCGGACCCGACAGCTCAAATTTTAAATCATCATTATAAACGTACTGTTGTGAATCACGGTAAGATAAGGAGACCGTTTTAAACGTTGATCTCTTAAGTACTTGCTCAGGAACTAATGTCTGTTCATTTCTAACCAAAAAAAGTTACAGATTTAATATGGTCAAATCATTAACCATGACAAACAGCAACAAACCCTGGAGCGGATGAATTACAATAAGCTTCGGCAGCCTCGTAAATGAATAGTCTTCTTCGGAAAGGTCACAGGTCAGATCTGCTGCGGCATCACTGTGTCTCCATGGGATATGAAGACAGGAGTCACTTCAGGTGAAGTGTTTATTTGGTGACAACTAACTGAAACATCTTTATGTCCTTCAGTGATCTGCTCTTCAAAACAAAGACGCTGTTTAGTTTTTGATGCTCATTCTGGGTCAGTGCATACTTTACATTAATGCACAAATGCATTGTTCATTTTCTTCTGCTGGGCTGCCGTAACAATAGTTGTTCACGCTCATGATCGCTATAATGCCTCCGCAGCAATGCTAAAAATGCAACACTTATTTGCTTCATGCTATGAATTGCGGTCTAACACGTTTCAGAATACCACATCGTATGAAATAGAGTTTGAATTTGTATAATTGAGTATACTGTGTTAAAAGATTGTTGTGTGCACGTTTTATCAGATCACATTATTACAAAAAGATCTTTCTAGATTAAATCATGTAACACACAACAGCCGAACACTATTTCATATTCAACTGAATGTTTTTCTTGTTAAACATGAAACAAATGAACTTTATAGATTTAAAACAGGTTGCAAATGTTGCTTTATTGAGACTTATATAAAACATCGGGCATTATGAAAACAGAGCGTGAGACCTGCAGCTCCGCTGGAGAGCTCTGAATATAGAACAGAGATGAATCTGAAATGAAGCTGGTCGGTGGGAACTGCAAGGTGGTGGAAAGGAGGTCAGATAAGATCATTTAGCCAAACAGCCTCAAACTGTTCAGGAGAAAAGCAGGAGAACAAAGAAGGATATCTGGCTAATGGATTCTCTCCTGGGAAATGAATCATGAAGTAGCCTGATGATGTCATCACTGCTGTGAATTCTTAGAAGAGGGTCACAGCTGTACAGCATGACTAAGATCAATACGTCAGATGACCTGTATCATACTCTATACTCTCAACACACTCTCATCAGATGACCTGTATCATACTCTATACTCTCATCAGATGACCTGTATCATACTCTATACTCTCATCAGATGACCTGTATCATACTCTCATCAGATGACCTGTATCATACTCTATACTCTCATCAGATGACCTGTATCATACTCTATACTCTCATCAGATGACCTGTATCATACTCTATACTCTCATCAGATGACCTGTATCATACTCTATACTCTCATCAGATGACCTGTATCATACTCTATACTCTCATCAGATGACCTGTATCATACTCTATACTCTCATCAGATGACCTGTATCATACTTATACTCTCATCAGATGACCTGTATCATACTCTATACTCTCATCAGATGACCTGTATCATACTCTATACTCTCATCAGATGACCTGTATCATACTCTATACTCTCATGATACCTTATCTATACTCTCATAATGACCTTATCATATCTATACTCTCATCAGATGACCTGTATCATACTCTATACTCTCATCAGATGACCTGTATCATACTCTCATCAGATGACCTGTATCATACTCTATACTCTCATCAGATGACCTGTATCATACTCTATACTCTCATCAGATGACCTGTATCATACTCTATACTCTCATCAGATGACCTGTATCATACTCTATACTCTCATCAGATGACCTGTATCATACTCTATACTCTCATCAGATGACCTGTATCATACTCTATACTCTCATCAGATGACCTGTATCATACTCTATACTCTCATCAGATGACCTTATCTATACTCTCATCAGATGACCTGTATCATATAATTCTGTATCATACTCTATACTCTCATCAGATGACCTGTATCATACTCTATACTCTCATCAGATGACCTGTATCATACTCTATACTCTCATCAGATGACCTGTATCATACTCTATACTCTCATCAGATGACCTGTATCATACTCTATACTCTCATCAGATGACCTGTATCATACTCTATACTCTCATCAGATGACCTGTATCATACTCTATACTCTCATCAGATGACCTGTATCATACTCTATACTCTCATCAGATGACCTGTATCATACTCTATACTCTCATCAGATGACCTGTATCATACTCTATACTCTCATCAGATGACCTGTATCATACTCTATACTCTCATCAGATGACCTGTATCATACTCTATACTCTCATCAGATGACCTGTATCATACTCTATACTCTCATCAGATGACCTGTATCATACTCTATACTCTCATCAGATGACCTGTATCATACTCTATACTCTCATCAGATGACCTGTATCATACTCTATACTCTCATCAGATGACCTGTATCATACTCTATACTCTCATCAGATGACCTGTATCATACTCTATACTCTCATCAGATGACCTGTATCATACTCTATACTCTCATCAGATGACCTGTATCATACTCTATACTCTCATCAGATGACCTGTATCATACTCTATACTCTCATCAGATGACCTGTATCATACTCTATACTCTCATCAGATGACCTGTATCATACTCTATAATACCTTATATACTCTATACTAACACTCTCATCAGATGACCTGTATCATACCTATACTCTCATCAGATGACCTGTATCATACTCTATACTCTCATCAGATGACCTGTATCATACTTATACTCTCATCAGATGACCTGTATCATACTCTATACTCTCATCAGATGACCTGTATCATACTCTATACTCTCATCAGATGACCTGTATCATACTTATACTCTCCTCAGATGACCTGTATCATACTCTATACTCTCATCAGATGACCTGTATCATACTCTATACTCTCATCAGATGACCTGTATCATACTCTATACTCTCAACACACTCTCATCAGATGACCTGTATCATACTCTATACTCTCATCAGATGACCTGTATCATACTCTATACTCTCATCAGATGACCTGTATCATACTCTATACTCTCATCAGATGACCTGTATCATACTCTATACTCTCATCAGATGACCTGTATCATACTCTATACTCTCATCAGATGACCTGTATCATACTCTATACTCTCAACACACTCTCATCAGATGACCTGTATCATACTCTATACTCTCATCAGATGACCTGTATCATACTCTATACTCTCAACACACTCTCATCAGATGACCTGTATCATACTCTATACTCTCATCAGATGACCTGTATCATACTCTATACTCTCATCAGATGACCTGTATCATACTCTATACTCTCATCAGATGACCTGTATCATACTCTATACTCTCATCAGATGACCTGTATCATACTCTATACTCTCATCAGATGACCTGTATCATACTCTATACTCTCATCAGATGACCTGTATCATACTCTATACTCTCATCAGATGACCTGTATCATACTCTATACTCTCATCAGATGACCTGTATCATACTCTATACTCTCATCAGATGACCTGTATCATACTCTATACTCTCATCAGATGACCTGTATCATACTCTATACTCTCATCAGATGACCTGTATCATACTCTATACTCTCATCAGATGACCTGTATCATACTCTATACTCTCATCAGATGACCTGTATCATACTCTATATTACTCTCATCAGATGACCTGTATCATACTCTATCATCAGATGACCTGTATCATACTCTATACTCTCATCAGATGACCTGTATCATACTCTATACTCTCATCAGATGACCTGTATCATACTCTATACTCTCATCAGATGACCTGTATCATACTCTATACTCTCATCAGATGACCTGTATCATACTCTATACTCTCATCAGATGACCTGTATCATACTCTATACTCTCATCAGATGACCTGTATCATACTCTATACTCTCATCAGATGACCTGTATCATACTCTATACTCTCATCAGATGACCTGTATCATACTCTATACTCTCATCAGATGACCTGTATCATACTCTATACTCTCATCAGATGACCTGTATCATACTCTATACTCTCATCAGATGACCTGTATCATACACTATACTCTCATCAGATGACCTGTATCATACTCTATACTCTCATCAGATGACCTGTATCATACTCTATACTCTCATCAGATGACCTGTATCATACTCTATACTCTCATCAGATGACCTGTATCATACTCTATACTCTCATCAGATGACCTGTATCATACTCTATACTCTCATCAGATGACCTGTATCATACTCTATACTCTCATCAGATGACCTGTATCATACTCTATACTCTCATCAGATGACCTGTATCATACTCTATACTCTCATCAGATGACCTGTATCATACTCTATACTCTCATCAGATGACCTGTATCATACTCTATACTCTCATCAGATGACCTGTATCATACTCTATACTCTCATCAGATGACCTGTATCATACTCTATACTCTCATCAGATGACCTGTATCATACTCTATACTCTCATCAGATGACCTGTATCATACACTATACTCTCATCAGATGACCTGTATCATACTCTATACTCTCATCAGATGACCTGTATCATACTCTATACTCTCATCAGATGACCTGTATCATACACTATACTCTCATCAGATGACCTGTATCATACTCTATACTCTCATCAGATGACCTGTATCATACTCTATACTCTCATCAGATGACCTGTATCATACACTATACTCTCATCAGATGACCTGTATCATACTCTATACTCTCATCAGATGACCTGTATCATACTCTATACTCTCAACACACTCTCATCAGATGACCTGTATCATACTCTATACTCTCATCAGATGACCTGTATCATACTCTATACTCTCATCAGATGACCTGTATCATACTCTATACTCTCAACACACTCTCATCAGATGACCTGTATCATACTCTATACTCTCATCAGATGACCTGTATCATACTCTATACTCTCATCAGATGACCTGTATCATACTCTATACTCTCATCAGATGACCTGTATCATACTCTATACTCTCAACACACTCTCATCAGATGACCTGTATCATACTCTATACTCTCATCAGATGACCTGTATCATACTCTATACTCTCATCAGATGACCTGTATCATACACTATACTCTCAACACACTCTCATCAGATGACCTGTATCATACTCTATACTCTCAACATACTCTCATCAAACTGTGCGGTTACTCTGCCTGTGGCATAAGAAAATAACTGGCCTCTTTTTATACAATAAATGAAATCACTTAGACAAACAGATCAAACATCCAATAAAATGCTGACATTTAAACAGAAAGAATTTTAACATGCAAAAAAATACACATTAGCTTTATGACAAAACATCTGCATGCCCTGGCAAATATATCACTGGCATCATTTAACAGTAAAATATCCCAGTAAAAAACAAAACAAAAAAACCCAGTAAAACATACAGCGGGGGCTGATCAATTATTCAGAGGTTTTGCTCATATTTATAATCGCTTGTGACTACATTTACAGAACATTTTTCACTGAAAACTTCAGCTAGAACTTTCTCTGGAAACATCTAAACCAGGAATCTGAGAACATAATACTGTGATACTCCACCACCCTCAAATACCGAATTCAGCTGTGTACAGGTGACTTTTCCAACATTGTCAGTTATCAAAAATAAACAGGAGAAAAAAGCGTCACCTTAAAACAGGCGATGAATATTTCTGTATGCAATCAGGTCAAGCGAATGTGTCCGAAGAACTGTGAGGTTTCGGGTCATTAAACCCAACGGCCCTATTTCACAGTCTGATGCGAGTAACAAATACATCTAGAATGCCTCATAATGACTGACACAGTTATGCACAGTTATGAGTTATGCAATTCTGAATTTCTGAAACAGTTGCTATGCAATAAATAAGCTAAATAAATAAATAACTGAGAACGGTTGTGAACTGATTGTCTCTCTGGAGATAATGTGCCATCACAAATGTTCTGTTACTGTTCTGGAGTGATTTATCAATCATAACAATGCATCTCAAACAGCGGTGCTTAACAGCAACTAGTGCTGACAGTTCTGGACACTGTGTGCATGAGGGCTGTATCTCCGCTGGACCACACACTGAACCATCTTCTCAGGTACATCACCGGTGGTGGACATGAAACACTTGATTCCAGTGACCTTGCACATATCACCTGACCTCTGACTCCTCATGAAGGTGAAAGTGCTGTATTTGTCAGGTGTGGCATACTTGAAATGTGACCAACCTGAACAAACGTGCTCAAGAGCACCTGCTAGCAGCAGGAATCGAATCTGCGACCTTTGGGTTACATCTAACCCAACAGGCCATGGCTGCCTCCTCATCTGTCCCCCTCATCGAACCTGCAACCTTTGGGTTTCAAGTCTGACTCTAACCATTAGGCCACGTCTGCCCTTTCATCTGTCCCCCTCATCGAACCTGCAACCTTTAAGTTTCAAGTCAGACTCTCTTACCATTAGGACATGACATCTGTCTGGACATGGCATTTGTACTGTTGATTTTACTCTGCTATAAGGTGTAATTTAAAGCGAATATAGAGTGTTTGGTCTGATTATATAATGATTTAAATCCACAGATTCAGAATAAAAAGGGTTTTACTTTTCTTCATGGGAATGAAGCCAGTCAAAGCTACACAGACCAAGTTACTTACAAAACCACCTACAAACATGCCGACACGCTCTGAGAAGTGGATCAAGGCGCTCACCCACACACAGCACCGGCAACGATGAGCCATTAGCACACTTCACAAATATCATCCTGCAGGGGAAATACGCTTGTGCTGACTCCAGTTGGAATCAAATTGCTCTACCAGTTAGTGACCTACCCTAAAGCTCCGACCAGTGTACCAAACACAGAGTTAATCTGACCAGGTGGAATTGAACGTCTCTCTGATTCATTTCCAAGGTGAAGCCAGCTATTAGATTTTGAGAATTTAAACTGTAAACAAGAGATTGCGTAGGTTTTAAGAATAACATACACTGATGTATCATTCACATTAAGAGGAATTGCATTCGGTCTTATTTCTATAGCGCTTTTACCCATTTGCACCGTTTCAAAGCAGCTTTACCTTTTAGTAAAGGTGCAGATAAGGTCCATTTTGTTTCCATTTGAATGTAAAGAGTTTTAATAGATGCCAATGCAGAACAAACACAAACAATCAGAGCGTTCAATAATAAATCAACAACAGCAGCCTGCCTGTCCAACCTGACGCATAACGTGACGGCTGTCAGTGTCTCGACTCACAGCTTCATAGAGACTCAGACAAGAGTGAACCCATCAAGCACCTGCCATTATTAATTCATACCTGCAAACTCAAACCTGACCGGCATTTCTGAAGATACCTAAAGACTGGAGCCTAGAGTTTCACCAGGAAGAGAAAATCGGTGTAAATTATAAGCGTGTAAATGCAAGTAAAACCTTCACCTGAAGCAGATTATAAATCAACTTCTGAGCAGATCAGATACCAGCCAATGAACAGGGGTGAAAACCAGCGGCTTAAATCTAATTTCATGCCAAAATAGTCAAACCTTTCATTAAACACCTCACACAGCCTACTGGGAATCCAGAGGAAAAAGACAGCAGCAGAAATTAAATCAGGCTGCAGTCAATATCTGGTTATCATGTCTGATTCCCGTTTAAACCATCTCATATGCAAGACTGTGGATGAAACAGGGTTGCCGATGTTTTTAGGCTGTAATGCATCACTTACTTTCCTGTAGACCAGCATGTTTGGAGCCTCATCAGACACCCCGTTACTGCTCTGAGCACATGTGTTCAACTGAGCCATGAGTCCAGCAGAAGAGCAGACCGAGCTGCTACAGGATCCTCCTGAACACAAACACAGAAAGATTCAATGAGACTCTGACGTGGAAGATCCTGATCAGACTGCTGTGTGTGTGATGGTCACGGTGAAGCTCGGAGGTCCATCATCAGGTTCTGCTCCTCACTGAGAAGATGAGATGAATATGAGAAGATCCGGCTGTCAGAGGATCCCGGAGGCTCACTAACACCTCAACAGGAGCGATGAAGACCAACATCTGCCTCACTCTGGACTGATGATGATGATGATGATGATGACCATGATGATGGTGATGAGATGAAGGTGTCAAGCGTCGAATAAAAAACACGCGCTTACCTCACAGAATCTCGCGCGTGTCGCTCCTCCGTCCGCGGGGCAGTTCGTCAGCTGGGGCTCGAGGTGAGGGGGTAATTATTCATTGGAGAGAAGCGATATTTGCCCCTCGGTGTGGCAGCTAGCGCTTCGCTTTGCTCCGGCGAGCGGCGGCGCGCAAATCTCACAACCAGAGCGTGAGCGCGCAGCGATCCGCGGCCAATCACACGCGCGCTCGCGCCGGCCGCGCGCGCGAGGGGACGAAGACCCGCCGCCGTTTCCGTCGCAAACATCGTTTGTTTTACTTTATTTGTTTGTTTGTTTATTTACTTATTTATTTATTGAGCCAAATACGGCAACACTATGTGCACCCTGCCTGTTGTGTTCGTGTTTTGCACGCAACATCGGCGTCCAACATAACAGAGTGCGTGTATTTTATCGTGTTAAGGGCAACCGGGGCAAGTTGTCACACGTTCCAGGCTAACTCAATGTATGTCAGTGTTGCAAAAAAACAAAAAAAAAAACTCACTACATTGTCATCTCACGACAATAAATGACTTGAGATCAGATGCAGGTCGATAATATTCTGAAAATAAACTTTAAAAGCTCGTCTGTCTCTGTAAGTGTCCATTAATCAAAATCTCTCCATGGGATGGGAAAGTCTTTACTCAAACCCATACCAAAAAAAACAAGAAACATTTCTGAATGGTTATTAAGATGCGTCGTTCATTTAACAAATGCTGTGTGCTGGAGTGGGGCATGTTGTCACACTGTGTGCAAAAGGTGGCACAATGGGAATGTGCCATTAAAATCATATTTGCTTTTCAAAAGACACACATACAAAAACAGCATCAGATGTGAGAACTTGCAGCTGACATTTCAGGAAATGGCTCTTGTGTGACAACTAGCCCCGGTCTTAGAACCAAGGCCAGCCTCCTCATATATAAAACCCAATGAGGAAGGTTACAGGGCTGTTCCCTCACACACTATAATAACCAGACAACCAGAGAGCTCAACCCTGTGGAGATGCAACATGTCACATCTCTCCTGCACCAGCACTTGTGTCTCTAGGTAACCACACACCCCCATCCCACTTCACCTCAACTGTCTTCTGAAGGGGTACTTCTCCTGTCGTGAACCATATGGCATTTCGACCTCTCGCTGGTCTCCATCATTCCCCAGTTCCAGTATGAATCAATGTGACTTAACAGAGCCCGAGGCGCACAGGGAACGATCTCACACAGGCTTTGAATAATAACATCCCAGTCAGGAAACAGCAGAGCAGGTGAAATGCCAGAGGAATCTCAGCTGGTGACCTTTCCTGTGTGGTTCAACTCATCTGATCTTTCTGCTTTATAAAGACAGGTGAAGGTCACAGAGCAGAATGTCTAACAGGTGCAGCGGTATGAGATGATTCCACGTTTACAGATGTTTACTGTCAGTATACTAATGTGAGAAGTCTAATGTGATATTATTTTACTCACATGACTACAGACACATCATGGGATTTTACCCATTTTTAAGAAAGCACATTAACCCTGTTGAAGTTGTTTTTCATACGTTTTAGTTAAAGATCTTCATACACTTACAGTACATGATAGATTTAATAAACAGTCATGCTTGTATGCGTGTCAGATGAGTTCATGCTAATAATATATACAAATTCATTTCAGAACAGGTCAGTGTTTCAGTTTATGAAGACACATAAAGATGCAGGAAACCACCACTGCCACAAATAACACTAACTCACAGCACAACTACATTAATAGGTTGATATCAGTTTGTAGATATATATTTGCAGTCATTTACATTGACCTTATTGAGCACGGAGGAAATTGTCCAGCTCATATTTATGATTTTTTTGCTTAAAGAAAATGAAGACAATTTTAACATTTCTGCATTATATTCCCAACCATCCAGTACATTTTCTTCCCAAATTCAAAAACTATTCTGAGCATGGAAAAGATACATAATTTAACCTGAAAGGTTTTTTAATTTAGTATTTGGTTCCCTACTCAAGAAAAAATAATTAGTTAATGATAACCGCCATTAAGAATCTAAATAGGTCTAAACATTTTCTTAAGACAATATATAACCTGCTTTGTTTTCCTTCATAATTTTGGGGTAAAATGTGACATGGCACACAAACACTCATATGTAGTTTGAATGTGCTGCAAAGGCATCTGGGTAAAGTGTAATATATATATATATATATATAAAAACACATCAGCAGGTGTGATCAGACTGATGAGTCTCTTGCATCATCAGTCCATCACAACACATTTAGCAGCTCAAATGGAGTTCAGACATGTTCAAAAGAAACTTTTTTTTTCTGGATCAGAATCAAACAAAGACATCAAACGCAGTGACTCTGGCAGAAATCTTTAAAGCGCTTTAAAAGATAAACGTCAGTTTAAAAAAATCTATTGCTCTTTCATCAGATATTGAGTGATTCTGGATCAGACACAAAGAAGTGTTGTATCTTAAAGAAATTGTGTTTTATTGTACAAAGACAGAATTCCTATAACCTTTAGCTCCGCTGTCCTGCGGTTACAATCTATTTTGGGCCGAGCATGTCCTGCGGCCGCACCCACTGCTCAAACTGCTCCTCTGTCAGGAAGCCCAGCTTGATGGCTGTAGCCTTCAGCGTCGAACCCTCTTTATGTGCCGTCTTCGCAATGGCGGCAGCTTTGTCATAACCTGTGAAGAGCAGCAGCAGAAGACGACAGACACACGTTTAATACACTTTGATTCACAACCAGAAGAGAAACATTCAGCAGTAAATTCAGAGTCTATGTGGGGTATCTCTAGTGTCAACTCAGTTAATACTCTCGTCTTTCAATGCAGTTCTTTTAAGTTCTTTCTCGGCCAAACTGCCATCTTGACAAAATATTATTATAAATAAAGTTACTTTGTCTTATCCTATTTCAAGGCTGACATCCCCTGGTGACTAATAATCTTTAATTGTATGCAAAAGAGGAAATTAAACTCTTGTGTTGCACAGAAGAAAGTCATTTAGGTTCGGAGTGAGTAAACGATAGGAGAATTTTTACATTTGGCTGATATAACCTTTTAACTATTTTCTGTTCAGATTATAGACCATTAGCCACATTTGCAGTAAATAACTACAGAGAAACAATGTTTCTTAAACTGTCTCAAATGTTTCTTAATAGCAGCACAGATGCAGTTTACTGTTCACACATGTCAAGAACAACAAAACTTCTCAACTGGACTGAAACCTAAACCAGCTGTAATTTAAATCAAACCTTTCATGTTGAATCAAGAATTACACGTTCACATGAGGACACACACACACACACACACACACACACACGTTTACTAATCTAAATAGGGAAATTCCATAGACCTTTACTGTTTTTAGATGCAGCTAGTTATAAACACTATAACCTAACCCTGCATTTTTACAATTAAAAAACTTCATTTACTATATTTGTAAAGCATTTTTACAAATGAGGACGTCCCCAAAAGGAGGTTTTGTCTCAGATTTGTCAGGTTTTGCTGACTTTTAGGTACAAATTGGTTGGTTGAGTAAACACACACACACACACACACACACACACACACACACAGAGTACTGCAGACCACAGCGCCCTCTGCTGTCTGTTACCTATATGTGGGTTCAGGGCGGTGACCAGCATCAGTGATTCATTCATTAGTTTGTTGATTCTCTCAGTATTGGCTTCAATTCCAACGACACAGTTATTAGTGAAAGAAACAGAGGCATCGCCCAGCAGCCGGGCAGAGTTCAGCACATTTTTAATCTGCCAAAGAGGAAGAGAAAATATTTTTAAATCCTGAGAACATCTCTGTAGATGTAATGTCCTGGACTGGACCACTGGTTCAATATTTATGAGCCACAATGTTTTTTATCCTTATTTGAAATAACAAAATGGTAAAAATCACAGTGATTTTAATGCACATTTATTTGTTTAAAAGTGATATGTTTCTTTTTTGTCTCATATTTTAAAAGCTTCCCATCAGTAGCAACACATTTCTGTAAATAAATTTACAGTGTTCACAGAATTTCTCATGTATGGAAATATACTTTAGTAAAAATTACTACTATGTACCCTAATATATTGTTATATTTGTGCATAAACAAAAAGTGATTATTACATTTAATAGGACACTTTACCTGATTGGTTGGATCTGATGTTTCCTGATTGCATGTGTGTGTGTGTGAAGCTTGAATGTCCTGCAGTGAATCTCACAGTAAAACACACTGAAGCATTTTAAGAAGGACTCACTATCATTGGCTTGAAAACGTTGAGTTCAAAGTGTCCATTGCTTCCTCCGACAGTAACAGCCACGTGGTTTCCCATCACCTGAGCAGCTACCATCGTCATGGCCTCACACTGGGTGGGGTTCACTTTACCTGTACAACACACAAAAAATGTTATCGGTGACCAGGACAAATTTTCTATCCCCACCCTCAGAGAAACCTGCTGGCATTATTCCATTTTAAAAGAACACCACATGTTTTGAAGCCAACTTCTTGTGTTCTTATAAACCAGGTTACATAATTATAAACTTGTCATTATTCACATTTATGAGGTCAACTGGCATAATGACAAGTACACACAGACCCAACGCACTATTATATATAATATATATATATATATATATATATATATATATATATTATATATATATATATATTAGTAGTCAGTTCCACTATTAGTATTGGAACTGCGTTGTGTTGCATTTTAAAGAGGTCAGATGATTCACAGCACACAGAAATAGACCAGAAACAGGAGACCACAGCTAAAGGTCAATGGTGACCAGACAGACATATATAATCCAAAACAACATCATCCAACCCTTAATTTCTAATTGGCTGAGAGCCATGTCACTCACCTGGCATTATACTGGAGCCAGGTTCATTTTCAGGCAGGATCAGCTCGCCGAGACCCGAGCGCGGTCCAGAGCCCAAGAAGCGGATGTCGTTGGCGATCTTCATCATGCTAACAGCGACAGTGTTCAGAGAGCCGCTCAGCTCCACCAGGGCATCATGAGCTGCCAGAGCCTCAAATTTATTAGGCGCAGTTATGAAGGGCAGACCTAGAAATGACCACAGGGCGGCAGAAATGAATGGCATTTACTTAAGGATTGTGGGAAATATTTACTCAAGAAGCTTTAAAACATTGAATTGAAGAAAAATCGTGTCACTATTTAACTATTTATCTGTGAGTGTGTGGGTGTACAGGTTTATCTATATTTGTGAGGGCCAAAGGTCATAACATATCAATGTCAAGACAACCAACTTAAGAAGACATTTTACTGGTCCAACTCATGTTTTTCTGTGAAAGTTCAAAGTTAAGTTTAGGGGCAGGGTTCAGTTTAGGGTTGGGGGACAGAGAATATCCATAGCCTAATATAAAATCAACTAATGTGCGTGTTTGTTTGATACCTGTCAGTGCTGATACTTTATCTGCCACTTTCTCAGCAAATCCGATGCGTGTGTTCAGTCCGGTGCCCACCGCGGTGCCACCTGCTGCCAGCTCATACACACGGGGCATTGCAGCCTTAACCCGCTCAATACTATACTTGACCTGTTGAACATAACCTCCAAACTCCTGCGCACACACACACAAACACACCAGGTCAAGTGTGCCTGTTATTTAATTAAAGGCACAAAATTAAAACTGTTAAACAGTAAAGCATATAATCAATGAACTCATCAATCAGTTGAGTGTTTACAGTATTAACTGTAACCATAACAGTATTAACTGTAACTTCAGAGAAGATGTTCTGTGGTATCACAGTATGAGAAACGCTGGACAACATTGAGACTTGCCTGTCCGAGAGACAGCGGCACAGCATCCTGTGTGTGTGTGCGGCCGATTTTAATGATGTCTTTAAACTGCTGGGCTTTAGCAGCGAGCGCATCATGCAGCAGCTGAAGACCAGGCAGCAGAACCTCATGGACTTCTTTAGCAGCAGCGATGTGCATGGCAGTGGGAAACGTATCATTGGAGCTCTGAAACAAACACGCAGCAGACCAAAGTCATCACGCACCCGCTGATGTATTTAATTTATCAAATGCGGTGTTGGGTCTGTGAGATGCGTGGTGGGTAACCTGGCTCTTGTTCACGTGATCGTTCGGGTGCACAGGGTCTTTGCTGCCCAGTTTTCCTCCGAGGATCTCAATGGCTCTGTTACTGATCACCTCATTGACATTCATGTTGGTCTGAGTTCCCGATCCGGTTTGCCAGACCACCAGAGGGAAATGATCATCCAGCTTCCCAGCAGCCACCTGGAACAAACAAACACATACAGCAGAGAAACGCTTCAGTCAAAAACTCCATTCAGCTGAATGTGACTTTGATGTAATCATTACAGTCATGAAAACTGGGGGGAATACTGTCACAAAAGCAGAATTATTTGGGGCTGAAAAATGACACGTTTTCAACAGATCCCATTCAAATTAGCCAGATTCAAACAGTTCTGATGTTCATACTGCAGAAATGACATCAGACAGACTGTCTGCAGTGGAGCTCAACTTTAACATCAAACATATAACAGGAAATGACCTCATCAGCGGCTTTAATGATGGCATCTGCGATCTTTGGGTCCAAACCGTAATCTTTATTCACTTCTGCTGCTGCTTTCTTCAGGATCCCAAAGGCTTTAATCACCTGAATCTAAAGAAAAAGGAAATATTCTATAAAATTATAATAATATACCTAATATTACATTAGATACATTTATTTTAAGTGTTATGATCACACGGCACAAACACACCGATGCTTACAAACCCCACAACACACACTGACACTCGCCTACATCTGCTTAAAGTTTACTGCGTTCACTTTTAGGACTACACTAACTAGATAACTAATAAAGGACGTATCAAACGTCCACATCATGGTCTTTACAGGGTGTGATCGTGAACTCACTGGCATCCTCTCTGTTGGTCCTCCGATCTTGAAATTCATGGTTGATCTGACAGTTTGAGCTCCATAATATTTATCAGAGGGGACTTTGAGCTCTCCGAAAGTGTCTCTCTCGGTCCTGTAGGAGTCGGTGCTGGCCTGGGTCAACAAAAACAGGCCTGATAAACAACATTACAACTTGCATTTGTATTATGAGCCAAACCACCCGTTATCTTTAATGGGAAATGAACAAAATTTAAAGTAAGAAGTGCCACGTTTCTCAATGGCAATAAATCACACCGTTACCTCTCAGACACACAATAAAAACGTTTTGACCGACACAAATATGCATTTATATCCAGTCAGATGAACTTTATGAATGCATTATATCACGGAACACGTCCCGTATGTCTGTAAACATGAAGGTCATCCGCCGGCCTGCACAACATCTCACATATCCGCAAACTGCGCAAAAACAGGCGGATTTTTACCATCCTGGATGGGTTGAGCAGCAGGACCGTGGCTGGGCTGATGGTCCGGACCGTGACGGATTTCTGGACGGGCCGGAAGCTCGACAGCTTCGCGTTGAAGCGCTGCAGGTTTCGCGCTGAGCGATACATGGCGACCGGGGGCGGAACTAAAGCGCACCAACCAGAGCAGAGAACCGGGGGGCGGACACTTATTACTGCAACACCGACCGGAGAACAGACGCCTGATGTTACAGGGACACAATTACCGGTGACACCCGGTAAAAGAAAACAAATGAATACAACAATAAATAATTATAATACATAATAAAGCAATAAAAACATTCAGTTTTATAACCCAGTACGTCTCTTTTGATTGCTCATTTCTTTGCATGTTTTTATGATATTGACAGGTTTAATAACATTTTAATGCTCTGCTGCTTACTGAATGTCCTCACTGATCAGTTTTGTGATATATAAATCTGACACATGGAGAGCTGAATTGAAACACCTAAAAGGGTAAAGAAAAGAGGACGTCTCGGCTTTTATTTGTTTGTAACGCTTAAACATTGTGAACCGTAAATTTTAGTATAATATGTATGTCATTTAGAAATAAATATGCATTTTAATACGAGCGTGTTTTACAAACTATAACCACTAGATGGCGACAACAACCCGACCAATACAAACCATGATTAAATTTCACACAAACATTCAGACTATTGAGCTCTTCTCTAATGCAAACAAAGTTTTTAACTAAACGGGCCTGAAACAGGCAGGTAAGTTTTCAATTTAACTAGAAGATCACACGTTTTGGTCGAGGATAACAAAGTTATTCAACATTTCAGAAAACGTCAATCCTCGTCCTTTTTTTAATCATGGCAGCGGATATATCATGTATTATATATCCAAATAAATTCAGATATTAAAACAGAAATACAACTAGACACGAAAGCTATATAAATAAAGTACTGGACTTCTCTTTTCCCATTTTACACAGAATAAAATATCTGACACATTATCTTGTGTTGTTTCAGACCATGTTTTGTAATAGAAATATTTGGTATTTCAAACTTAAGAAGTTTGAAATAAAATAAATAAGAAGAAATACATAGTAAGGTAATAATTGTACACGTTGAGTTGTACAGGGATTGAACTGCACTGTAATGTTATCATGTATGTCTGTACAGTTTGATGGTCATCTCCAAAAGCTCTCCTTGGTTTCATCTCTCCATTTCTTGGCCATTTCTTCTGACTTTAAGATGGACAGTATTGTGCTTTGTGAGGTATGAATCTGTGTGGATGGGGACTTTCACAAGTCAGGACGTAAAAGTATGTTAATGCCTTAAAAATAGATGAAATCAATTGATTGTATTTTTCTCATCGTAATAAATTGACTTTTTCTATTCGTTTGAGGGGTCAGTTGTTTTCAAGTCCTTCATTTTTGGAAGTGAATTGTGCATTTGGGTGTTTTATCACCTGGTAATTGAAACCTGGCCGTGATCAATAGCACCAAACGACTGCGATAAGAGTTATCAGTCTTTTCTAATTGATTATGCTTATCATAGGACGGAGTATCAAATGACGAAATTATGCAAAAGATAAAAGCTGCCTTACATTAAAAAAAACCTTTTCAAAAAGCAGGAAAATGTGTTTTAATGTAGCTGCTGCAGAGAGAGAGAAATGTAAATTAAATACATGACATAAATTAATGATGCTGATCGAAATTCGTTGTTATAATGAGTTTTATTCCAACCTCATAAAAACATTAATGCATAAAAAGCTGCCCCAATACTTTAACCTCTAAAGCTGAGGTTTTGGTAAAAAAAATCCTTTAGACTTGTTGTTTATTGTCGTCTACTGAGGCGCCAACAGTGTGACTGCAGATCAATTAACAGCAATGATTGTCAAAACTCAAATATTAGCCGATCCTAGATCGGTCTTTTATGTAGGAAATGGTTTCATCTCCCCCTCTGATAAATGCAAAAGTGATATTAGTCTTAGATTCATCTGTGAAAAACAGACATGAGTAGATCAATCAAGAGTTTGCTGGGTCAAATGAGGCAATGTCTCATTCATTCAGTTTAATTTCAGCTGCATGAAATGAAATAAAGACGAACAAAGTGACTATATGTGATTTATGATATATATATATATATATATATATATATATATATATATATATATATATATATATATATATATATATATATATGATTATATATATATAATATGATTATATTATATGATCATATAATATAATTTATATATATATATATATATATATATATATATATATATATATATATATATATATATATATGATTATATGTATATAATATGATATGATTATATTATATGATTATATTATATGATTATATATATATATATATATATATATATATATGATTATATGATTATATGATATGACGAGGCACAAATGATTTGTATTCATTATTAAAAAATAAAAACAAATAATATCTTATAGAGGATGTAATAGTATTTCTTAATAATTCTTGTGTGTATTGATTATTAATGATGTGCATATACAAATACACAAGGCGATCATGGATGTTGTTGTGTTTGATTATTCGTCCACATATTACCACCTTTGTTTGGTAATGTGACATTAATGTAATTATATGTAATTATTAAACACAGCACACCTATGACAAATAAATGCAAATACATCTAAACACATAAGACACACAATGTCACAGACGAACAACAGATTTGAAGAAACAGGCCAACCTGATCTTGGCCATTACATGAAGTAATTACATTGAATTTATTAATGCATTAAATGGCATTAATGAAAGGTTGTTCAGCTCAAAAATTGTCCTACTATGTGGCTGGTCTTACTGTGAATCCAGGTGCATCCTGAGTTTCTCCAGGTTTCTATATCTTCATCTCATTCTTCTCGGAGAACCAATCAGAGCTCGTGTACCTGCAGGAAGTCTGACCCGTTACTCTCCTCCCTCATTGGACATAACCACCCTCAATAACAACCCTCTGCTTTGCTCATTGCATTAACTGACTAACTACATGGAAGCAGGAGAACTTGTGAGGACCTCTGTAACACTTCATCGACACTGACATCAGAAGTTCATCTTCATCATGCAGTTCCAGCACGCTAACGCGCCTCTTTACGCACCGACGCCCGTGCCGCCGGTCCACCCGACGCCGTTCTACATCGAGGACATCCTGGGCAGAAACATGTCGACGTCCAGCCCCGTCGTGCCGACACCGACCCTGCCATCTCCAAACTCATCTTTCACTAGTCTGATCCCGTCTTATCGGACCCCAATTTACGAGCCCACGCCGATACACCCGGTTTTATCCCAGCACGCCCTCACGGCTACGTACGCGTCCATCTACCCGTTCCAGCGCTCGGTGGGCGACTTTACCCACGCACTGATCCGACACGACCCGCTGGGTGAGCCCTTTCATTACCTCTGTCCTCTCAAATGCATGATTTAACACACACACAAACGCGTTGTCGTCACTTTCTCTGTAACGCAATGAACGGACATGTTTCCGTGCGCAACCCAAAAGCAACCCAAGCGGGCCCGTTCAGCGCCGGGCGCGGAATGAATGGTTAAATGTTGGGTGGAAACAGCAGCATGCACGCCAGTTTCTTTACATGCTGTGCGACCATTTATAACCAAACCAGCTCCGGTTTGCCATGAAAGTAATGCAGCAGAAGAAAACGCAGCTATACGAGGTCTGTTTACCAATAACTTGTGTGGTTAATAATATCAACCAGACTGACCTGAAGAGGAAGCGCCTCTCCATTTCGAAACTGCAGTTCAAAGCGCATTACTACTGCTCCAGTATCCTGGAGCAATTCATTGAGAAGCCATTGATATTCCAGGAAATGTGTCTCAAAACACCCCAAGGCCCCGGTGGGCTTACAAGCCCCGTTTACGTGTTTTGTTAACATCAGTGTCGGTCTGAGGTTCAGACTGGCCTGTGATCAGTAAGCCCTGACCCTTTCCGTTCACTCCGGAAATCTTGAGCTCTCGATAGGAGTGAATGCGCCCTCAGAAGCTGCGAGATGTTTTCCTGGAGCAGACCCGTGCGCACCGCTGATTATTTTATCCACATCCTCAATACTCACATATTCAGGAAACACTCGACTTCTGATAGCCGGGATCCGTTTTTTTACACATTGCTGGTTTCCCCTCGATGGGCTGGACCCCAGAAAGCATGAAACGGGTCCACACCCGGAGCTTGAAGTGAAGATAAGGCGTTTGGATGCGGAGAAATGAACGCATCACCTGTGGTGATGTACCAGGACCAGACAAATGTCCAGGTCGTTTTTAACTCGTTTGACTAAATCGTTTAATGCACAATGTAATTTTTCTGACACCATTGGTGAAATTGACTTAAAATAAGTCAGATTAGATTGATTTATTCTCGTATAACGGTGTGAGCTCTGTGCGTTATGAGCTGGAGAGGATAAATCGCAGTTTCCTATGCGTTTCTGAGTGGATTGGACGGATGTTTCACCCCATTCACCAGATTAACCAACAGGAAACACATTGACGGAAATTTTGCCATAGTCCTTCTGCTCATAAAGTCAAACTTTCAGCGGATGTTACCGCTGACAGACAGGCTAAAGAGATTGTGTCGGCACACACAAATCCAACACATTTCACCATCAATCTTAACTGAGGAGACCTGAAACAAACCCACACTTAACACGCAAACTACAATGAAAACTCCCTGTAAATTATTCCCTATGACATGTAGGGCTCTCTCTCTCTCTCTCTCTCTCTCTCTCTCTCTCTCTCTCTCTATATATATATATATAGGCCTATATGTATATTATTTATTCTTTATGTATGTATACTTTTGTTTGCATTGAATGTATGTAAACTGTATTATATTATATTATATTATATTATATTATATTATATTATATTATATTATATTATATTATATTACATGTTATATTATATTATGTTATGTTATGTTATGTTATGTTGTTATATTATATTATATTATATTATATTATATTATATTATATTATATTATATTATATTTTTAGTTTTATTATATTATGTTTAATTATGTTATAATATGTTATATTATCTTATGTTGTATTGTTTTATTCTGTAGGTAAGCCTCTCATGTGGACGCCGTTCATTCAGCGTCCCCTGCACAAGCGCAAAGGTGGACAGGTTCGTTTCTCTAACGACCAGACCATTGAGCTGGAGAAGAAGTTTGAGACGCAGAAGTATCTCTCACCTCCAGAGAGAAAGAGACTCGCCAAGATGCTGCAGCTCAGCGAGAGACAGGCGAGCACAAAGCCATCACAACACCGGATTCATGTTTTCATTCACAAGAAATGTCGATTCGTTTTGTTGTGCTTAATTCGCATTGAAATTGTCCGCAGGTGAAAACATGGTTTCAAAACCGCCGGGCGAAATGGAGGCGCCTGAAACAGGTACATATTCATCTTCTGTAAGAAATAAAGCAAAAAACATGCCAAACAATAACTGGAAATAATATTCTTATATTAGTGCATCTGTCAGGAGTACAAGAGAATAAAGCAACATTTAATAAAAGTCATAATCAACATTTTCCTGTATTCATATTCATTATAATAATAATAATAATAATAATAATAATAACTTCTGCTTCTGTGATCACATCCAAACACTGCAGTGATATAAACACACAAACCAAAAGTGAATTTATATTTAATTATACATTAAACAACATAGTTTAGTTTGTATTCATATATCAGGAATCATTTAACATTTAAAAGAAAACAATCCTCGTATTTATTATTGTAATAGTTATAATATTCATGCATAAATATGATGCGTATGTAAATTGTAATACTTAAATCATCATTTCCATTTCTGCGCAACATCTCAAAAGGCAACAAGCAAAATAAAAAATGAATAAAAAACCCAGATTCAACCCAGATGAATAAAAAACGAAGTGTGTGAGGTTTGATGTGGGAAAACAACTTCATCCACCGTGTGTGTTGAAACAGGAGAACCCCGCGAGCAGCCGGAGAGACGCGGAGGACCGCGGCGCTCAGAGAAACTCGGAGAGGTCGAGTCCGGACGCGACGCGCAAACGCGGCGAGCTGGACACAGACGCGTCCGATGATTCGGACCAGGAGCTGGACATCGAGGAGGACACAGACTTCACATTAAACCCGTCGTTATGAACTCATCTCCAGCGCTGTAAATACTGTATCATGTTGTACATTTGTCGGGGAGCGTAGCGGTAAATTAATGGACGTGTTGATCTCGGTTTGAGGTGAAATGTAGCGGATTAAAAAACAATGTCTTAGTGTCTGTCGTGCTCAAAATGTGTCTGTCCGTGTTGTAGAAAATCGGGTGTAAATACATGTAGTCAATAAACAATATTTTGGGAATATCACTTCGTTTCTGGACTATTAAATGTGCCACGTTTTGTTTGTTAATGCAACTTTAATATTTTAGGTTGAGCATTTATTGAAAAATGTAAATTATAGGTCTGTAAAGCATAATGTAAATGTAAAGTAATATAATTGTAAAGAATTAAGCAATGGATACAAATGCAAAGGGCATCATTTGTCTGATCTGTTATTACAGGAATGTGTCCATTTACTGTAAGGTGATAAAGATCATTTAGGTTAGTCTTTTATCTTTCCTTCATTTGAAAGAATTTATTTGACAATCCTCATTATCTGTTAGTCATTAAAATCAATGAAACTCTATCACTTCCTGAATGAAACAAGCGCACATTGAGATGTGAGTTAGATCTGAGGAACAGAATCACTGTCTTTAGCCCCTCAATCTGCAGTTTCAAATAGGTTATCTCTTTAAACAAGACAAACAGACTCGAGTTTGTGCTAATCATGAAGTTAATGATTGTAAACCTAAGAGGATCTTGTGGATGAATCACTGGTTTCTGTGGGTTCAACAGCCTCAGAGCTTGTGAGAGTTTTCCAAAACCAACACCATGATTATCGATTCGATCCGAATTGAGTAATGCTTCACAAATCCTGATTCTAACAAAACATGTGAAAGGTAGCAATAACCACAGGCCCAAGCAACCTTTCCAACTAACTCTCCAACTAAAAGTTTCCAACGAATTTGGTTCGATAGTTGCCACCCGATGAGATTCACCAGCATAACTTGGACTTTGGATACAAAATATTTTCTCTTCCTGTCAGTATAAGAAAAGACACAACTGGGAGCTTAATGTCTCAACTGTTCAGCAATAACAACGAAAATGAAGATTAAATCTCATGATTCTGAACAAAAACCTCCAGTTATTTCATGTGTCTCTTCTAGAGATTCAGAAGAGTTTTTAAAGATGTCTTGATTTTAAAATCAAGAGCAAAATAATCTAAGTTTTGTCCTCCACAACACCTGTAGCACTCTAAACACTTATTGTATGTCTCCAACAAGTTTTTGTGTTTCATAAGGAAATTTAGGTGAAGCATCTGACATATATGAGAGATGTCCATGAAATCTCCTGGGTCAGCATTATAGAAACAAACACCTTGTCACACAAACACACACTGCATCCATAATCACTAAATATCCATCTATAGGTCACTTCCAAACTAGTTCTGCACCCTAAAGTGATCTATCCTTACACAACCCTTCTGTGACATTTGGAGAGAAACTATTTATGATCTTATTCTTTCTACCTCTGTGCACATGTTTAGATAAGTCATTATTTCATGGGCCGGTCGTTGAGGCAGAAAATGTGCCGCTGGTTTAGACGAGCTGCTGACGGTGATATAAAAGCTCCATCTCCAGGTGAATTAGGTCTAATTGAAAAGTAAATAACACACTCCAGTGAACAATAAAGGCTGAGTGATATTTTCCTGGGCTGCCGGTGGAATCCGCTCCTCACCCACATGTCACCAGACCCAGAGAGCTGCTGCTTTCTCCCTAAAGGCCAAAAGCGCAGCTTGTTACAGAGGGTGAGTGGAGGGTTTGACAAACACTGCTCAAATATTGACCCGCCAGCCAAAGAACACTGAGGCTAAAACCCAGCAGAAGACAAGCAGCAGCCCGGAGAGTTTAATTGACAACAGTTCCTGCTTCATCTGATCAATTAGTGGGTATGTTTCAGACCACTGAGCCGCTGTGTGTGTGTGTCCTCAGGCTTTAAAACTCCAATCAGTCTTATCCATGATGGCACAGACTTCAGGACCCTTAATGGTTGTTTGTTCCTTTTTGGTGCTGATGAAAGTGCAGGCAAGCCTTCAGATTGCTTTTATGTGCGGCTGTGAATGAGGTTTTGATGGAGGGAGGAGAGACACTGGCCTGATTTATTTGTCTCGTAACTAAAGGATGTTAGTCATATGTGATAACAAGGTTTCCATTAAAGATTATGGACCAGTAATTAGCCCTTTCCAAAGCAATTAGCCCCTCTCTCTCTCTCTCTCTCTCTCTCTCTATGAACCTCTATCTCTTTGAGTATCTAAGCATTTACAGACATAACAGTAAGCATTAACTAGAGGGAAATAATCTGCTGTTTTTCTTTTGATTGTACAGCAGCATATCAGTCTCACATGAGTTTACCAGTAACACTAACATAAACTGTACAGAAGCCTGTTGCTCTTATTGTACCAGTACTGAAAATCTGCTGAAATACAAAGTTTGTAAAGAACATTCCAACAACGTTTCAGTAGCCCCAAAAGTCAGATAAGTTAGTTTGAGTGTGTTTTGTGGTGCCAAAGAAAAGCCATGAACAGAAGAAGTAACCATACCAACAGTATGCTGCTAACAAATGTAAAACATTTCCATCTTTATTTATCCCTTCATTATAGATTTATATCATACAAATAGATCACCATCGAGGTTTTAAGACGGTTGTCGTTTTCCGTTTCTGTGACAAGGAGCCAGAAGACAATTTGAATCATGGGAAACAAATCCCGAATTCTCAGAAAAAATATATGTAAGTTTGGGGTTATTTAGCTGTAGTTTAAAAGTGAATTTGCAAAAAAATGCAGAAACTCTGCCATCAATATAGATGATTTAAAACAATATTAATAACAATATAAAATAAAACTGCTATTATTTAACGTGTTTATCTCATGTAATTTTATCTACATTACAGTCATTTTATTGCGTTGTATCTTTTAACTGCATTTGAGGTTGTAATGTTTACAGTTTCTCATTCAGACAGATATAAACGACCCGCAGTGGAGTTACTGTGAGCAACCACAACCTTCTCATTCATTTATCACACTCAGATAAATAGTGTCCATGTATTCAAGGTCAACAGTATGAACGTCCCATCACTCACACACACACACACACACACACACACACACACACACACACACACACACACACACACACACACACACACACACACACACTGCTGTGTATACATTCCTTAGTCACTGGGTTAAACCCAGGACTGTAACTTCTAAAACCAGCCAGTAAAGCCTTTATAAAAGTAAAATTTTAATATTTATAGAGCTTGTGCTTAAAACTAGAACAATGTAACCAATCTTCAATTTGGTTACGCTGATACATTCAGAAGTGCTTGAATTGTTAGAGTTGATTTTTTTCCATACAGTAAACAGAGTGACCCGTGTCTAGACAGAACTGCTGTTATTGAGACATAACAGCTTTTATCCACCTTCACTTTCGTTATATGTAAAAGATGAGCTGCTACAATCTCCTAAACATACGAATGAAGCATATTTATGTGTAATTGCCTTTTGGAAATGTATTCTCAATGCATACATTTTCAGTACTGGGTGACTAGTCCTTTAAATCTAAATGAAACAGGATAACATTATTACAACACCAGTGAGAGAGAGAGAGAGCGAGAGAGAGTGAGAAACAGATAAACACAGTGTTAAGTAAAGAGGAATACAGAGAAACTCTTATCAGTTTTAGTGTAAAGATTAATGCCACATAAGAAAACTCATAAACGGTGTTGCTCACATATTTGTGCTGTAACACACACATGCCGGCTGATGGAATGTCAAATGCATGATTAAAGTAACTCATTAAATCTTATCTCTGGTCTGTTTCCATAGAGCACAGTATGGAAATATTTTTCATAATAGCAGCACTGTCCCAGCCTGGCAGATTGAGCCATCAGAGCTGTATTGATCTGCAGAGAGTTTATAACTCAGTGTGAGCTCAGTGATTCTAACAACCTCAGTCAACAGTAAAACCGGTGAGACGCACTCATGTGTGTGTATCGAAGCAGAGGATTTATTTGCTTTGCTGTGTGTGTGTGACCTCTTCCTCATTACAGATATCCTGGAAAAAAGTCTAACGTCAAACTCAACAGAGCTCAAAACATTTAATTTAAGTGACAGTGTTTAATTCTGTTGCTCTGAGATTGGTAAATGATGAAAATTGCTCCTGCAGAAGCCACAAGTCAATTTAAAATGATTTGCTTTAAAAAATTCACTGTTTTTAAAGTTGAAGTTTCTGATATAAGTGACAGAGTCACTCTTCCTTCAGAGCGCTCTCCAAAATCACGCCTCCTCCAACTCTGAAACAAGCAGAACATCCTATCATTGTATTCGGGCCAATTGCAATGATTGGACAAAGATTTTTTGGTTTTTCTTCCACAGAACATTTAAATATATAAATACATTTAGATCTTTATCATATGACATTTATATTGTATACATTTATCTGATTTCTATCAGCATGTGAATAGACTTTTAACCAGCATAACGAAAAATGTTTCTGAAACAAATATCCTACCCTGCTACAATACTACAATAAGCCTCATAATGCATTTTTATATATTTTATATACGTATGTATCTTTATAGTCAATTGCACCACAACAAAGCTCAGAGTAACTCATTCACTCCTAAGAACAAATCTTTCAAATTTGCTTTTCCTCTGAATTATGTTGAATAATGTATTGTTGTGATTCAACTTTGAGCTGGTTGGTGTTTGTTCATGACTCAGACATTTTTGAAATCCCTGTGGAAAAAATGAATGAAAAAATACGTCCAGAACCAATGCCATTAAAAAAAGTGCCGCAGAAGTGTCACTTCCGCAATCCACTGGCTCTGTTTGAATCATCTTTGTCTTTTCTAAACCAGACACTACAGCTGGATTAATGTCAGTCGTGTTTCTTTAATTGACTGATCAAGAGCACATATCCTGTTTTCAGCGTTCTGTAGCATCACTCTCTCTTTCTCACTTTTTTCCCATTTCCTCAGCAGAGACACAACCCAACAGCAGTGATGACAGAGGCACAGAGTCTAGGGACTTCAATGCCCTTGTAAGGCTGCTAGTAAGTGCTCGATTTCCTTGCTCCATAGACAATTAATCTGTATGCCACGGGAAGTTATTCCTGCATGTATGTTTCCACAAATACTGCTATTGGGAGCGCTCAGGGCTATGAACAATGGAAGCTCATTTGTTTTGCTTCCCCTTTGGCCCACAGCAGACTGTGAAAACACAGATGAGAATGTGAGGAAACTCTCTTAAATTAGGGCTGAAGAACGCCGGGCGTCCATCCGCTCACTATCAGATTCATCTCAATAGAGTCAGTGGAACTCAGGGTGGATTTGAAACATCTCTATCTTGTGTTTAAAGGAATCGAACATGAAGACAGCTAGTGTTTGTTTTCAGTGTTTGTTAATAGAGTACATTATGATTTTTTAAGTAATTAAGGATTAGAAAAATCTTGTGACACAAAGGGGAAGTGTGTCATTTCTGCACCATTATCATCACCAAACAGAAATGCACTACTAAACTATTTGTTTAAGCATCCTGAATGATCCTGTGAGTTTGTGGCGGGGACGACCGGCTTACCTGACCAACAGAAGCTGAGGGAATATTAAAACCGAAAAAAAATAATTTTCAGTTTTGATTTGTGGTGCAGAAACCTCAGACTTTGAAGTCAAAATGAAACAATATTACTTTCATAATCTCATGTACTACTTAGAGAATCAGGATATTGAATAAAAAACAGGAATGTTATCCATTTTGCATTGATTGCGTGGTGAAAAGTGGGCGTACCTACCACTCTGCAGTCTGTTACAGCTGTCTCTGATTGGCTGAAATGCAAGCGGTGCATGGTGACATCAGCTTAAAAAAGAAAGTTTAGAAGATAAGCAATTTATTACGATTTTGAAAAAGAACGATTAAGAAAACAATCCATTGCTTAGAATAATGTGCACTAGGGAATCACTCACAATAAGAGAGATAGAGAGAGAGAGGAAGAAAGAGAGAGAGAAAGGAAGGAAGGACAGAAAGGTAAGAGTCTGTGTAGGAGGGAAGTGGGATGTGTAGAATGATGTTAACATGACCGTGCGAAGATTAAATGTTCATAAAGGACATTCAGCATGACAAGAAGAAGGGCTGGTCCACTGAGAGAAGATTCTAATCTCAGGAGCTGAGAAAACAAGTGTCACACATTGTGTGTGTGTAAGAGATCGGCAGAGTGACAGCCCAAGAGTGTGTGTATGTGTGTGTTATCTGGCCTCTATAAGTGTTATTTTCTGATATAATAATCAACATCATTACAGCAGCATCTCACTGTCTGTCACACTCTCATTTCACAATCTTTGAGTTATCATAACTACTAACACGCGCACACACACACACATCCACATTAGCTGTGAGTGTGTGTTTGTGTGATTTGAGAAACACTGTCAGATGTTTAGATAGTTTCATCTGAACAGTTTCTCACTGAGGAACCATGTCAACAAGAGTGATCAAGAGTCTCTAAAAAGATCACACCCAACACACATCTATACAGTAACTATATACTAAATTATATTAATACGCACTTAATGAGCTCACTGTAATGTTTTTATTACATGTACGCATATTTTCGACAACACTGTCTGTTCTATGTTTAATTAGCTATGAGCACAACAGCAACAGTCGGACGGTTGGGCCAGCTGAAAGTAATCACTAATGCATGCAGAAATAACAGTGAATGCTTTCGAACCCTGACGCTGCTGTTGTGTTAACTGAGAGCTGTTGAAGAAGGACAGACAGTCGTCTGCCACTCTGCCACTGTCTGCTGACCTCAGGATATTTCTGTTCTGTTTCTGATGCAACAGACAAGCAAAACCGGCAATCTGGAAGACGACAGACTGGCGATGAACGAGCCCTGTAGAGGTCAGAGGTCAAACCAGGTAGAAAAGTTTGTGTTTTCAGCAAAACTCAGAGCATTAAATGGCAAAAAAGCAACAGGTTATACCAGAAGCAACCATCTGTCTGACAGTTCTTGAAGATTGTCTGCAAGTGATGTGGAAGTTACTTTAAAATGTTATTAGTAAAATTAATTACATCTCTTAGATGGGCCATTTCTGCAAATACATTATTATTTGAATTTTAACTACTTTAGAAACTGACGTTTCTTTCTAAAAACACACAGCACAAACCAGCAAACCGTCTACAGAGAAAATCTGTATTTTCTTAATGGGTTCTAATTCTTATGTCTGTAAAATTTATGTTTGTAAATACCACTGTACATGAATATGCCATTCATTCAGTATGATGGGATTCTCATTTTATAGTCTTTAATTGTAATGTTCTTTAAACATATTTACTCCGAACTGCATGTTTTTCTCTTTCTGCTGCTTAGAAGAGAATATGAGTGTGCTCACAGGTCTGCAGAGTGATGTATGTGTGAAATGACATCCACAAGAGGTGTGAACTTGAGGGCAAAACATGTCCTGACTGATAACATTGGAAATGTTCTGTGGAGGTTTTATTGGTTGTCACCTGACAGAAGGAATAAGTCAGTAAACTTACTCATGGCACATACAGCATAAGCTAACCTATAAGGCCAATCGGTCCTGGTCGTGCTCGGTGTGAGAGGATCACACGATAATGATTTGTATTGGTCTAAAGTTAGTCACCAAAACGCACATCATCTAACTTCTGAGTTAATCGCCTCCTGTCACTAGAACGTGTGATGGTCCCTGGGGGCTTTGATTGGGCCCCGTGAAGAAGGTCCATTGTTTTTAAAGCAAAACCCATGCTAATGAATAAATCAGGTTGCTCTTCAGACTTCAGACGTTTTCCTGCAGGAATTTTACACTTTAGGAATGTGGATGGTGTTTTATTGTTTTCAGTGACCCCGGAGCACACAGGAGCAGTGCCACACTATTGTTGTGCTGGAGGAAAAAAGCCTCTTTCATTTGAAGAACCTTGAGTCATACTGCCGTCCATGAGATGTGTTATCATGGGTAATGTGCTACAGGAAACTCTGTTTATCACTTCCTTTCAGTCATAGTTTGTTTAGGGTTTCAGCATGTGATCAGATTGCAGAGAGAAGAGAGAGAGAGAGAGACAGAGACTACGCACTAGAGCAGAACACTCAAAGGAGCTGCTATCATCAGCAGCATATGTTTGTCTATATGAAAACACTCTCTATCAGAAGACGACACATTTGTCTGTTGGTCTTGTTGAAATTGTGCTTTTTGTAGTGCGTGTGGGATTTGGAAAAAGGGTCCGTTTCACTTCTGCTTTCTAAATGAGCCCTGAGCACTCAGCCAAGACACGATCATTTCAAAACAGCAGCCATGCGAATGAAAGTTACACCACTGCAGTTAAACAGAGAGTGTTCAGAGAAATCTTCTGTGTGTGTGTGTGTGTGTGTGTGTTACTCTGGCTGCTGATCTAAACACAGATCAATCCTAATACAGACATACTTCCAATACTGTTTTACTGACAACCAGTTCTCTCATAATACTCATATTAAGACTGTAAAAATAGATTCTCAAAGCACCATGTGGAACAGCTAAAGAGCCTTTAAATATGTTATGTACTTAAGGCCCCAAACCATCATGACCACTGACAGTTTAAGAGTTCCTGAGGGTATTAACAGTACAGTAACTGAGGGCTTTACTATTGAAAACACTGATGCCAGTGATACCAAGCCTCAGCACTTAATAGAGCACCACACTTTAAAAGGTTTGTGCCAATAAAACCAAATATTTTATTCATGCGAGATTAGCATTTCTATATTTTTCACCATGCGCCTTGTAGCAAAACAGTTGTAATAGAAATAGAAATCTTATTTTGCTGTTTATCTGCAGTATCAACCGCTTAATTGACGTGAACTCTGCAAGATTCTCTTAAAGCAAGTAAGAAAATGTCTAGGATAGGATACTTGATTGTCTAAGTTTGTGTGTGTTTGTGTGTAGGGCTCTTTGCTGCTCACAGACGCATTAGTGTGTGTCTGTAAGTGTGTGTGTGTGTTTGTGTAAGTGTGTGTGTGTGTAACTGTGAGTGTGTGTGTGTGTGTGTGTGTGTGTGTAAGTGTGTGTGTAAGTGTGAGTGTGGGGGCCTCTTTGCTGTGATCCAGCACTTGGGTTTAGACTCCAGCGAGACTTGTGTGAAGGTCGAGAGCTGTCAGTCGCCAGCCCTACGGCTGATCTGAAATCAGGCCGTTGCCTAAACAAATCAGAAGGCTTTCTAACACGATAAGCTATTCTTTCACATGCATGCAGGGTTTCAAAGGTGAACTATTGATCCTGATGAGTAAACCAACCCAACTTCATCACACCCACTAATCTAATCAGAAGATGGACAGAGAACACAGTTAACTCCAAAATAAACGGTGTGCAAACACAGCTTTATTCTTCAATCTCTGACACAGAGACACAAGAGTCTGGGCTGCAAATGAGCTTTTAATTCATCTTTAAAACCTTCATCCTACATACTAACAGCGCGCACTCGCCATCCTAAACGTTATTACGTCGAATGCTGACGTAAACACGCAGCGTGACGTTCGACCTACCTGATTGGCTGAACGGCAGACGTTGGTACGCGTCGACGGAATCCTGCGCGGACGAATCCTACTATGGCGACAACCGGCTCATTAATATTAATTTCGCGACGCCGCGACTGGCCCGAACGACGGCGGCGTGACGTCATGAATATTCATCAGCGCGCGTGACGAGCACACAGCGGAAGCGCTTCGGGACGGACCGGAAGTGGAGAAAACGACGGGCTGTGCCATGAAACATATTAAAATGATTAAAACATATTCATTTTTTAATAAAACATTCATCTCACTGTAGATTCATATAATGTATGTTATAATCATGTTATAATATTGCCGCTGTGCCGGTATCACATAGGTTTTATGGACGTGCATACGGTAACCATTCAGTAACAGTGCCAACAGACACTGTATGTATTATTATTATTATTATTATTATTATTATTAATAAATGCTGTGTGTGTGATCATTGACCTCAGAAACACAATAAGAGCGTCGCTCTTCTGTTCCTGTTCTTCACACACATCCGCTTCAGATGTGGGACATCATGACCCCATTGTTCCCTCTCAAGAGTCTGATGAAGACTTTCAGACTCGATCACCTTTAACACAAACAGCCTCAATAATGGCCATTGTGTTAGTGACGTGTCGATGTATCACATCTGTCTTCTGATATATATTTTAATAAATATGTTACGGCAGCGCACGTCCATTAAAAGAGGAAATATGTGTGATTGTGGCGCCCCCAGATGGCGAAATGAAACTTCAGCATTTTTACAATCTGATGTCGATATGAAACAATCTCTCGACCTCTCTCAATACGCTTTTTAATAAAAAAAGTAAAACATTTGCTAATACGGACCAAAAATGTATTTTCATCATTAGATGAGGACTTGTCAGACTAGATGATGAGAGGTTTTGGCTCTGTGTCAATAAACTGAAACACTTCAGATTTACTAAAAAGTTAAACCTCTTCATCTGACACAGTTTTGTATTTTTATTGTAAACATTAGTGATGGCAAAATAAAGGAGAAATATATATATATATATATATATATATATATATATATATATATATATATATATATATATATATATTCTCCTTTTATTTTGCCATCACTGATGGCAAAATAATTATTAAATAATTTGTTGGCAAATTTGATGGCAAATAATTAAATAATTTGCCACATTATTTTGCCATCACTGATGGCAAAATAAAGGAGAATATATATATATATATATATATATATATATATATATATATATATATATATACAGCACCATCTGGTGGTTGTGATAAGGATGACAGTACTCTGGCTACTGGGATTGATCTCATTCCCATGTTACACAAATGAAACCAATATATGAAAGTCCATGCAAGGAGTTTATTAATGAGCAATCCGCTATAATATACAAACATTTTCACTCACCCAATACCTCAAAACACAAGTACTGAGTAAAAACCATGAACTTCCCTTTCTGTAGAACTCTCTGAAAATAGCTGGTTTGAAAATTAAATAGTTTCAAAGCTTTATAGCAGGATAAAAATGTGCACAGTGTAATATAACGAATATAGATTTTAATATCGTACCAAATGCAGTATGCAAAACATTTTCCTGACCCCAGTTCACAGCTCCTGTTTAAAGGAAAGCAAACATTTCCAACCCATAGAAAATAACCATGTACAGTATCTGTATGAAAATAGAAAAAAGATATTAAATGCCATATGTTATATGCAACAATATAATCATCCATTTTTAAAAGAAAAATTGTACAAAACGGTAGAAACAAGGATTACTTACAACAACACTTTGATGCAAACTTACAAAAATTGTGATGTTTTATTAGCATGTTAATTTTCTAAACCATTATTGACTTCATAAACTTATTATTTATTATAATTGTGCCTATGGCAAAAAAAAAAAACAGTAGTAATACTTCTGTAGCATTACAGTATTTGTATTTACCACAATAATAAAAGAAATGACATATTTTGAGGTTTTAGCTATAAGCTCTCAAATGTCAGTCTTTGGATATGCTAATTGACTGTGGACTGCAGGTATTCAGTTTTGCATGTACAGGGTCATATAAGAAAGATACTAATGCTAAACTAGTTTACAAACACTACACCCCATATGTATAAAAGATAACTTTCAGAACTGAGGCGAACTTTTCAAGGAGGATGTGGATTAGTTTATATGTGAAATAAAATGCATTAAAACGCAAAACATAACTTAGAATACTTTCTGACAGTTGTGCAACAAAAGGCACACCACAAACCGCAATAAACAATCCTTCATTCCAAGAGTAATATAGGATAATAGACATAATAAACATATTCAGATATGATATATCCATATTGATTGTAATCAAGCAAACAAATTTACAAGGTAAAATACAAAATACTTTGTTGAATATATTGTCATCTGTACAGGTTGTGGATAGCTTGATAAAAATAAATACATTTTCTGTTTTATTGCATTTTGTGGTGAGATTATACAGATTGCTACTTTGAAAAGCTCAAACTGCAAATGAGATTTGAAAAATCTCTGAGTGCACAGACTTACTTTAAAGCAATAACTACGAATACCGTCTCATTAACTCACTACAGTCAAGATTAAAGTCGGCGGAGATCAATGTTTCACACAAAATATCCTTAAACTCTGGATAAAAGTAACCTGTGGCATAATTTTCAGAAAAGAAAAGATTTTGTATTGCAGATTTACCACAGTGACACATACAGGTTCTCCCACCTGAAACAGGTGATGTTATTATACCCTCCTTTTAAGATTTGTTACAAAAATATTTCGCTCTGTGATTTAAAGCACAGTGTAATATAACTGATTCAGCTGCTGCTTGCCAGTCCAGTTCATTGCTTTAATACATCAAGGCCTCCCCTCTTTCTCTCACTGGTAATACTGCAGAAAATAAGAAGCGCAAGCATTGTGTCTTCCTTCTTATTGTTGCATAATGGCACATTAATGACACTGTGTTCTGTGACAGTCCAACAGAACTCCAGTATCTGCTGGTGTGCAGATTGATTTGTAGCTACGTGTGTAATGTCTGAGCTCTGCTTGATATACATTATACATTCATTTTTCAATGATGGTCTTTCTATGATAGTTAACTTGTTTAGCCATCAACAGAACATAATAAATCTCCAAATTAGTTTTAATATGTGTCACATTTGCTTGCTTATGAACTTCTAATAAGTGTGAGGCAGGGAGTCTCAGATATGTCTCAGATGAGTATTTAATAACAGTGGATATTCCAGTAAGGTCACAGGGTTTGTTCTGACAGTGTCCAGTTCAGACTCTCTCCACACGACTGGGGTCATACGCATCTGAGGACAAACATAGATACATCGAGCAGTTTGACACGAAAACTCAGGAAACTTACTTTATAGACTGTGTCTACTAGAAATCAGTTGTTGATCGCTGTGTAAAATAAACCTCAATAACAAATCTAACAGCACGTTACATTTTATTGTAATGTCATGATCTATTTTTGCCTTTTGATTGCATTCAAAATCATAATCTGACCACACAGATTATGACCAGTGACTGTAGCCTGGCAGCTAAATGTATTTATTTGTCTTATTTATTTATTATGCCAAAACAATATGAGACTGGTTAAAAGTACCATAATGGTTTGTTTGTTCTTCATTGTATTTTTAAACTATGTAATGCAATATCACATATTTCGGAAGGTGACTATTCTTAAAGTAGGGCACTACATAGAAGTCACATTACACAATACCAATATCACAAGAATATCACATAAAAGGATAATATTGGACATAAACTAATAACATGTTCAGCAGTTAAAAACTAAACAGCAAAAACACTTACTGTTATCAAATGTTTATTCCTTAAACTTAAGGAGCATAATTAGCTACTCATTCATGAAACTAAATCAGTTTATGTGATTAAATAAAGAATGTGCAGAGCTTTTCATAATTATTATTTTTGAATATAGTATAAAATATAAAAACATAAAATTTATCAACACTGATGCCAATATCAGTAAATAGGGCTTATGATTTTTTGATTTACTGGCATCCTCACAAACTTGGTTAAATAATGATAATAATAATAATAGTACTGACCTGAAATACATAGCTTGTCGTCATCTTCTATTGCACACTCTGCATCATCCATGTCAAACATGAGTGGCAGTGTAATTTCTCTTTTTGCTACCATCCCACTACGAGGCTGTGGGATTGGATGTGCCATAGACTTTGGTGGCGGACTTGATCTCTCTTGACTCAGCTCGTCTACTGACAATTTCTCTTCCTCCTGAGTCTCATCCCCCTCATGCATATAACTGGTTACGTCCTTGTTTTCTTCTGCTTCATAATCAACAAATGGTTCCTTCTCCTGTGTCTGGTCCTCTTTAACTAATTCTGTTAGTTCCTCTACTTCATTTTCTGAGCCCGGTGTCTCTTCTGTCTCTTTGGCCAAGGTTATCCTGGTGACAGTTCTTACTAATGACTGAGAGCCTTCGTCTTTTGCATAGATACTGTACTCCGGGGACGTCTGATCATTGGTAGATGAAGAAGAGAGAGGAAATGGAGAACACAGCTGCAAATGGTCCTGTGGTGCTTCTGTCATTTCATCAACAACCTTCTTGTCACCTCCACCAACACTTACAGTCAATTCCTGATCTTCTGTCAGGAGAAGTGACAAACATAAGCTATTTGCTGGAAATTCTGAGAGCTCCAACATGGAAGGAACTCTGTGGCTGTGTTTCTCTGTACTATCTAAATCATCTTTGGACAGCTCTAGATCATGTCCAAGTGCTACCTCTGTCTGTTGTGTCACAACTCCATCACCTTCCATAGACCTATCTGGCACTTCCTCAGACTCTCTACTGACATTCTGTGTCTTCTCATTTGAGCTCACCTCTTTGGTTTGTGTTGGTAAGGCTAAACCATCTGTGATGTCTGACATTTTTTCAACCTGTTTACCATCGCCCTGGTCCACAACCAGGGACTCAACTGGAACTGCAATGCCAAGTATTCTGGCAGCCCGTTCTTCAATAGATTCATTTTCAGGAATGCCTTTGGCACACTGGACTTGGTATAGGTTACTAAGGTCTTCTGTCTGCCTGCTGTTGGCCTTCTCTTGACTCAAAAGTGACTCAAGATGTTCATCTGCCAGCGTCTTTTCGTTACTCCAGGTGAGGTAATCTGAATAAAAATTGTCATCATCATCTTCATAATTTGCTTTGAACCTACAATGAAGACTCTTGATGGCATGGATATGTGAGGACCTCCCTAATCTAGTAACCTCTTTGCTTTCTCCTCCAGCTTTCTTCTTACTGAGGGCTTTAGAATTGCAGACATTATTATCGTTTAAGCATTGAGTACCTTCAGCAAACTCAGGACTTTGCCTGCTCAGATCCCCACTACTGTCTGATGATGTAATGTGTAAAGTCTCACACATCTCCGAGTTGTCTGAAGGGCTGGTTAACATAGGAGACTCAGGACTTAGGTATGTGGGTGATCCAGAGGTCATAGTGTCTGGAATGGCAGTGTATACTGTTAAGCCAACATCCTTAAGCAAGCACTCCTTTGGCACTGGGATATCCTGCCTGTGCATCCCTGGATCAGTGTGATCCTTTTGGAGAACCTCAAAGTTTACATAATTATTGGCTTTAACCTTAGGTGTTTCCTGGGACTGGGTATCCAAGTTTACCTTTGCCTTGGAAAAGGAACTTTTTATTTCTCTGTATTCTGGAAGTCCTTCTATTCTAACTCTACTTCCTGAATCTGGCATTACATTTAGGTTATTTCTTTTTAAATGCATCTCTGTGACCTGCACTACATGTGAGTCTTGATCAGTTTCCTCCTTTATATTAAGTGGGTCAGTTTCCTGTCTTCTACTGTTGACCTCTCTGTTAGTCTTACTGAGTTCCAGGACATAGTTTAATGCCTCATCCAGCTCCTCTATATTCCGGTCAACATTTGGACACTTGCCTGTTTGATCTTGAATCTCCTTATTAAAAGATTCCAGCTCCCCAATGGCATCCCATCTTCGTCTGTTAACTGGCTTTAACAGGAACTGTCCAAAAACCTCTTGGCCATCTGGTGTTTGCTGTTTCGGTGATGTCTTTCTCAGCAAAGGCTGACGATCTGGAGAAGGTAGTGTTGGTGATGACTGGGATAAAGTGGGGCTTCTTATACTTAAACTGCTGCCAGTCTGCGTTCTGGAGAATGCACTGTTGCTGGAAGGGTTAAGGTCTTTTTGACCTATCATGGGATATCCATAGTTGGCACTACAGTCAGCTGCATCTTCATTATTTGTAGTTGCATTAGTGGAGAAACAGTCATTTGTTGTTTGTAGGGCCTTTTGAGAATGAGTGTTTCTGGAAATGCCTGGAGAGCCTGTCTGAGTTTCCTGGTTCCTGTATTGATCTCCAGGCCAGGGCCCTGCATAGAACATTTCATTGTCTTTGCTTGCATTAAGTGACTTAGCATGTACAACCTCTTTCCTCACAGGAGAATTCTTAGGACTTCTAATGCATATAGAGCTGCTGCACTGTATTTCTGTGTCCTTGCTAACTGATGTTTTTTCAACATTTTGGTTGTCAGGTTGTATCACTGTGTTTTCCATTGAGCTAGTCAATTTCTCATTGTTATTTGGGTCAGAGACACTTTTGTTTGCTTGCATATTAACTGGGACAGAAACCAGGCAAAACATTGTCTCTTTGAGCTTCCTCTTCGAATTTTTCCTATTCTCTGCTACAATTTTTGCCTCAAATTTCTTTACTTGTGTTACTGTCTCAATGAAACCCTGGTTTGCATTGAAGTTCTGCTGTGATGTCATCTGAAGAGCAATTGTATTGCCATGATCAGCTGGATCCCTGTTGTAATTTTGGTCTGGTACTGTGTTGGAACTTTCTGTCTCTTTCAACAATTTCTTGTGCAGACTGCCCTCATTAATAGAGTGACTCATATTGCTTTTACTTGGTTCAGTGTGGTCAAATGGTTCCTCTTTGTCTTCAAAGGCACTTTCACTACTCTTCTCAGCTATGTGGTTGACCGGAATCTCATTTCTGATGTTTCTGATTTTATCTGCATCTGTCAGAGAGTTGCCATCTATTCCTGGGCCTGAAATGTGCCTGACGCGGGGGTCATCGAATGGAATGTACTGAACATTTCCCATCCGTTCATCGCTGTAGCCTGGATATGCCTGTCTCCTGCAGGGCATGCTTCTTCTTCCATCTCTGTAATGATCTGGCCAAGCCATCCCAGTCTGCCTAATAAACCATTCCTGCACTTCTGTCATGGCTGAGCTCTGCATATATGGGTCACCTCTATACTGGTGGTTACCCATTGAGATGGGATAAGTCCTGTGTCCTCCCTTAACCACAGGCTGTCTCCTGTAGGATGGTGGCGGAATGTAACCAGGGGGCTCTGCACCAAGTTCTTGTACAAAGTATTCTTGCCTTGAAAAGGGCAGTGGAGTCCTGTCTCTGGCCCGAGGGGCAAATTCTCCCGTAAGCATCTCTGCGCTCCCACGCATCTGCTGGTGTGCCTCATAAGATGGAGGCCTAAGAGGTCGACTGAATCTGGGTTTCAGTAGTGGGGCAGACTGTGCACCTGATCGGTCAGTCCACCTTTCCCTTCTCTCTAGGTCATTAAGTTGCCTACCATGAGGGTCTCGCGTTTGGTGGCCATTTAACCTATAGCTCCCATATGAATCCTGCCCAGAGGTTGGTATGCTTAAGTACTGGAGGCTTTCTGATTGAAGAGCCATTCTGGGCAATGACTGGGACTTGTTTTTGGTTCTGGGTGGTACAGCTCCTTCTGCAGTCCTTGGCCTGCGTTGCTCCTGAGCCACATCGTTTTCAGACGGCTGGCGGCTCATGCTGGTCATTGGACGCCACTCCTCTGTTCCCAAACTCTGATACTTCCTTTCAGCAGCAATTCTCCATCGGTGCAGCGCCATCTCTCTCTCCCTCACACGCTGTCTTGCACGATTATGCTCGTCTGTGCTTAAGGCGGATTCTGGTCTCCGTTGCATGCCCTCTGGCTTGTTGAAAACCCCTCCTGTGCTTCCACGTGGGTCAGCATAATCCAGAAGCACACTGAAGTCCTGACCTCTTCTCCGCCAGTAGGACACATCCTGCTCAGATCTAGGCTGAAAAAGAATTCCTCGGTGGCTTTCGTAAAACCTGCATTAAAAATACACAGAATTAGATAAGAAAAATATCAAAGATTATATAAACTATAATTTAACAGGCAATACTGGAAGGATTTGTAGGATGATGTAGGTTTTTAACAAAGTATAAATAAATAATTATTCAAATTTCTTGATTTCAGTACTTTAGCTTAGTGTTCAAGTGGGTCAAGATCCAAAAGTAGGTCACAGGTTCTGATAAATTCTTGGACAACAGAGAAAAAGAACAATATAATCATGCAGAGCTAGATAAAGCAAAACAACAAGAAATGTGTAAAAGGAAATAAAAAGTGCTGGCCAATGCTTTCTTTTGTTGTTAAGCTCAACGGGAGCACATCATATCAAACACTACAGTAATTTGAAGAACAAACACACGCAGATGCCACTAAGGACAAATTGCTTGATATACCACCATGAGAAAACTATGCCAGGTAAACCAAAATGATGACCCAACTGCATTAAATACATGTTCATTGTTTGTGCAGTCTACAATATGCGGACTATGAGCTGCCTATGTAGTTTATAGTAATATTCATTTATGATGAATATAAGCCAATAAAGATGTCAGTGTTGGATTTTTTATTTTTTTAGTTTCACATTTTCTTTACTCTAGTTAAAAAAGCAATTATCCTACTGTGTTGACACTCAGTGTAAAATGTTTCAGCGCTTTTGTATTTAAATTTCACCAGTCAAGCACTTAAGTAACATCCCCGTAACACATGAAAAAGACATGAGTTTGCTGGATGTTGCCAGTGTGCTCAGCAAAGCAGGAGACCTCCAGAGGCACTATAGAGTGGGAGGCTAATGCGGTGCAAGTGAACCAAGATAAATGAGTCTTTGCTCTTAAGCAGGGAACTAACGTGACTAGCTGTAGTCTGGTGCTGAGTCAGCTCTGAAGGTCTGTTTTCTCATCCAATATCTAGGCAGCAGGGAGCAGGAGCTGCATGTTAAACAATCTTGACCTGCACTCAGGAAAGAATCATCTAGCTTAGAAACACTCAGTGGTGGAGCTGCTTCCATTAGCTGCCCTGAACTGCTGAGTCTCCAAACATGTGACATGCAATTATTCAAATGCAAAGATGCATTATAGATTAACAGCATGACAGTAATTACATCCAAACAGATTTGCAGTGATTAGCACCAACCTTAGCAGCCCTTCAAAGCAATCAAATCTATCCATCCATCCATCCATCCATCTATCCATCATCTTATATGTTAATAAAAAACTCAATCTGTCTGTCTGTCTGTGACTGACAACCAATGTCACAAGGCCATTATATGTCACAAAAATGACCTCTAAAAAATCTATTAATCTCTTTTATAAAAACTTAAATCTCTGAAGCTGTTCTTTGACAAGGCAGGATGCAGATATTCACACTGAAATTCATCATGTTTTATTAAATGGTGTTATATAAGAGACTGTTGTAAGGGATGGGATATTGGTCTGACAAAGGCCTTGTGGGATATACAGTTTACTGCTGGCTCTGCCTGCAGATCTGAGCATGCTCAGAAGGGGGCGCTGTGGGATTTATGATAACAGTGGTGTTTACCCCGCTACGTCCTGTGTGACATGAGAGGAAATAAAAACCGCACTGCAAAATCTGCTAAACATAGTTAATGAATTCATCGGCTGCAGGGCAAGGAGGAGCGAGGTAGGAAACCGTGCAGGCAAGAGAGTGGGTTTAGGAAACAGAACAAGAAAATGTAGGAAGTACGAACATTACAGAGGATGACATCAGGATTAAAGAGCAAACAACAGCTCTGACAGCTTCTACCTTTACGTAACATTCTTCAAGACAGCTTAAACCTCCGATCAAAGTGATGGAAAAATATCCACACAACTCACCTGTCTGTGGTCAGGCTGTCTTCCGGCAGTCGCCCGTCTCCGAGGTTACCGTTATCCTTGTCCTGCGTTCCCTGTTTCCTGACCCTGTTCTCGGCGTCGCTGGGGAATCCCCTGTCAGGAGTCGGCCTGATCCCTCCACCGCGGTAAACGCGGTCCCCCATGTAGCCGTTTACTGCGCTGTGTTCTGTCCGCTTCTCACCGATTTCACACCGGCTGTCGCTTCGTGTTGGCAGACATTTCTCATAGGTTGCAGGGTGGGTGGAAGACGAGTGTGAAACGGGGACATTGTTACTGTTCCTTTGTGGGACTTTGTATCCATGAGAAATGAGAAGGTCTTCCACGCTGTACATGGCTGAGCGGTGCGTTGTTGCTTTTAGTGGTCTGTGTGTGTGTCAAATAATGTTGCTCCTAGTCCAGATGAGACACGCTCGTGAACAGCTGCACAGGAGAGGCCATCACTGTGGAAGAAATGACAGAAAACAGGACAGTGAGAGAGGAGAGAGAGCAAGAGGGAGAGAGAGATGAAGTTAAAATGATTCTCTCACTGTCATGAGGGGATAGTTTTGCCCCCAATCAGGGGACGGGCAAAAAAGATCTTGTTTTGCCACAAGAGAAATGACTCACATGCTGACTGTCTGTTCACTGAACCAGTCTGTTCACCCCTGCCTTCTTCTCTTTCCTCTGTTCTCTATCCAAAACAGCAAATCTATCCCGATCTTTGGATATCTCACTTCTGAAAAAACTTCTGAAAGTTTTACAGAAAATCCTGACCTTAATAAACATGCAGTACGTCAACATTTTCATAAGCCATTTGTGATAATCTTTACAAATTTTAATGTGTGTGCGTACAGGTTTGGTTACACTTGTGGAGGCTAAATATTTAAAATAAAAAAAGCACATCTGAAACAGTCCTCGCCCTTTTAAATGCTCAGCCAAAACTTTCTGTCTTATCTAATAATATTAACAGGTTTCTATGAGGGTTAGGTTTACAAGAATAGTAAATATGATTGTCTTGGTACAAAAAGATGAAAGTGCAGAAATGGTACACAAGAACTAGGTTTGAGCAAGGATGCAGAAGAGAGAGAGAGAGAGAGAGAGAGAGAGAGAGAGAGAGAGAGAGAGAGAGAGAGACCACCATTATAAAGATTATTGTTTGTTTCTTGATCTGCAGAGGGTGAAGTCCAAACGGAATCTTAGACTTCAGCAATACTTGAATGTTTTCTCAGCTCAAAATGTCTATGAATCTATTTAAACCAAGATAAAGTAAAATCTTTTGTGGGCAACAACATTATTATTTGACTGTAAAACAATTCACAATTTTTGCCACAATCTGACACACAAAGATTTAAATCACCGTTCTTATTGTTCATACAGCCCCAAAGATGATATTCTATAACCCTGAACTCTGCTAATGGAGGAGGACTTACTTTTAAAAGTAAGAAATGAGGTAATAGCTTATCAAGTGTGGCGAGAAATCTTGGGCTGAGGTGTTATTCATTTTTACTGATGACATTAAACAATCACATAAGAAAATATATAGGCCTAAACAATTGATCATAGAAAGAAAAATGGTTACGTTTTGATCTTAATGGTGTCATAAGTGGAACGGTGCAGTTAGATGTTTGACTTTCACACTTACCAACCAAATCCGCAGACTGATCCATATTCAACATTAAAGGGCCTTGGGAACAACTGCCTCTCACAGCATCATCTAGCACACACAAGGTCAAAAGAGGCACTCAAAACAATAAAGTCTCGCTTTTTGTCCTGCTCATGCAGACACAGAGAAATTCACACAGCCCAGAAAACAGAGAATTATTGCCCTTCTCTATAGCCATGGGACAAACTCTACAGTCCATATAAGTTTTATCAAAGCCGTCACTGGCTTCTCCATGGAGACATTTAATGCCAGAGAAGCGTGCCTGATTCAGAACATAGCTGAAGTTTTAGCAACGACAAAGTGCAGCGAGCCGAGCAAATTCATAAAATTGCAGATCCGTTAGTTAGACTTTTCTTATTAATGACCTGCTTTTATAGCTAACACATGTCGCCGCCTAAAAATGAACACAAGCAGACCAGTGATGTCACCAGGATGGTTTGTGCCAAAACTCCACAATAACAGTGAATCATTTGATTCCACTTCGATATCAACAACTTTGGCATCCTGGATTCCTAGATTGCTTTTTTCAAGAATAACGTTTAAGGAACACCTATTTTTGCCCTTCACTGTCTGTAAATAACTCTTATTTGCAGCTAAATAAAAAGATAAAAAATAAACCATAACGATCGTGAGTCTCTTACCGCAGATAACTGAACTGTTTCTCTGTGGACAGCAAGGTGAGTCTTAGCAACCAGTACTGCCTTTCTCTGCCTAAACATATCCCACATTTTTAGATCCTGCCCTTCTCACTAACACGTCCACAGAGCCCAGACCTACCGCCATGACAGTTTGGTGTCAACTCTTTATTCTTAGACTTGGTGAGATTTGTGGTGTGTGTATAAGAAAAACTGCACAAAGAGAGAGTAATGAAGAAGCAAAGCACACTTTCAGTCAATGTAAACAATTTTTTGTAATGTAAAAACAAACAAGGGTTTTTGCTGAGTATTGTGATGTTGTACGGAAGGTTTTCTACACTGATTTTACCTTCGTCATCTGATGCATTTCCGAGCAAAACAGGATATTCAGTGGGAAGAAATGAAGCGTTGGACTCGATTTATTTTTCATTTGGAATGTAGGCTATTGGATTGAAAAAAATGGGTGTAACATACCAGAATGAAGCCGACTGGATTGAGGGAAGGGATTGAAAGTGGAATTTGTGACGTGAAAGTGAAGATGAAAGTCATTTTAGAGGCGAGACATTTCAAGTTACAAGTTATATTTCAGGGTATGACAGTATGGATGACCCAAGATTTTTTATAATAAACAATTCATCAGTGCACAATAAGACCAGGAATGTGTATTAAAAGGGTCAGTTTTAATTTCAGGTTGATTTTACCTTGACAAAACTGCATTGAGCCTCACGATGAATGACATCATACTAACGTCTCACAAACAGATGCGCTGACATGCCATCTCATTCATTTCCAGCTGAATGTATACTACACTGGAAATCGAGCGTCTATGGCTAACCAAAAAACAACATGTTTGATAACAAACAATCTGCTGTCCACCCTATTCTATAAAAGTTCCTCAAGAGCCGCACCCTGCTATTGTTCCATCCATCCCACAAAACTCCTACACTGTCCCTTAAGATCCATGTGTTCCCTTAGACAGCGGTCTCTTCATCGTAAACACCGTGACATCATCACAGTTAACTTCCTCAGGATGTGCATGATTCGAGGGAAAGCTAGAAGCCAAGAAGTGCTGAATAAACTTGACAGCTAAACGCCGATACCGAGAGGAAAGAGATGAAGCCAAAACAGAAGGAAAATGCTTAACCAAGCTAAATATCTCCATGATGTCATTCGTAACTCTAGGTCCTGGCAGCGTCACGGACCTGAATTTTAACAGAATTTTACTTCACAAACATAATGAACTGGCAACTCTACGCAATCATTCTCTATTCCTGGCCTAAATTTATTTATCTGTCTTGGTGGCTTGGGTAGATGGTGGGAGATGTTTCAAAAGTTTCCCTTTCTTTGTTTTACAAACCAATAAAATATAAGATCATTCTTAGAATGCACTGACACATTCTTTAATAAGTCAATTTCTCATCAGCTTGTATACCAGAAGAAATTTGACTGAGATATTTGTGACTACAATGTGCTGGTCTTTTGGGCCTCGTGGTTTAACAGATAAGACCTACACATAAGGAAGAACAGAAGCAACTCTGAATTTAATTGTTAAACAAGAGCACAACAGCAAGAGCGGGAGAGTAATTGCCAAAATGCAGAGAAGAGGAAAAATCTTCCTCTTTTTAAAGTATAAAGTTCCTTTATTTCTGGTTTTAGATGAAGATGAAGGGAATATCTTTAGCCATCTCTAGAAAGCTGTGACAGTTGCAATAACAGCCAGTGTCTATCAGGAATTATATCTAATCTGTATCCTTTAGGAAAAGTTACTCCATAAGACAATCATTCACAGTTCTCTACAAGTTCTACAAGCCTAAATATCATTTAGTTTTCATTCACACACACATTCCTTATTAATTTCATAATTTACAAAACTCCTGATTTTAATAGGCATCAGTACAGTGTTAAAAGATGGTTTGCTTGGAAAGAATGGATGGCTTACTCTACATCTTGATTTCTGCTGCCTCAAAAGTGGGTTTTGTATCAATGCCGAAATACTTTCAAGGTCAGCGGCTACAATGAGTCTTGTGTTAGTGCTGTATCAACTGAATACATTTTTATGACAGGAAATACAAAAGCCCTAAAAACAGTTGAAAATCAGATCCAACAAGAGGATAATTTCCAATTTTTCAGAGAGGAAAAGCAATGTTATGGTAAATTGTTAGGCCCTGTAGAAGGTACAGTGAGTTTTTTATTAATAATGTACATTATAAAAAGCAATAACAAAACACACAGTTTGACTTATTCATGGGCTTGGCAAATGATGAGTGTGACTTATTCACAACAGGGTTTCTTATATGAAGCTGCTTCTGAGTAAACCAGCATGAGGAGACTTGACTTACCAAGAGACTCCAGTGACAAGGTTTATCAGTTAAACTCACTCTGATCAAAGGACCGGCACACAGAAACCTTCCACTAATTACTCTCTTATCCCGCCAAGGAATATGATTTCAAATGAAGAGGAAGAAAGTTACAGAGACATTTGAACTAACGCTGCTCTTGAGCAGAAACAGGAAAAAGCTTGTGTATTTCATACCCTCAACAGGACATTGTAGCAGGTTGCTGTTTTCATCAGGACGATACAGCTGACCAGTGATTCTCATCGGAGACCAGTTTGTATTCTTCCCCTGAGCTTAATTACCAGGCTAATGAGTTTGACCAGAGCAATCCATATAGGAGCATATAGGAGACGTGCAGCAGTCCATATGTTTTCCATATGAGTGTAAGGCCTCTAATGTACAATTTCTTCGTACGCAAGGGCAATTTAGCAATCCTTCACCCTGCATCTCTTTTAATTACCATTAGGCCATTATTTTACAGCACCGTTTCATCTGCAGATAGTTGCACTTTGCTTGTTAAATGTTTATCACGACCAAAAAGCTTCTGATTATAAAGTTTTTGAACTGTTGGCCCACCATCTTTCATTACTGCACACTATTTAAGAGGGGAATACATTTAACGAGGAAGTGTGTCTTCGACATTACAATGTCCTTTAATATCACTCAACACAAAAAGTCAGACTTTTGTCATTTATAAACGTTTATGATACGCTGTTGTGTTTAAGGTGAAGTTTCAATGAAGATACTTACTTGATGTTGTTTTCTGACAATCTTTGTAAGTGAAAATTAAACAAGAATAATCTGTGATCCATAATTTGAAAAGCCACGTTAAATATTTACTGAAACAAATGAGATTGAATTTATGATTCGCATTGGAAGCCCCTCTAATGATTGTCCTTCAATACAAACAAAACAGATTCTGAGACGACGTTCTCTAAGCAAAATGTTTCCCGAATGAGGCAACAACGTCCATTAATCTTTATTAATGAGAAGCATGTTTACACTGTAAACAGATAATGTAGGCAGTATTGTAGAACGACCCAAAACTCTAATGAAATTACTGTCTGTATCTAATAAAAGAATCATTTCATTAATCTGTTTAGGTAATGACCAGTTCTCAACACTTCATTCAGAAACATTAACCTTAAGCGACGAAATGCATCCATACAACAGTGAAATCAGCACATGCAGGAAACAGACTACAGCCTTTCTCCACGTACCACTAGATAAGCGATGCTGTGTGATTCAGCTCTCTTCCTCTATTGTCCTTCCGTTGCCCTCCCATTCCTTCAGATTTAAGGACAACTTAAACAGACCATCTGGATGTGTGTGTTCCCAGTTTCTTGGAGCAGCATCAAGTTATACATTTTATCAGTACGTGTGTTCCCTGGAGATCGGACACACGCTGCTCTACCAACTGTGCTGCAGCAACAAACCTGTTGGTGGACCTTAAAAATAACACACTAAATGATGTCAACAATCTGAAAGTTTATGAATGATAATAATCATTTGATTCATCAGATCACTAATCCTAAGACATTTTCATTCCCATTACACGACTGCTTTCTCCCGTGATCCTTTTCTTGACCTCAACTTCACCTTTTCACATTTCCCCGAAGACCATTTGTGTCTTCACAAAGCTTTCAAGTTTACAGCTTTATGAAATCGCTCGAATTCTTGCCTTACGTCCTTGACCACAATTGCTCCGGCCACACGTCCCTGTTTATATTCCTACAGGAACCAGATCTGTAAGCCACACCAGGAGAGACATGCAGACATGATTGGGCTATTTACATCACTTCCATCAGCCTGCAAACTGGACTTCGGCAGTCAAAGACACGTTGGGCTTCAGATATTGATTGATATATTGTCTCATCACCAAAGTCCGATCACCAAACATTACTCCACATAGATAGGGGCTCCTAGCCAGACTCCTCCGCTCGGCTGCCATCTACAAGTCAAGGTCAAAAGCGTTTAAGGGACTGCCAAACACAGCCTGGAGGATTTTGAACAAGTAGCTTCCCAATGGAGTGGAGTGGCCATCCGGCACAGAGTTGCTGACCTCGCATTTAGATACTTCAGGAATGGGATATAAGGGAATAAGGGTATGCATAACTTGACATTAAAGTTATAAATGCGTGTTACATGAAGGATAAACCTCATCCATCCCCTCCACTACAACATCCGCCGGGTTTACCCTTCACCCCGCTTGTGCAGTACGCATTTTACGCATCTTGCGCATTTACACAAACGATTTACACAAACAGCAAGCGGTTTGTGTCCTGAAAATACAACAAACGAGCTAAAAACGAGCGGATAGAGTCGTGCAATTCATCTCAGTCCGAAATATCATCCGCCTGTGGGTCCTAAATACGGGAACATAACGGGTCGCCAGACGCACCAGTGACATTATTATGGAGACGGGAGCGCGTTATCCCCTGCGCTTCTCAGCGGATGAAGTCGGCTTTAAATCTGCTGGGTTGTCTCGTAACCCGTTTAAAGAAGTAAAACGCAATGTTTCGTGCCACGTACCTGAGATGTGCTCCTTCTCAGGTCCCAGATCAGCCTGCGTTTAGCTCCGGACGCGTCTGGAGGTCTGGAGGTCTGGAGTCCAGCCCGGGCGTATCTGAGAGGCTGTGCGGGGAGAGAGAGAGTGTGGGCCGGGTGCGATGGGAGTGGTTCCTCCCAATGTGTGGGTAAACTTTTACTGCCACCCCACCCCACTATCACACACGCCCCCCAGCCTTGTTCATCTGCAGATATGATTCATTATGAATTAAATGTGGTGACATTAATATGGACCCATTTAAATGACCTTTCTTATTAACAATACATTATTATAAGCACTTCATGATTAGGAGTAAAAGAAAAAGCTTTGGATTGTTTGCTTGTCATTTTATCCTTTTCATCAGGGCATATTTTGAAAGCGAGCTCTTCGTTCACAAGCCCTCAATGAAGTGCCGGGAAAATTGGGGGCAACAGTATTTCCTCGGAGGATCCGCATAGTTCAGTAGCACACACTCCCCCCGTAACCGAGTGTTTTCATGGCTGACCATTCGCAGATGGAGGGCTGGTCGCGTTGAGCAATTTAAAAGCGTAAAAATGCTGACGGATCTCATAATATTGACACAGATGTTGCATATAACTGAACCCACACAGAGATTTCACCAGAGTTGATCTGAGATGTGGTGTACTTGAGTTTCTATTCATATCACTAGGTCTGTTTTGTGAGGTCATCCATCTGTTGAATTATCTCTGAAGGTCATGTTCATTCAGCCGCTTGTTTGGATGTTTGTGATACTTCCAGCCGACTTTGAATCACCTGGTTGCTGCCTATCTGCTTCCTGTAAATCTACCCATTGTTTAGGTCTCTCTGCCTTCCACTAAAGTTCAGATAAACATTATTAAGGAAAGTCGTAGCGTGTAACGCCCGGTCTGCTGGTGTGCATACTGCAGAACAAAAAATACACACTACAGAGGAACAAAAAACTGTCCAAGCATATTTTCCTATGAGGACATGTGGGAAGTTACCAAATACTTAATCTGGGCACATGAAGCCACGTGTAGCCCATTTAACAATTAATGTGACCTCACAATAATGATTTTTGTGCACCTGGCAACCATTAATGTCTGGACACTTATAATAAGGCAATGAGATATATCACTGTAATGTCCAATAAAAACAGCATGTTAAGACATACAGTATATTATAAAGTCGCTCACTGAACATATTAGCCCGACATCAACTATATTTTCTTTACCAAATGACGTATCAAGGACATACCGTTGTCATGTGATACATGTGATGTGGACGCAGTATGTTTAATGTATTATATTCATTTATATATAACATAACGGAGTAATAATCAATGTTTGACTAGGGACATACAGTAAGATGCGTGTTAAGTTTTGAAGGCCTACGTGAAGTGTGTGTGTGTATGAGAGGAAAAGATATACACCTGGCAGCCTGAAACAGAACACAAGGTATTAGGCTTTGGAGGACAATCAATCAGATAGCTAGTATAGCTCCAGCCCCTTTAACTCAGTCATACACATACACTTAGCCCGGCAAGCCGAGAGATTGTCTCTCACTCAAGGCTTCAGTGCCTATCGGCCAGTGTGCTTCACCTTGGACTGTCTGCTTGGCTCTGATCTGGTTCATTTGGCACTTACAGCCTGTCGCTACAAAAACCGTCAGATAGATTATTGAATTGCCTCCAGTTAATCTGCAGATAGATCAAGAGGCTCCTTTATACATACGAAGCATGAAAGAATGAACCGTGTTGGATGGGAAATTCTCACGATTAACAATAAATGAGCAAATGCACAACAAAAGCAAAAAGACTGACATCTCATGTTTACATTATAAAGTGTTTGTGGGTTGACATACTTTACAATATTGTGGCTCTGTCGTAAGCTTCTTGTTATTCGGCCAGACAGAATAAACACCAAAATACGGTGGTGGTTTGGGGGGGGGGTGAGTTGGAAAGCATTGCAGGGGTTTTCTAATTCCTTGCTAGCATAAAATGAAATTTCCAAACATGGATCTGGAGGAATAAACACTAGTGCTGGTAGACATATTCTTAACATTGACTGAAATCAGCCTCCCTACTCTCCGGGGCCAAAGTGAACCTACCATTTACAGTGGCTATTTTAGGGACAGCAGAGTGGCCTGCGGTTACTGGACCCGTAACATCTCCAAGCCAAAAACCAGGCTGTGGAGTTACCCATTCCTCAGACTTATTTAACTGAAGCAGTTTGACGGTCTCCACATTGATCGCTGCTGACACGTAAGCCTGTTAAATAGGAAATTGAGAAACCAGAGAGAACATTTCTGGGATATTTTGGTCTAGTGTGTTTGCATACGAGTTTAAGCAACGACTGAGAATAGCAATGATGATGATGTTGACAGAACTGAAATTGTGTAACGGTAGAGTAAGAGCATATGAAATATATGTACGTGGTATGTGCCGCTCGATTCTGTCATTGGTTAACTTTGACAGACATCTTTGTTATTCCATTTTCATCTCATGTACTCAGCTACTTTATATAATAAGAGAAGACGGGGAGTCTGATTTATGACATAGAAGTCTTTCTGACTGACCAAATAGAAAATTCAACAATATCTTTTTAATTAAATCTTTAAAACAAACAAGCACAGCACAATTGAGCTATATATCAAATACAATGTATACATGTCTACTGGATACACAAATGATGTGCAGGCACAAGATCTCACACACATAACAGATATTCAAAATAATGTGATGGTTTTGTGTAAACCATGAGATATACTTTTGACATCAAAATTAGAACGTCTTTTATGCAAAATCCAACTCGATCACAACAAATCTACGAAGTGACTAAGGCAGCTTTGGCTACCACATGTGCTGACAGAGAGCAATAGGTGCCAGTAGAATACAACAGCAGTTTTGGTTCAGCCTCAAAATGCTGCTTATGCGTGTTTTCAAGGGGCTGGATGTGAGTGGCAGCATCAGGTCTGATATTTAGGCTAAATAAAAAGGTGGGGCCTAGTGTTTCCACCTCAGCTTGGAAATCTGGATATCATAAGGTAGGACAGGCCACTGGTGTGGCAGAGGGATTGCATTAGACACTGAGGACCATGTAGGTAACCTCCAAACGGCCTGTGAGAACAGCTGCCAGCTGTGGATATTAAGGCTACTGCTGATCTACTTTGATATAAGACAAGCCCACAAGTTCATACTGAGAACTTCTGTTCATAAGAACTCCATAATGAAACAGGAAGGTGCAGGGATGGATCATCCTGGTCTGATCTTATACAAAGAATCTAAAATCTAAATAGCAACTGAATTTATAGATGGAGTTATATTACGCCCAATGCACATGCAGAGTGACGAATAGCAGAAAAGTTTAAAAGCTGACCTAGATACTCAGCACACTTTGTCATGTCTTGTTAAGTGTTCAGACACACTGAACTGAGAATTGAGAGACTGATCGAAAGTCCTCGGGGACTCGTCATCTGCCAGCGTGAAATTCAGTGCCAGTGCGTGTTATTACATAACTGCCATTCTGCTGTAGAATAAGAAAATATCAGCTCCTGTCCTTGATTAAACGTTAAGGGCATGTATGTAAAAATGTGTTATGTGTACATGTGGAAAGCAAATGATAAAATATCTTGACTCTTAGACACAATCTCTGTATTCTAAAAGGTCTGGATGAGTATTTCCGTTGCGCATACCTCCACCTGAAGTCACAAAAACTCAAAATGTCCCATTAGTTTCAGTTCCAGCTGGAAGATTTAGAGCCATATGAGAAAACACAATCATTACTGTGCTGAAAAGAATCTGGAATTGGACCAACGTCCACGTGCCAGTGGCAGATTAGGAAATACTTCCTGTTTTTTTTTAGGCTTTGTAATGCTGAGCACATGACATCAGTTTTTTGCCTGATGTAAGCATAGATGGCTATCAGACCTCCAGCCTGGCCAGACAACACAGCTCTAATGTGTCTCATTGCTGTCTCCTTCACCTAATATCATTACAGTAAAAGAGGAAGACTCCCCAATGCAACTAAAGATATAAAAACGAAATAAGTTGAGCTTTCTCTGCCTCTCATTCCGATACGCTGGATTTGAATGATAAACAGTACGCATTTAAACAAACAATTAAGCATTTCATAAAGGTACAGGGGAGATTATAGAATATACAGAAGAATAAAAAAGATCAAGACATGCTTTTACAGTTAAGTGTGTAATCTCTGCACCACTAGCAGAACTAAACAGAATTGCAAAAATTGTGGGGTTTGCCTCAGACTCACACTGGTTGAGCCAAATTTGCTTTGTCCGGTCCAGTGGGCTGATTAAACAAACACAATTCGCCTGGTGCTGCAAAGGGCGTAGAAATGATATTTGTCATTGTTAGAAGCTTGTGCGTTATTATTTATACACTAAACATATCCTCAGGAGCATGTTTCATAGCCTAATTTTACTCTGTATGCAAGCCACATCCATTTTACGAGATTTTAATAAGATGTCGCTGCCTGTGTGTGTTTTTGTGTGTTCTGACGTATGGGTGTGAACACCCTCATGTTTACAATGCAGTCTGATCCCAGTACCACTTCACTCTCAAAACGTACACCGCCTCTCTTTAACCAGCCCGGCAGCTTGTTAACAAGCGCATATATATGCACTCACACACTTACATATTTGTTTATTTATCATAGTAGGGACTTTCCTTAGACTTAGTCTTTGTTATTCTGAGATAATATTTTCTACCCCCCACCCCTAAATTTAAAATCAACACGCAAACTAGTAGACTGTGAAATACACACATAAAGACTGAGATTTTATCCGTCTGTGTGTGCTAGACTGTTGTGAACAGGGAATTGTAATGCTATCCATCACATATGCATGTATACTGCCTTATGTCTTTCTTATTTGGTGGGACAGTGTCTGTTAAAAACATGCATGTAAATGTACATTTTACTGTGCAGTAAAATTGGCCGAGGCTATTTGGGTTGTGAGTGATGTCACACATCTGTCTCACTCTACATTTAAGTGTAAAGAAAGCAAAAATTAAGGCAAAAGAGAAAGGGAGTATAGGGGAAAGGCGAAGTACACCAAATAGTTAGCAAAGGGGGAAGAAGGGAGTGTATTGTGAAGGACTCACAAGTCAAGAGACGCTGTAAGATAACCTCCATCTGGACCACAACAATCCTCATTTAAACAAAACAAGCACGCAAAAACAGCATTCCATACTGGTGAAAAACCAAGTGTGTTGCGTTTACAAGTTACAAACACACTGTTGGAGAACATTAGAAGAGCTCTGTGTTTCGTAACATGAGATAAAATTCCAGAACATAAGAGAGCTGATGACACAGCCTGGCTCTGTTAAAAGCCTGTGGCTCAACCATACGTTCACCATGACAAATGTGTTTTCCTGAACCTCCAGACATCACCACCAGACCTTCTTTCACCATTAAATGTAGAACAGGGAAGGAAGAAGCATGAAATATTCCAGCACTTCCAAAGAAAAGGGTGTTCAAATAAGTACCGAAAACGAAGCGGATATCCCAAGTGTACATCAAACATTTCATTTCAAAGATGCATGACACGTGCGAACATACATGCATTTCTGAACAAGGCTTCAATTAGCCACACGCTTCATTTTCATCTTTATAGAATCACTGAATTCTTTTCCTGGAAGTCATCTTACCAAATAACTTGAGTGTAATCTTCACCAAAGACTCCACACCCAACACTCCCCGCATGACGCTCACCCACACGCGTGACGTATCTGAAGTGAGGCTGTGATTTTGTTCCCATCGAAAAGCTGGGAATTTACATCTATGACATCTGTGAGCTTGATAAAAAACAAAATATATTAAAAAAAGATAAGCTAACAATTTTAGGCTGTAAGAATGTTTTCCTAATGTTTTCATTAAGTGATAAAAATGTCATTTTGAAAGTTCAAGGAACTTAATCACTTGATCAAGTTAATCATATTGCTTGGTTATAACATCGTTATGACGTTTTTAAAATGTTCCACGAACAATTTAAGAATAATGCAAGAACATGTCTGATAACTTGTAATAATTATCATAATGTTCCCTGTTAGCTGGGATGTCACCCCCTTTGTACAAAATGTCAGATTAACTTGCTTCTGTTGAGGCACAAAAGATTCTCAGAGCCTTCTGGAACATTCTCAGTCCACGCCAGCTCGAGTACATACTGTGACTGATGCGAAAGGGTACTTAGTACATACTAAATCACCCTAAGATATTCATGCATTCAGTTCATTTCAAATTCACTCGAAAAGTATTAAATTAGAGACTAAATCAAATTTTGATTTTTGGAGAATCTCAGACTTGTACTGTATACTATCAAGCTTTATTCAAAACAAAAACAAGCAACAAAAATAGCTTTCTCCATTCAAAAAGACTCTTCATTCAGCCAGCATGCATTTTGCATTGGTATGCATCACACAGAGGCAAGTTTATAATAGAATAAAAATAGGCCTTATGGTAAACAGCCCCCCCACACCCCACAGCACTCAACCAGAGATGCTCTTTGTGTAGAGATGTGCTGCTGATTGAAATATGATGAGTTAGAGAAAGTGTGTGTGAGGGTGGGGAGGCACATTTGCCTTCTCAAGGCCTGCCATAACTCATAGCCTTTCTCAGAAGACCACGTCAGGCGTTCATTTTTCAAGTACGCTGTGAGGAACAGCTGTGAGATATTTAGAAGAGGGTGTGTGAGCGAGCGAGCGAGAGAACAAGAGATCAGGGTAATTCTACCTCCTTAGTGTGATTTCAATCTACAATAATATAATTGCTATAAATCAACATTGTTTTTAGATCGCTGCATTATTAATTATTATGAACAACACTCCTGACCACACTTTACGCCAATTAAGAAGATAGCGGATCTGAGATGTGAGACAAGCCAATGTAATCAGCAGCTGTGCTGCGATTGGTGGATTGTTTTGAATGTGACTGAGAGGGGAGAATATGTTGCCGCTCTGCTTTGGTCCAAGTGCAACACACTGGTCTGCGGTCTGAAATCTCCTCCAGCTAAGCAAGACAGTGTAAACAATGGAGAAAAACGAGAGAGGAAAAAAGACAAAGACTCCATCCTGACATCTTACCCCTTTGGCAAAGATATAAAAAGGCCATTTTTGTTCAAAGAAAAAGTTGTATGGAATTTTATATTTGGTGTGTGTCTAAAAAGGCTTGTTTAGCATGCCATGAGTTTATGGGCTTTTAGGGCAATGTCTGGTTCATAACTCCAGTACTCCCACCTACAAACTCTATATACAGTTACAGTTACCCTCCACATGCTTGTGAATGTGAGAATTAGGTAATACCTTGGCTCTTCCCAGCTTTATGATGGCAGTGAATAGTGCCCGAGATCTTAAACTTCCTTTAAGAGTGAATTTTGCATTCAGTTATTTTTTCAAGCCACAAAAATGCACAAATTTACTGGAAGATCACGAGAAACACCTTCACACTCAAAACTGAACAAACAACACTGTAGGAGCATGCGCGCACACATGCAGGTTGTACTGTGGGAATGTGGCTTTTAAAACCAGTGGGATTTGGGGAGACTTTGTAAAACCTGATCTCACACGCACCAATAACAGTGAGAGTGGTCGCTATCTCGCCCAGTTTAAACCCAGCTTACTAAAGCTTTCACATGGTACAGACACGCTATAAAAGCCTACAAGGATTCACAGAGGCATCAAAGCTCGGACTCCAAACTGCTGAGCAGCAGCTAAGAGATGGTTAGCACAGTTCTGTGGTTTACTGTATGCCTTATCATATACCAAACATCGAATTATACACTGTAGTTATTACTCAAAAATCCCTAGTCAATTATCAAAACCACACATCAGTACGGATTCACTTTGAAATCTGCAAAGTATGACGATTTTTTAATTTTTGGTTTGTTAGGAGGTCTGGGGTTTCAGAGTTGGATCGTATGAGTAGGTCAGATGCCAAGTTTATATTATAGCCTAAGACTCTATACTCCCTCAAACCTGCTGGGTTGCCCAGAGTTCACCACAATGAGTTCACTGCCAACTGCAGCCAGACCTCCAACATGCAGTCTAGCATCACTCCTGTTAAATACCTTTTCTCTTTCTTTCTCTCTCTCTCTCTGTCCATCTCTCTTTCTTTATTTGCTTTTAAGCTGGTCTAGTATTTGGGATGGGGAATGTCTTAAAGAGCCAGACTATTTGACTTTGTCATAAAGTCTTGCCCACATTGCAGCCTATTATGGCCAAGAACGGCTCACGTACATGCCAGGAAATAATCAAAACTTTTTGTTGTTGTTTGGGGCAGGTTTATTTAAAATATGACAATAACAGGCCTGCATGGAAACATTAATTCAAATACTGTGACGATATACGTGAATAGCTGTGCAGTAAATATTGGAATTGGTAAATTGGTAAAACAGTTTAGACTGTGATCAGAAGTTCTGTCCGTCCAAAGTTTCACAAGAATATAATATGAGATATAGAGTTCTGCTTATGGATATCTTGGCTAAAAACAAGTCAGATTTTGTCTGCAGTATGTGTCAGATAGTCAGTGAATGGACCGTAGGCACGACATCTGAGGCTGGACCAGGATATTGTATGAGAAAATACTATATTCATTTGTCCTGGAACGGGTATTTTAGGGTACAATGGAACTTTGGATAAAACCTTTTTTACAGACACAGTGCTACTTGTGTGTGTATGTGAAAAGAGAGAGAGAGAGAGAGAGAGAGAGAGAGAATTTTGTATGAAACCACTTATGGTCAAAGTATGTCAAAAAGAGTTTACGAGGTGGGAATCTCTATATTAGCAGTAACAGAAGTTTTCCATTATCTACAGTATTCGCTTGTTTAAGTGTTTTTTCTCAGCCCAGTCCATCTTTTTACTCTGTGAAATGACCTCCCAGTAACACTCCCAATCTTACTCCCATTTCTCAACATACTTGCTCTGGGAATACCAGCCAGTGAGTGCCCTGAGTCTGGGAATTCCTCTCTGACAAAGTCTGACCTTTATATAACTGTCGGCTAAAAATCTTCACAGAATTCCCAGTTTGCTTCCAACCCGTTGTGTTCAAACGCTGTTGCATTTGATAGCTTGTTTGCATTCCGACAGATAACGAGCAGGGAAGTGAGATATCAGAATCCTTATCATCAAAACAGATTCCAACCAAGAAAACAGAATGCCATAAATAGAGCCATCACAAGACAGTGGCACAGCAGCTCCTCAGCACTTGACCACTGACAAGAAACGGTCATTGAAATATGTCCGAATGAGATCATAGCACACAACAATTTCCCGAAAAATACAGAAAAGAATTTTGTCACTTTAATAGACATTTAAAAATGCATGAATTTCTTTGTCTCAAGTTCAAAGTCACACAGGTGACTTAGTGTACCCACGTGTAGTGCCTTACCTTGGCATTAAACATTCTCCGCTACAGATATCAACCAGAAAGTTCTCTTAATTTTAATGACATATTTATGGTTTTATGAACCCAATAAAATTGTTTTTTTTCTTATAACTTACGTATGTGAATACGTTTTTGGTGCCACTGTATGATATACAACTATGCAATTGTTAATTTGACAAGTTAAAAATCTTTGCTCTACCCATCTGAAACTGTATAAAATACAGTTACTCTTATAATTTATTGTGCTTCCCCCTATTTTTCCCCACCCTGATCTGGAGCACTGGTAAAGCATCGGCCCCTGAGGGCCACCCGTTTACCCTCAGTGGTCCTTGCATCAACAACAGCCAAATAACAACAAATCTAAACTTGATTGTGGCTAATTTTAGTTCCTTATCTGGACTGAACAATCAACTCTTCCCATAATTTTACACAAGAAAAACACAGAAGGGGTATAATTAAACCTCATTGGAAGGTCCTGTTGTAAAAACAATTTCTGTGTGCGATCAAAAGAGAGATAACACGACAGATTCATGGTCCAGACTCTGTTTTTGGGATTTATCCTTTCTCCACACCCATTCCTATCTCTATCACTATCTCTATGTTGGACATCATGTCCTTTTTCATGGATTAGGTGTCTTTTAACTCTGTCTATCCAGACTTGAAAGAAGGTGGTTCCTAAAATGATTGGCTAAGCCACAGATCAGTGTGAAATTTATGCCATTCCTAAAGCATGCAACCTACTTCACACAGTCCTCACAGAGAAGGTCACATGACCCCATGATCTCGGCATTAACCTCTGAACTATTCCAGCCTTTATCCCTAACCTCACTGGTTAGGTCAAACTAACCACTAGGGTCATGCATGATATAGAGGCTAAACTCTGTGCAGATATAAAGACTGTTTGCATGTTTGTACTACAGAGAAAGAAAGAGTGCAAGATGAGGCCGTGTCTGTAACTCGACCCTCTCGTTTGATTCACAGCTAAGATCTTGATTATATGTGATTCCATACGCAGGAAATAATTCATATTTATTATATTTGTTCGAATAAATACACAGGTATGATAAAACATGGAAAGCCAACAGACTAAAATAATAATATACGTGCACATACGCAATCCAGATCTGATATTATAGGATTCTCGCAGATGTTCCAAATCACAGACCGCAGCTGTGAATTTCCATTCCGGAAACCAGAAACAAAAAAATATCAAGGCCACGGATACGATAGCATGGGAGAGAAAAAAAAGGTTTGCTTGGAAAACAGTATGACATGAAATACCCACTTAATGAAACGTTTTAAAACTTTCCAACTTTTACAACTAAATGTAAAGCACAAAACAAAAAAGATTCACATTTCTGAAAGAAAACCACTCGCATGGCACCGAAAAAGTGTTACGGTTCAAGTAGGTTAGTTATCAGTTGGCAGCACCCAAGATTCAACATATAACATGACACTTCGCACTGTTTAAGCAGCTACATGGTTAAAAATTATGCATGAAAGAAATGACCAATGATAATTCGGTTTGTAAACGCGTGTACGGCAAAGACCAATTAGAATTAAGTATGCAAATATGGCATCACTTGACTCTAAAATACCGCAAGCGGTAAAACTAACAAAAACAAAAAACAGATAAATGCAAAACAAAGTTATCTTAATAAAACTGTAAAAGTGTGAAGTTAGGACGTTTAATACTTAGCATTAGGGTTTTCAAACAAACATCAATACAGTCCTGTCCTGCAACCACAGCGGATCTAGATTTCATACAGTACATAGCTAATGCACTCTGGATACAACCGAGAACCAAGAATAACTCGTAAATATAGTACAATTGACAGTTATAAGTACAAATGCATTCTGGGAGGCTCCAGAGAGCCGTTTACCACACTGGACCAGAGATTAATCAAAGCCATGTGGTTCTGGCTGTATTGGATAGCCAAACAAGAATGAGACGAAAGAGGTTTCATACTTCCTTATTTCCATGGCACACACCTATGTTTTGATTCCTTGACCACTGGTGGGAGCTGGCTGTCTTAAAAGCAGCTCGTTTTGGAATAAAAGGAAAGCATTTTTGAGATTCCTGATTTCATAATACATGTGTAATTCAAGCTGTTTATAGATAAGATCATTTCAACACATTTCTGCCAAAAGAACAGTATGGTAGCCTAATCTATGATGTCATAAACACGACTGAAACAGACCTGTGAGATTTCCTGTAAATCACGTGTGACGTTGTCTGAGAGTTTGAGACAATTCTTCATTTAATGCCCTAATAATTAAACAACAGAACAAAGCATTCACACTAAACCAGGCCTCCGAAACAACAAATAAAACAATCTCTGTTATTATGAACAAAACCACATGCTGTCAGCAAATACAGACTTAATGTACTCTGCTCTCTATTAAATTATTTGCTGTATAATGATTATATACAGCTCGGATAAATCTAGCTTTGGAGAGGCTAAAGCAAAATGAGAGGTGGCTCTCGGTCCCTTGGTCTCAGACTCTGGGTCTTTCAACATAAAAGCTTTTTCCAAACACTGAAGCAGTCATTCATTATCAGAGAGACATGCGAGTTTTTTTTTGCTGCATTTCAACAGGGTTGAAAACAAAGGAGACCCAGTTATGTCTGCAGGATCGTGCTAATCAAAAGCTTGCACTAATTATTATTTTAATTCTAAGAGATTTTTCTCTCCCTCCACTGTATCAAACACTTTTATCAACCTCTAAGTCTGAGGGACTTTCTTTTGCCACATAAAGTCTACTATTCATTTAGAAATGTCTGAGACGGGGGTGCATAAATAAAGAGACAATGAAAAGTCACTAGAGACTGACTGAGAAGGTTTCTCCTGACCTTAAAAATCATTTAAACAGAAGCTGTTTGCGTAAATGTTTGAAATTGTTTTTGTAGACAAAATTATAATTGTGGCAACATATTAATATCTTTCATTAGAAATGAAAATTGAATTAAAAAAGTTATTGAAACTGATGTTTTGGACCAAATAACCTAGAAAAGGCAGCCAATCAGAGCCTAGAATAGACATAGACTCCTTTAATACTGTTTAAGAAGCACCCCAGGGTGACGGCTTAAGAAACTGGGTGATAAAATGGCAAAAACGTTTTTTGCAAATTCTAGGCAATAGGTGACTACATTGATGATGCCAAAATATAACATACTTTCACTTATTTTGAATTTCCTTTGGTTACATGACATCATTAAATACAATAACAATTCCCCAAGTTACATTTGTGTTATTTCCTAGTTCTGATGAGATTCGTAAAATGTGGAAAGAAATGAACAAACAATGAGCAAGTGTTTGAAAACATTTGAATGGTAATGTAAGTTAAGTCTCTTTCTGACCTTTATCTCCTACAGGAAATTTTAACATCACTGTGGATATGATACCATTAGCACTGTCTGTCTGGACTGTCTAGAGATCAGACTTTAAGCTCTGTTTCCATTTATTCCAATGGGAGTATAATAAATGGATTATTGCCTGCAAACAAATGCTTCTTAGCACTTAGTGGAAGGTCCCATCTCACTGCCTGTGTATATGGACTTTCTTGGCATTTGGATGAACTTGCAGCATCACTTCTCCCCAAGAAACGATTCTGTTCCACTTCACTCTTGCTCAGCGGAGGGGCTGGACATGGGCTGCTGGTGGGCCCACACCTCTGCCTCCCACCCGACGTATGTGGAGATCAGAGGGAGGATGGAAAATTCCTGAGCTGTAAGCCAGCTGCGCTCCTGGGCTCCCTCCCTTCCAAATTAAAGGCATGTGTGGAATCTGGGAATTGGGGAAAGGCAAAAGAGAACAAGATGATCCGTGAAAATGTGGATGAACAGAGAAAGAGGGACAAATAAAATAGGAGTTAAAAGCAGATGAGAATCAAAATGAGAGCGATTTTCTCCAAGGCCTAGAAATTTGGAGGATGAAGAAGACAGACAGAGAAGGTCTGAAGAATGAGTAGAGTGAGGGGTGGAGCTGCTCCTTGGGGATGGAGGAGCACATATGCTTCCTATCCAGCAGATCCATGTGTATTTCTCCTTTGCTCATTCGTAAGTCTTCATCTCTGTCTGAGCTCCCGGGTGTGAAGAAGAGAGGGACTTCCAAAGCCCTTAGCGCAGATAAATCGCCCAAATGCCAGTTCAATAAAAAGAAAACAAACTAATCCAGCTTAACCTGCCACACGAGAGGTGGAATCAAAACCATGAGGGAGGAAACTGAGGGGGGTTGTGTGGTGGTGGTCCAGAAAGTAACTTGGATCGTCCAACCCCACTTATCTCTTACTTACACCCCGCACACCAAAATACAGAGAAAAGGAGAGAGAGAGATATTCATGGAAAGTTTTAATGGAAAAATTAAAATTGCTGTCAACCCATTCAAAACCTTTTTGAAAAACAAGCTAGTGTCTACCTCATCTGTACAGTATGATATTAATGTGATTACCACACAGCACAGGAGACATTTAGCTGCTGATGGATTTAGCTGCAGGTTTACAAACAAAATGACAATTACAAGAGCCAGAAGAAATCCAAAACCTTTAAGCGGCAATGACATCAACACTCGACGGTTCTGGCCACTAACCTGAGGCTACTTATTTATGTAATCGCTGATGTGATCTGTTACCTAACAAAAAAAGTGGCACATTTTGGTTCAGTGGCCTTGATTCCAAGGAACTGTTCATAATTCTGTTATTTTTGCTCCAGTGAATGACGGAGGATGAGTTTAGGGCGCGTTACTCCTTTACCACGCAAGGCAGTCAAGAAGTTCCCTCGACAGGTGACCTCTGTTAGAGGTGAACTCAGAACGGCTGGAGGGAAAGGATGCAGAGAGCAGCTCGTCGCCATGAAATAACAGCTCCACTACTGCCAGGCCTCGGGAAGCACGTGTGAAACGTGCCATGTGACCTTATAGAGGTCAGCAACACAGCGTTAAAAGGGTGAACTTTACCCTTTTAAACCATAAAGATTTGACATTAAGGTGTTTGTTTACCTAATCAGGTCAGCGGACATTCTTGTAGTTGTCAGGATCTCTCAAAGGAGAGTCTCTTGGATTGGAGTGAGTCCATTTTTTTAAACTAAGATTGACATGTTTTCACTTAGTGGTGCCTTATGTTGTTCTGTCTATTTTAGTTCTATACCGACAGTATCAAAGACGTTATGGTACTGTATATGACATCAAGCAGATGGGTAAAACCCTGCTGCCAAGCTGCCATTATCCCTTAATAAGCGCTTTTTAAAGAAAATGACCCGTATTGTATATACGTCCACTTATACGTCCACAGAACAATAATTAAGCATTCAGACAACTTCCTGGCTGGACAGTCATTTTGTTACAGGGCAATATGAAGCACAAACAGGCCCACACACAAACCAGAGCAGAGAGAGAATGCTGGGTCCTCACACGGGGGCGGCTGGATAATAGTGCGGATCACTAACAAAGGCTATTTTGACAGAGCAAGCATTGTCTATGTCAGCCCACAAATTCATCCAGTCCAAATGAACTCTGAGCAGAAATAACTGGACTTTAAACAGTGCTGGCCATCGCAAAACATCTCTGTTCAGCACATACAGTTGACCTTTTGTTATTTACCCCAACTGTTTTAGTTCCACCCAGAAACATTATTACAAAGCCTAGCTTTCTTTTTGCTTTATTATTTTAGATTTTACCTGATAAAATTAATTTAAAAGTAGTCTGCTGATGATAATGACATATGTGAAGGCAGCCGTAATAATTTTTAAAATGCGATTATGCCGTTTTGCTCATAGTTTTACCTTTTATGTATCAGCAATCCAGTCAGAATAAGGGCAGTTTAGCCTTTTGATCTCAGCTTTCACGGTCTGTGATGTTGTCTCGTCTTTCACTTCAACCCATTTAACATTCACCTAAATCACATTAGCAGAGAAACCAGTTACTGTTCTGCTATATACAGACTAATACAGAGTCTCTCTTAAGACTCAAATTGAATTTTAAACTAACATCGGTTCAGTTACACACAGCACACAGCTCCAGCTGTATGACAGGATGAGCTTTAACTACAAAACTAATGTAGCGCAACCCCGAAGAGAAGTTTTTCCAATTATGACAAGACATGTTAAACAATATAACCAAATCCTAGCAGAAAATGATTAATGACATCATTATGCTTTTATCCAAAGCAACTTACAGTGCATTCAAGCTGTATGTTTAATCAGTATGCATGCTCCCTGGGATTCGAACCCACAACCTCCCACGCTGCTAAAGAAGCAATGCTCTACCAGTTGAGCTACAGGAACACACTTATTACAAAAATTACTGTCAACTCCAGTCCTGTTAATGCATTCAGATTTAAAACAGATAATCTCGGGTTTCCAGAGTCCATGCGACACACAAACACCTACATACACAAACTCACACACTTTAAGATAAATTATAGGAAGGGAAGAGTGGGAGGGGAAATGTCCCTATAGTTCTCCAGTGTGAGGGGAAAATGTTCAAAAGGGGAACGGGATCGTACTGTTGTTTTTCCAGAAATGAAATGGGAAAATAGGACAAGTGGTGCTTCTCATCGCTAATAGATTTAGCAGACAGAACAGAGAGTTTATAGTTCCAGGAAAGGATGTCATTATATACAGATTCACCACCACTAATGAAACCTACAGTAAGATTATAGAGAGCTGGGGGTGTTTGAGACAATACAGTGTAAAATTCAAACTGAAACCAGCTGCAAACAAACACCAGTGTATCAGTACTGCACGTGTTTCTAGTTTACAGGGTATAATAATAAGACATTTGATGACAAAACTGACACTGTAGAACCTAAAGTGACACAAATTGTCTCAAGGCTAAGAAACAAAACAATCTTCTGTCTCCCTCATTTTCTCTTCTCCACCATCCAGTTCCCCACTCCACATATCATGGGCCCAAATGCAATAAGGCCAGAAGAGACAGTTACTGAACTCAGCACAATCTGACAACCCTCACTGTCTACTACCCACCCTTTACATTCAAGTCCTAAAACTTTCAGGCAGAAAAAGCCATGCAGAACTGCCCAACCCGGGCGATGGGGGGTTTTCTGACCTCTGCACCAGAAGACTAAATTAAAGGTTGAGTTGTTGAACTTTTGTAAGTACTGCCTTAAATGAAGAAAAAAATTAGTGATATTATAATAGCATGTGTCAAAAAGACGTTCTAAAGTTTATCTCACACATTCACATTCTCAAAGTGTTGTAGTAAAAAGCTATTGAGCATATTGAACATTAAC
>JAZGTH010000029.1:2932500-3050000 GCA_036877525.1 Chromobotia macracanthus
CATTCTTTCATTTGTTAATCTATGTTATTAAAAACATCTGCATGGGCATATCAAATGGCTCATCCCTTAAAAAACTAAAGAATTTCATTTAATCACAGTCCGAACGATGACTGCCTACTTGCTAGTTAGGGGAAAGTAAAATTCTCATTCTAGAGAGCTGATTGGACAAAAAACTGTTTAGTGCAGGATGAGCCATCAATATTTTTCCATCCTATACACCAAGATCATGTTTTATTAGATACGGCAAGCTTTGTAAAGTAAGATTAAAATTGCAAAAAACAATGTAAACCACATTTAGGAGTACACTAGCATACTTTACATGCAAACAAGCACACTTTTGATAAAGATGGGTTGACTAATAATTAAGTATGAATGCTGGGTGACAGTCAACTTTTATTCTCTGTTTACATCAGGAAGCAACGTGATGTCTGCTTCCACATAATGTCTGGTATGCTGCAGTGTTGGTATGGCAACACAGAAAGGATGGAGTCTGTGCATGATCTAACTGAATTAAAACTTTACTTCTGTTTTTTTAATGCGAGCCATTTACCATTTAGAGGTTCTGCTCCACTGGCATGGAGACCGTAATGATTGCTGTTATCTGATCAGCACAACAACCATATAGCTCCACTTTTTCATAAAGACTGCAACAGACCTCTGCCTCCTACGTTTTATCATGATTGATAAGAGGTTTTTTTAAGTTTCTTAAGATGGGAGAAACCACGTCCTGTTGTCGCACCAGGTGCGAGTGTGAATGTTAATCATACTGCCAATCTAGCTCCCATACAGCAAGTAGCAATCTAGAAACCTCTCTTTTGTTCCCCGTTTTGGGCATGTTGGTCATTTAAAAAGGAGAAATCTTAAGACATTCTTCATTGCAGACCCTCCAGAAACCTTTCAGCTTGTTCCTCAGGGCGAGAAACATTTATTGAGCGTATCACCTCCTATGACTTGTACTTCCCTTTTTGGCAACAGTTTCATCATGTTTCATCTTTAGGGAGTCTAACAGGGTCTTTATCCTTGAACTAGCTGGTTCCAGTTTTCGCTTCCTGCGACCTTTCACCCCTGCTCCTGAAGAGACCGAAGGAAGGAGAAGGGCGGCAAAACCCCACGGCGAGACCGAATCCGATTGGCTAGAATTTGGGTTAAGGACCTCCCCCTGCTGGAGAAGCCATGCGCTTTCTCGACAAAGTCCGACGAAACGTTCGAGCTGTGTCGCATTAACATTCTTGCTAATGTTTAGAGTGGTTTCAAACGGGTTCTGGACGTACAAAGCGGATGTTTCCGGTTTCATCTGCTCCTTTCCCTGCCGAAACAACACATCAAGCCATCAGACACACAAACATACAAACACGCACGTTTGTGCATCGACACAAAATGAACGCCAGCAATTCAGCTTGTGATAAATCGACAACACACATTCTGCGCAAGCACACGATGCATTCGTGCATTCAGAAAAAAACTTTAACTTGAACTGAAGTGTCGGTAAAATGACTTATTCATTCTAAATCAGATAATGCATAAAGTTAAAAAACAGATTTTGATGTCTGACTGCTTAAACTCGTGATTCTTTTATTGAATCGACTATATATCGCCCTCTGGTGGTCGTTTGGGAAAGACGCTGATACGTCACCAGCGTGTGCTGTGCGTACGTGCTTACGTGCGTGTGACGTCAGTGGATGGCTCACCTTCCTAATATTGATGGATGCTTTGTTGAAGCTGAAATTGCCGTAAAATTCAAAGAACTCCTGCAGCAGATTCACTGGGGAAGATTTAAGAAAAGCATAAAAATTGTTCGATTTAAATATCTCTGCAGAATTCAATGCATTAAAAATTGAGCAGAAACATGATGCTTGCATATGAAAATGAAGATAAAACCATAATGTCTGCACGTTCACTCACCTAATGTATCCGTGTTATTCTGCATTGTGATCTTGCTGAGGTCACTGACAATAGTGCAGTCATTATCTTCAATGACACACTTATCTGATGGGCCTAAAAAGTGCCCACAAACACAAAACATAAATATAACGCGAGTGGCCTTCCACAGATTCTGTATCACTATTGTGGAGTCTGTCTTTTTGACCCTGGCAGACTAGACAACAACTGTGTGACTCTAAAGAGACCCATGCAGTGTGAAGTATGCCGGCCCCTATAGTTTATTGGGGCCACAGTGAATGAGACAGAGGTGTCTCATAAAAGCACTGAGAAAGACACAAATTGAGGAAAGTATTGGTGGAGGAAGGGGAATAGACAGAGCATGAGAAAAATACATATAATTCAATAGATAAGAAAGACAAGGCTGTTTACATTTATGCATTTAGCAGATGCTTTATTCAAAGCAACTTACTGTACAATCAAGCTCTACATTTTTACCAGTATATGCATTTCCTGGAAATCGAACCCATGACCTAGGTGCCATGATACACCAACTGAGCTACATGTACACTGAAGAAAAAATGGTAAAGTAAGATTGTATATACCTGCCAGCTCCTTCAGCTGGTCCAGTGTTGGCAGTATGGGAGAACTCCTCTGCTGTAGAAAAAACAACACCATGACCGTTAAAGAGAAGTTGGTGATCCATGGTCCTGGAATACTGCTTGTGATGGCATGAACCCGAGCCCAGCAGCGCACGCTGAAGACCAGCTGCCGAACCCGAGGGTCCAGAGACCCATACAGAAACAGCAGCTCAGAACTCTTCATTGCCACCCTGAAAACAGGACAACGTTAAATGAAACATACGGATTCCTGGATTTTACAAAATCAAATGTCCCTGTTTTCCATTGGTCACCCAAACAGATAGTTCAACCTTAAACTTTACTCTATATCAAGTATTCAGTACAAACAAACTCAAATTTATGAAGGAAAAATATATGAAATACAAGACAGCTAGTCTGGCCACTATTTACATATAAACACTGAATGTTTAAGTAATTATACTGTCACTTAAACACACAAAAAACAAATGCATTTAACTTGTCTGTATATACTTGTACTTGTTTTGTATTTTACATCTTCCACAATGAAATGATCAAAGATAAACGTATTAAATATGCAGTGAACACTGATTAGAGCTGGGAAATCCTCTTTCTAACTGAACAGACCTGCTCATGAGGGACCCAAACCACCAGAGAAACAAAAAGAGCTGAGCAGGTTTCTGCGTGTGACTGGTGTGTCACGTTCTAAATGAAACCCTCACAGTGACGTTTGCTTTGAGGAAGTATAAACGAGAGTGAGCTAATGAACTTCAGTTTCTTGTCGTGTCACATCACAGTTTAAAAGTCTTTCACCTTTTATCTTAGCTGTTAAGATGTTATGTCATTCAGTAAACAAACGACATTCTCCAATATAAAGAATCAAAGTTTAAATATTAATAAATAATAACAAATATTGAATACCTGTTATTGGCAGTGAGATCACACTGAAAGCCAGAGGGCTGGTGAGCGAAGCGTACTAAAGGACATCGAGCTTGGAGAATTTTCTGGACCCCCACGCATCCCGGGCCAAACTTGTCTACACATTCCCCAATGACTGAGAGGATACTCTGGGTGACGACCCGCTCTGATGCCCCTCTCTTTACCTGGTACTCCAGAGACAGACCTGAACCCTGTTTAAAAAAACATTTCATAATCAATGAACTTTTTTGTAAAGTAAATTAATTGCAAAAATTAAGCAGTATAATGCTTTTATCCTGAAAAACGAAGTTAAACAGCATTTGCACAGCTCAACTGGTAAAATATTGCGATAGTGACGCAACAGGTTGTGGGTTCGATTTCCAGGAAGTATGTGTACTGATCAAATGTACAGCTTGAATGGACTGTAAGTCTTTTGGATAAATGCAGCTGCCAAATGCCTAAATGTAATGTAATGTAACGTAAAAAGCAACAAATGGGACAAATCCAGTGTCATCAATAAATTCTTCAGTACACGACACAGTGAACTAGTCACGCTACTGAACTGACCGTCTTCTCGTTTGATGCATAGATGCCATCGAGGTCCAGAAACATGTCAAGGTCACAGCCCAATTTTCCAAAACTGTTGATAGTGGATCCAAAAGGCCTGATAATGCATTCTGGGAAAAACGCAGCAGCTATGTCTCTGAGCAGAGAGCAGACCAGGAACCGCAGACTGATGTTCTCTTCTGTAAGCTGTGAGACCTCTGTCAGACAATGCAGCTGCTGGTCTATCTGAGGATGAAACGTGAAGATCACTTCTGAAACTTCAACCAGCAGACAAATCTCATAATGAACCTGTAGTGTTCCTTTTCTTGAAAATATCTCCCACTCAGTAATGCTTTTCCCACCGATTTTATGAATTTAAAGCTGCGATCTGTAACTTTTCTGGGTAAAAATCAACAGCATTCAGTTATTGACAATGTACGTAACAAATCAGTGTTCAAAACAGTCTCCTCATCTCCTTTATCTCGATTAGCAAAGGAAGGTTTATGACAACGATTTACAATCTGAGCTTGCGGATCCGATGTCCCGGGAAACGTCAGCTTGGCTTCCTTTAACCAAAAAAGCATGTAAAGTAACCCGATTTAAACAGAGATAGCTGAAAGCTGAGGACTGCAGATGAATAAAACACAGATGACAGTGTGCCACAGTTTTGCACCTACACTGTCCTGCTCTGACAGCAGCCGGATCAGCTCATTGATGGATGGTGGGGATTGCTCTTGCAAACTCGGCACAGGATGACCGTCCGGCCCCGTCGTTTTCACTGACAGCAGACGGGACTTGAAGGGCACCACAGCTTCGTGTTGCACAGCCGGTATGTTGGTGATGTCCTTAACCGAGGAGATGCTCTCTCTGCTGGAGAACTCAACAACTGCATACGTCCCCTTCAAAACAAGGACAACATGCATGATCAGATGACAGGCTTAATACATGATCCTTACACAGGTGTTGCTGTGGTTGTCACACCGACTCACGTAGCTGTTGTAGAAGAAATGTCTGTGGATTGTCCCGTGTTTCGACAGCTCATCGATCAATCGGTTTTCATTGATCTTTGTGGGGCAGCTGATCAAAACTGATCTTTCAGCTCGCTCCCTTCGCTCTTCCTGAACAGCTTGAAACGGAGTCCTCGCCTTTGCTTTGGGAAGGAAAACGAAAGAAAGTCGCTCGGGTTAGTGGAAGTCCGCTCATGCACGTCGTTATTTACATTGGTAAGCTAAGTAATTGAAAACGCGTTATTTATCTACAGAGATGTAACTATACCGGATGTCGCTGTCTGGTTAGTTGTTCGGGCTTTGAACCACGACCCACTTGTTGCGATTCGTCTGTGCGTTTGAGCTGAAATGAACAGCCCCGGACATCTCACACGGAACCGACGCACGCCGAAGGAGGCCGCCATTGTTGGATTGAAAAGGGCGCATGCGCAGACGTGCACCGTACGGCGGCCGCGAAGGGACGTGTGGGATTGCGTTTCAGTTGCGGGGATCGCCTATAAAACTTATAGAATAATTAACAATGACAAACATATATAATAATAATAATAATAAAAACAACAACAATAATAATAATAACAATAATAATAATAATAATAATAATAATAAAAACAACAACAACAATAATAATAACAATAATAATAATAATAATAATAATAATAATAATAATAATAATAAATAACAAAGTGTTTTAACATTTCGTATAACAGCAACGTTTCGTTCTTTCTCGGATCTTGAAGGTGAAAGCGAACGACGTTTCGACGGCGGAAGAAACGCGCCGCGACCTCCCGATGACGAAACGGCAAGAGAAAACGAAACCGCGGCTGACGCGCAAACGCGACGCGCGTCACTGTGCGTGCGAGCGTCGGCGGCATCGGACGGCGCGCGCCGGGCTGCGATCGCGTGTGTTAAAGGTACGCGCACGATTTGATGGATGAGTGACATCGACTGTCAGTGAGAGAGAGAGAGTCTGTGAGTCTGATGTGTCTGTGTTATAACTTCAAATGTCAGTGTAGTGAGCATGTTAAACAGTGATCAGTGAAGCAGCTTTCTCTGTTTCTAGTGTGCTTCTCCTAGTGTGCTTCTCCTAGTGTGCTTCTCCTAGTGTGCTTCTCCTAGTGTGCTTCTTCTAGTGTGCTTCTCCTAGTGTGCTTCTCCTAGTGTGCTTCTTCTAGTGTGCTTCTCCTAGTGTGCTTCTCCTAGTGTGCTTCTCCTAATGTGCTTCTTCTAGTGTGCTTCTTCTAGTGTGCTTCTTCTAGTGTGCTTCTCCTAGTGTGCTTCTCCTAGTGTGCTTCTCCTGTTGTGCTTCTTCTAGTGTGCTTCTCCTAGTGTGCTTCTCCTAGTGTGCTTCTCCTAATGTGCTTCTTCTAGTGTGCTTCTCCTAGTGTGCTTCTTCTAGTGTGCTTCTCCTAGTGTGCTTCTCCTAGTGTGCTTCTCCTAATGTGCTTCTTCTAGTGTGCTTCTCCTAATGTGCTTCTTCTAGTGTGCTTCTTCTAGTGTGCTTCTTCTAGTGTGCTTCTCCTAATGTGCTTCTTCTAGTGTGCTTCTTCTAGTGTGCTTCTCCTAGTGTGCTTCTTCTAGTGTGCTACCTCTAGTGTGCTCCTACATGAACATTTGTGGACACTGTCATTGCCTGCAGCAAAGATCACAGCAGAGCTTATGATGGCAGCTCTTCTGATGGCTTGTTTCTAGTAATGGTGCTTGTGGGGGTCGCCTTCAAAACTGACAGCTGGCTGGATGAGCTTTAAAAGTGTAAGCGTTCTTTGTTGAGAAGTGTTAAGGTTCGTATTCTGAGCGGTCTTCTAGAACGGCTCTTCTAGGGGCTTCCCATCCCCTGTGAAAACCACCCCTCACGTGCCGGCAAAAACAGCAAAGCTGACGTGCTGACCACACTTCTGAACACACGGTGCTCTCTTTGTACTTGAACTACATGGATTAGTGCACGCGATGGCACAGGAGGCGAATCAGGTGCAAGTCGTGTTTGTAAAGAGCAAACGTTCTCTTCCAGGATTCGGTCAAGGATGGAGTACAAGAATGAAAGTGCTGGAATAGAGCTGCTCTTTGCTCACATGACTATTGAAGACTTCATCCAGGAGGCTGACAATTGTTACTGCGCTGGCGAGGAGGTGGAATCCGGCGTCTCGTTTGAGGAAGGTTTCTCACAGGAGGACATGGATGACAACGAGAAGACACCTGGCATGGTAGTGCCACATGATTTGATCTCGCAACATGTGCAAAAACACGGAAAGGTCCGTTACGGCACATTGTCTGAACTCTTGGAGTTTGTGAATATGGTCTCAAATACACCGTCCTCCACTCTGTTGGACATGCATGAAGAAATGGGTGTCCTGCTGAACAAGGTACGCAAATATCTTTTGGCATATTGTTTGATTTACTGAGGACTTAACAGATAAAGGATCCATAACAGTTACAGATGACAACAGAACCAGATACAAATCTTATTTGCATGTAATACTTGTTTGACAGGTTATTTTTCATGCTCTCATTAACGCTCTGCTTTGTTCCTGCAGACCGACATGATCATCAAGGAGGGGCATTACCGCGTTGACTTGGATGTTCTTCTGTTTCCATGGAAACTGACCTACAAGCCCCCAGGACCTGGACACGTTCCCAAAGGCTCATTTGGGAAAGTCCATTTGGCCCAGGACACTAAAACTCGGAAACGAATGGCATGCAAACTAGTAAGTCCAGGAGTGCAGGGAATGTTTGTTGCAGAAATCGCAGCAGTTTTTTGTTTTGTTTAGTTTCGTTTTTTGGCAAAGGTGTCGGTTTTCTCTCCCCATACGGTATGTTTAATTGACATTACTTCCTCTTCTGGACATCTGTATGGCAGAAAAACAAGTTTTGTACTGCCTGGTTAAAACACCATGTAATTTAATAATGTAATAAAGCACAACAGGAAGGTAGCATGTAGCGTGAAGGTGGTCCTTTAGTAAACACATGGGCTCTGTAAGCCCTATAACATACTCTGATAGTGGTACTGACCATATGATTACGAATATGAAGCTCAGTGTCCTCAAATGTCTTGCAACGATCTTATGCACAGCATGTGTTGTTCATGTGATACCTTGAGGATGTGAACAATAAAAAAAGCACAAAAAAGAGAAACACTTGCAGAAACTAGGACCAGCGTTTTCGAAAGAGGAAGAACACATTTTGGGAAACAACACATTTTCTCTAAAACGCTCAGAGGGTCAGTCTATAGCTCGCATTGTATCACTGAAACTGAGACAAGCTGTAACGTACACAGGAAACCTGACAGAAACGCCTCTGTGGAAACAGGCTGCCCACAGAAACAGAGCCTCTGCCTGACAGATGTCTGGTGGTGCCCGATATTTCAAACCTGTGGTCTCTTTAACAACAGCAGCAAAAAAAACATTCGGTTTCAGTCAAGTTACCATATCAGACCATTTTTATTGACTTATACTGAAATCTAGAGATGAAAGTGGCTGATATAATGCAATAGAAATAATAAATTCTCTACATAAAGTTGCTGAATATCAACATTTTACAAAATACTTTGGAAATGGAGGTGGTAATATGGAAAACATTCTTGTAATTTTTGCAATATTATTAACAATTTCCCTAGATCATAGATGGGTTGCTGATATTTGGAGTGTTGTTTCCGTGAACTCTTGATACTCTTTAAATATTTAAATGTTAATCATCTTTTTATAGAGTATTTTCTGGCCACGCTTGTAGAAGGATTGTCTTTTTCAAGCTCAGTTTTGGTGCTCTTTCATGCTGTCCATATGGAATGTATAAAGGAACATTTGATCTTCTTGCGTACTTTCCAGATTCCTGTCGAACATTTTAAGTCTGCGGATGTGGAGATCCAAGCCCGGTTTCGTCATGAGAATATAGCGGAGCTGTATGGGGCATTGCTATGGGAACAGACCGTGCACTTGTTCATGGAAGCAGGAGAGGGGGGCTCCGTTCTGGAGAAGCTGGAGAGCTGCGGTCCCTTGAGAGAGTTCGAGATCATCTGGGTCACTCAGCAGGTTCTGCGTGGCTTGGAATACCTGCACTCTCACAACATTATTCACCACGACATCAAACGTAAGCGCTTTTTGGGACTAGATGACATCATTGTGGACTTTTGGCGAAATAACACTGCAGTTAGCAAAAACCTAATGTTTATGTTCATGTTAAAACATTACTCTACACATAAATGTTTCACAGCACTTTGAAGTCTTTAACCACCTGAGGGTCAACAGCAGTTTAGGACTTTTTCATTGCAACCACAGGCATGTAAAAACAGCAGACATGCATTTACCAAAACCGGCACAACAAAGCTGCTGTGCAGGTAAACCAGATAAAATGGTTATGTGGTCAAGGAAGGCTTTCACCTTTTTACAGAATTAAAAGTAGGTCATTGAAAGGAAGTAACAACCCATATAACAGGGAATGTTCTCAAAACGCTGGCTAACTTTCTTTAAAAGGTCTCTTAAAGTTATCAAAAAGGCTCCTGCAGTAATGTTGGTAGAACTTTATATGTCTAACGTTACATGTCATACTTATCAAAAATAGTATTCTTTAGTAGCTGTTAGTGAAATGTTTTAAAAGAGTTAAAAAATGTTTGAGTAATGTTCTTACGACCCAGCAATAATGTTAATGCAATGTTAATCTAAAAAACTGGACGTTTTGAACATTCCTAGAGCATTCAAAATAAAAAAAATTTACGTAATAGAAACATTAGAGAAACGTTACAAGACAACAACTAAAATTGTTAGCTGAGAATGCTGTTTGACGGGACTGGCTGCAGGCTGGAGAAGCGTTTTTGGCTTGTCAGAGCAAAGGAACATGATTTAACCTAATGTGGTGAGGTTGTGGCCAGTAACATTGTGTTGTCATGTAGTCACTCTCAAGAGCCAATCACAGCCCAGCGCTGCATCTCATGATTTGTTAGGCGTCTGGAATTTCCAGTCCGGAGAGAACAATTGTGATTGCTCACATGTATAACGTTCAAGACGTTAGTCAGCAGGCTGTCCGTTTAAGCAGTGCCTTCAGAGTTTAATACGATCGAGAGGGCAAAGTAAAGAGAGAGCGAGAGAGAGAATGTGGCATGTTTCTGTGAAATGAATGACTAGTGGCCTGCTTTGTGTTTTTTATTGCTGTCATCTTTGACATTTGGCCCAGAGAGGAAACTTGTTAAGTCTGTGAAATAACAAGTAAAATATGCGAAGAGGGGAAGAAAGGGGGTTTTGAGATGAAGATCTGAAAATCCATTTTTCAACCATGCTACCCATCCCATGACTTATGTGTTTATTTTAATTCTGAAAAACAACATCTTGCTACACAACGCATACCAGAAAAGTGAACATTTAAGCTTTATTTTGTCATAAAATGGGATGTTTGTTACACCCCTGCAGAAGTATGGGTACAGTGTTTCAAACATTACTGTTTATGAAAGCAGATGTCTACAGCTTTAATGGATCAAAAAATAAAATTCAACCCTGACTGCATGAACTAAAACTCTCCTTCTGTTCCTGCAGCCAGTAATATTGTGCTGATGTCCGCCAAAGCCGTGCTGGTAGATTTTGGACTTACGGTGCAGATGAAGGATGATATATATGTTCCCAGAGATCTGCGTGGCACAGAGGTGTGTATAAAATCACTGTGCGCACTTTAACCTTCCTATTGTTAAATGCTGTTAAATTCACCGTAAGACTCTCATTTCCTGATTGTGCTTAAGTCTATAAGAAAGAATGTTAATGATTAAATATTGTCTAACAGTCACATGGGTTACATGGAAAACAGTTACAGTAAATGACAAATGACAGTTCTGACCTAAAGGAAGCAAATCTTAAGTTATTAAAGGCACACACACTTTGTCCTCTAACAAACTAAAGTAACCTCAGTGTTGACTTTATGTCTCATTCGGAAAGTCCAGCATGTGTTGACCAGCACTGAAGACGATCCCGCACAGAATAATGGAGTTGTTTTACTGTACTGCACAGTGAAGTGGGACATCACCAGATAAACACTGCAACACAGTTTTTTGCCTCTTGCCACAATGACTTATGTTTTAATTTAAATACTATTCAGAGCGACTTTACAGTAAAAAACAACAGTTTAATGCCAGTGTCCAGTTTTTATGTGGGGACGCACACAGTTGTGTTATGAATAGGAAAGGAAAGGGTAGGCCTGCTGGAGATTCTGTGTTGAAGGTGCAGTAAAGCGATTTCTGAGAAACGCTGTTGGTATTTTAAATCAACACCTAAACAAACACACCCTTTCCTTCATTGTGCCACCTTGAAAACGACAAGCATGTTATAGCATGTTAGAGGAAATGACTATAAGACGGTGTACACACCCCCTATTTCTGATAGAAGAGTGTTATGGTGTTGTGGTGGTCGGTCCGATCCACCGATCCACAGCCAGGACTATGCACAAACACAATATGTTAATTTTTGAACACACACACAGAATAGACATCTCGCAAACCGTCATAAAAATGGTTTGTTTGGGTGTTGATTTAAATTTTCAACAACGTTTCTCAGTCGTATTTTCCTTTTTATCTTCTTTGTAGATGTACATGAGCCCGGAGCTGGTCCTGTGTCGGGGACACAACACAAAGACCGACATCTACAGTCTGGGAACCACGATCATACACATGCTGAGTGGCAGCCCTCCATGGGTCAGGAGATACCCCCGGACAGCCTACCCCTCATATCTCTACATAGTAAGGGTGCTTTTTCTGTTCTGTTATGTTGTATTGGACTACTGCGTTTTGTAATTACATATTGTTTGTGTATTGGTTAGCCAACCCTAAAGACAAATCTGTAACTAACGGTATTGGGGGAACCTTGTTTTATATAACTGGCCATATACATTAACCACGCAGCAAAACCCAGAAATGTCATGCTTCATAACATATAGGCTCGTGTTAGCTCAGTATATATTATTCATTTCTTTCTGCATAATTTTCTTTAAAATCCTTTGTTAGTAATATAAGTCTAAGATTGCATGTTAACCTTAGTTAATGCAATGGTTTAGCCAAACAAACAATAAATAAAAAGTTTTACTTTTACTAACTTAGTTAACGGTCAAGTCAACATTTTCAACATTTAAAGTTTTTATTATTTTAAAGCATACTTAAAAATGAAAAATATAATATTTTATAAGATAGGAAAACATCCTAAATTCTTAATATCCTAAATAAGATCGTAACAGTAGCCGAGATTGTTTAAAAAATGTTCATTGTACGTTGATAATACCAACTGCAGTAACTACTGTTAAGATATAAAGCTGTTATTAAGCGTGACAGACGTTTTTCCTCTTTAAATCACTAAAGAGCATAACTTGTGACAGCAAGTTCTTCTTTCCATTACGAGCAATTTCCAAACGATGATTTATTCTCTGACATCAGCAGCTTCAACTTCCTGTGTGTGTTGCAAATTATCGAGACAGTGGTACATCGTCTGTTTCCCTTTCCTAAGAGTTTCTGTGATAAAAGCAGAATGAAATCCTTCTAATAGAAATCAGGCTTCATTTAACACCTTTGTTCTGAAGTTCAGCTTGGTTTTAGTTCCCTTTTCTCATGCAACTCTTCCTTTACGGCTTAAAGCATGTCAACGTACACGATGATTGTTTTGCATGCGGCCTCTCTTTGGGTTGCTTTTAAATGCACCTGTTCCAGCTAACAAATTTAGGTTGTCAAATTTTATTTTGAATGTTTCTGGAATGTTTTTGTGACATTGTATTAATGTTATTGCTTCCTTATGAGAACAATTTTCAAACCTTTTACTTTCTGTAATGTTTTTTCCTAAAATTAAAGAATGGCATATATGATATATATATATATAACGTTAAAAACTATCACTGCAAACAAAGTTTTATGATAACTTTGAGAGATCTTTTAGAGAATGTTAGCCAACATTCTGAAAATGTTCCCTATTGCTGTTTACACTCGTCTTTGAATCTAGATCCATAAACAGGCTCCTCCTCTGGAAGACATTCCAGAAAACTGCAGCCCTGCAATGCACAGACTCCTGGAGCATGCTCTGGACAGGGTCCCCGCACAGAGGAGCTCTGCCACTGAATTACTCAACGAGGAGGCCCTCCATCCATCTCGTGACGACCAGCCACGATGCTGGAGTCTGGACTCAGCCCTGGAGGATGGAACGCACCCGCTGCTGCGACAGCTGAGTCAGATTTCAGAGAGCACTCAAGGTACTAAATACAACACACACTCAGATACAGTACATATGTTCTTTAGTTTTGTTTAATTATGGTGCACGCCTGAGATCCTGTGCTCTTTTATTTCCAGACTCTTCACTGTATACTGAGGACTCGGGGCATTCTAAGAAGAAAGGCTCCCTCTATATAGATCTGGGTGCTTTGGCTGGTTACTACAATCTGGTTAGAGGGCCACCAAGTAACGAGTATGGCTAGTTAAGGTGGATTTTTAATGCATTGTTCCTGAAGGCCCATGGGGTATTTCTGTAGTTTGCATACATTTATACAAATGGTACCAAAAGTCTGAGTGGAACCACACATGAGCTACAAGAGCAGATGCTTCAAAGATCTTCAATACAGTTGAGGAACTAAGTGAAGAAGACACTGTATGATAGATTAAACAGGTCAGACATTGACTGGACAGTGAAGTGAGGAACTGCACTCAGATATTTCCTAAAATTGAAGAGACTTTTAAAGCCTTGAAAACTGGGAAACACTCTCACTGATGTTGTAACTTGATTTTCACTGATGTCATTTCCTGTACAAAGTTTAATTTCTGTGATACAGTATATGAGCAGGAAAACCTACTGGCATCATACTGTAACATGAAGTACAAACGAAAACAAATGTGATTGTATGTATTTCAGACATGGTGTAAATCATATAGCGGCGCTGCATGAATTCATAATGGATTTCCTATTTTTTTAACACATCTGTGATTTAGATTTATTCTCAGTTTAAAATACACGAGAAACTGCATTACAACCATTTAATATGTGACCATAGCAGTGCAAAAATATATGTGCAAAAATATTCATATTGTGGGTCTGTTGATCTTGGCTGTCTTATACACGAGCAAAGAGTAATTGTAAGAGTTATCACGCAGATTCATGTTAGTCTGTGAGTTTAGCAACATATTTCAGTAAATGATTTCAGTTTAACACACTTTGCAAACCCCATGTGAGTGCCTTGGGCCTTTAAATACATTTATCTGAGTCCTGGTCAATACCACCACTGTAATGGTAATAAATATAGAAATATCACACTACAGCAGTCTTTTGTCTGGGAAGTGTTGAAATAATACTCGTTTTCGGATGATTCCTGAAAACATCTCAGGTTTTTGTTCTCATGGAATGTAGTTTTGTGAGTAGTTGCAATGCAAGACCTTCAAACAGGCATCTGGACTACAATTTAAGTAGATTAAGTGGATAGGTCGAGATTTTCCATTGCAGGCAATGAAGGAATAAATTTGACCTATATCAAGCATCTATTAATGATACTATTGATGTTACTGTCGTGTGTTTTAAATTGCTCAGCGCTTCTCTGTAACTCTGTTCTGCTATTTGATGTTTATATACATGTGTGAAAGAGTTGATCTTTTTTGTATCATCTTCGGTATAAGAGTGAACACTGTGCTTCATGTTGAATGTTATGTTGACTAACGTTCTCTAAAAGTTCTGCTGAGTTATCAAAATGTTCTTGCAGTAATGTTAGTAGAATGTTTTAACATTATATCACATATATCAAAAATGTTATCCTTCAGTAGTGAGTTGGGGTCAGTTTTAAAAATACAGAATTACAAATGTTTGAATAAAGTTCATCATAAATACAATGTCTAAAATGATTTTGAATATTCTTTGAACGTTCAAAATATCATTCTTACAACCTAAAATTGTTAGCTGGGATGATGCTGAGTAATGTTAAAAATACTTTATGGTGAGTTTGAGCTGCAAGCGGTTCTTCAGAAACGTTCAGTCATTCTGGAAAGGCCACAGAAAGTACCAGTTAACAATGATTGTATCAGTAAAGATTCAGTAAAGAAGTTATTCTCTGTTTGGAGTGATTCATACCTGTGTAAAGAAAAGCATTACACATGTAGGAACAACATCTCAGTAACATTTTTTCCAATCTAAATGATCTTTTTTCATGTCTTAATAATGTAGGCTGTTGCGGAGCCAGTAGGATCAGATATAATGACAAATCAGATTTTGATTGCTGATAGTGAAAACAGTATTTTGTAATTTAGCAATGACTTCAATTCCATTCCAATAATTCACAATGTTTCCTGATGTGACCAGAATGCAGAAGTTACGCATAACCAAACAAGGAAGCATGGGCAACGGGCAGACACAAACGGGTGCAGTAAATGGCATGTGTCATTAAGAGTATTTGTGCATTTGAGGAGACAATACATACTTTTAAACCGTTTAACACTATTTAAAGGGGACAAGCAGAGCAATCATGAAGGCATTACTTTCTGTAACTTGTGATACTGCTCATGTGTGTTTGCTAGTGTCATTACTTGAGAGAGATGGTGAGAGAGTGGATGAGAAAGAGAAAGAGAGTCTTCTGGACTTCTCTGCTGGAGTCTTCTCTTTCTTCTGGAAAGAGAAAGAGCATCTTCTGGACCTTTATTCAGAGAGTGAGAACTTACATGATAGGGACAGGAACCTCTGCCATGATGTTTATCTTGCTAAAAGCACTTGTGAACTCACACTCACTTCTTGTATGTCACAGACACATCAGCACACACACCCGCTTGTTTCACCCCCTCCACACCCCTGAACCTAACACAAACCTGTTGACATTATTACATCTAAAATAATATGATTTGCCTGGTTTACTGGTGAGAAAATGACAAGTATAAAGTGGACAGCTAATACATTCAGTATATTCACTCATTATAAAGTGAATTATAGTGACACCTTGTGAAACAAATCTGTGTACACATCTCATCCTAAAATGAACTTTAGTCTAACATTTAGTGTACACTTTTTGCAGCTGATTTTTTTTATTTTTACCTTCAACTAAAGTAGCTAAATATTATTAATAATGTGTAGTTTCTCTATATTAATATTATCCTAATATTATAATCTATAATATTAATATTTAGCACCACAACCAAAGCATTCAATGGCCTGCTCCATAAATCTCCAGAAGGGGTCAGTATGACACTGTTGTATGAACGTTTCCCCAACGTTTCCATTAAGTAAATTAAAGGTTAAAAACTAATAGGAACCCATTTTTAGACGTTGTATTAACATTATTGTATTATAAGAAACTATTATTTAACTCTCAACTTAAGAATAACCATTTGATACATATGATATACAATGTTAAAACAGTTATACTAACTTTACACTGCAAGAATGTTTTCTGGTAACATTGAAAGAACTTTTAGTGAACATTAGCCAATGTTGTGAGAGCGTTCCATGTTGGCTGGGTTTTATTTATAACCATATTTATTTTATTGCAATCATTTCAACTCTAGACCAATTTAATGCAGTGATTGTTTAATAAAAGTTTGCAGTCTGTAACTACTGATTTCCACTTATTATCAAGCTAATTATCATCCCATAAACATTTGACGTATATCACTTATTTATTTATACATTAATGTAATATAACATTGTAAGCTGGATGCTGTATCGTGTTTTACGTAATAGTTCGATCTGTTGAGCTCTCTGAAACGTAACAAATGATTTAATCAGCTGGAAAGAGATATAAGAAGAGAAAGGTGCACAGAGGAGACAAAATGCTCCTCTCTCGCCCTTCTAAAGGACCCATACAGATAGCCTGTGGTGTGGCACCACTAATGTTAGTTTGTGCTACTGTGTACAAAAGGCCCTTTTTTACAAACCCAGCTAAGCAGAGACACACTGGCCTCTAATCTTCCCAACTCCAGCCTGCACAAACAGAACATAGTTATTGCCTTTCATAATTCATGGTCTTTATCTCCCGAGACAGAGCACTGTACCCCGCGGTCATCGTGTCTAAATGACGCCCCTGTACAGTTTCTCGCCTCTCTAATGAAATGTTACAGCAATATATTGCCTAAAAGAAAAGCCTGAAATTAGACTGAAATTTGATTGAAATCAGCTGTCCTCTTGCTCTCATGTCGCACTTCATATCTGCTTCTGCTTGATCCTGTATTAAGTTATTCAGGATTTGGGGAATGGGATTATTTCATACTTGATGTGTGCTGTCCTCATTATGTCCGTTTACTGTTTGTATGATTACATTTCTTCACCGGGAAATGCTTTATGTGTATGTGTGACAGCGTTGACGTGGTGAGTTTGTTGGCACTGTTAGCTTGTTGATTTTATTCCCAGTATGGGTCAGCTCTGTGAGTCAGGCTATGACACACTCAGGTCCGTGGCACCCCTCTCAGCCTGGCAACGTTCTTCCTGGCACTGTTTGTGTTTGGACACAATTCTGCTGGTTTAATGTGTACAGCTGTAATCCCTCCTCCACCCTCATTTTCAACACACACGATTAATCATTTCAAATAAAAAAACTGCTTTCAAGCATAAAGGGGAAAACATTTATGAAGGGGACATGACGTGACAATGTTATGGTAGAAACCATACGGTGTGTGATGAACATAAAGCAGTATAACAGTGAGTTCAGGGTATGTGCCTGGTAATGACATTATGATGACCTTTTGATGAAAACTACAGTGCTTAAAAAAAGCAAATTGCTGCTACAGGAAGTGATTTCCTCAGGAAGTTGAGCTTGTTATGGACTTCCCTGTGCAGTCAATCTGATCACAACGGAAAATACATCACCATTTAAACTCTTTTGTCTTGTTTTCTCTTAAATAAGGAACAGCAGATGGTTTCCCCCACACCATCATGCAAATGTCTCTACCGGCATCCTTGTTTTTCATACATTAGACCAGTATTCAGATAACTACTTTATTCATTTGCAACTTCGAAAGCTTTTTTATCCAGGACGAGCGATTTTAATGTTGTTATAAATAGTTTTGATTTGGTAGCCAACCTCTCACATGCACAAAAACGCAGCACACATAGCCACCTCGTACCCTGTGCTCTGCTCTGGAGGGATTACAAAACAACAAAACAAACAGGGGTGGAGGGGGCCATAAACACAACTGAACTAAACTCACAAAAAACAGTTTATTACAATTTAAACATTTGGATCTCTGGCACATTTGGGATGATCCTTTTGGGAATGTTTTAGTCATCATCACTCATCTGTCTGAACATGCCCAAAACAGGAGGCTTATTATTGGATTTTTGTAGCTTTCTCATAAGTATTCATTTTTAAATTTCAAACACTTAACGTTTTCTTTGTCCCTCTGCTCCAAATCCCAAATGCAAATCCCCTCAGTCCACAAATACATTGCCTTTTCCCTAAAACTTGACAGGGAGCAGATCCATGCCATGGTGGTCTCTACAAACACAAGCGAACAGTGAACTGGGTTTCCTCCACATGTATTGACTTAAGCTTACGAGACATTACAGCACTTCAATCCATCCACTGACATAAAAACCCACCGCAAGATCCTGAGAGAAATGTGATACTCTAAACAAGACCCGCTTAGCTAACAGAAATCTTTTGCTCGCTCACACACATACGCTTATAGAAACATACAGCGGTATAAAGGTCTCTTTCTGTGACGGGCGTTTGATGTGAAATAACTGCGGTATGTTAATGCTGTCTGTGCTGGCGGCGCAGTGACTTTCTGAGGAAAGTCCTCTGGGTCTTATGTATACACATACAGCTTTAGGGATCAAAACAGTGGGAGATCCAGATGTTGCAGGCCAGACTCAAACCTACATCTCCGGTAAAACCGCCGAAGCCGTTTGCAAGCCATTACTCATCCTTTCTATTAGTCACAGGTGAGTGACATCATTTTGGCTCCACCTGTTCTTTGCTTACTATCCCTGAATCAAATGACTAACCCACCATCCTAAAAAGAAATGTTAACTGATAATATACAGTGTAGATCTTTAGTTCATTTTCAACACTGTTACAATAAATGCAAGAACAAAAAGGCAGAGTAAGACAGATGTTTATGAGAGTGCCAACAAAACAAAACCATCTGTATACATGCACACACGAGGCTTACATTAGAACCTTTTTGTTCTTTAGAATACATGAACTAAACTTCAAAGCAAAGGCTTCTGGATTATCCCAAATGCATGATCAGGGAATCAGGGAAAAATCGGGAAAAATTAAGAAAAGTCTGCGAGAGGTAAAGTTCTAAAGTTCTAAAGTTCTAAAGTTCTAAGTCTGAGCGTTCTAATTTCTAGTGACCTTTGACCTCTCAGTAAGATGGTGCTTTTGTATGCCTGTCAGACCAAGCAATTTTGACTGTTTTGGACATTTTTAACGTCCCTATAGCATTCAAAATAACATTTTAAATGTTTTAATTACTTCATGAAAATGTAAGGGAAACGTTCTTACAACCTAAAATGGTTCGCTGGGAAGCTCAGTGAGATCTGAACACGCCAGTCTGCACAAACATGGCAGAGGTGGAGATTATATATGAGAAGAGCAGCAGAGAGAGAAAAGGAAAAAAAGGTCAAGTTCGGCACAGAGCAGGAGACAAAGATTAACTACCCAAGAGACCTTTGACCTTTCATTTTTCCTTCTGTGTTTGCCTATGACTCTGTGTGTGTCTGCGTTTGAGACAGAGGATGGTAGAGCGTTCTGTCTCTCTCCAACCTGTCCAGTCTTTTCAGGTCTGTTTACCCACGCTGACACACACAGCAGTGCTGTTAATGGCTAATGAGCGAATGATAAATGCATGCATGCACACCAACACCCACAAACACAAAAATGCGTGTGGAAGAGTAATGTGAAAACCGCAGTGCAAACACACAAGCGCAGCCTCTGTTTATCGTCTGTTGTCCTGGGGTTTCACAGAAGCATGAGAAAGAAGACGGATATGTTTACATATGTGGCGACAACTTTAATCACAGAAAAATCTGTGGGATAATCTCCTGCAAATCATACACCGCAATGTATGCTGTACAACGAATCATATAGCATAGATTACATACAATGAAATATTAAGCAATACATTTAGAACAGATTTTAATCAAACCAGTTACTTATCATTAAAATCACTTGCCATTATTAAAATTATGGCAAGTACATAACAGAACAGTGTTTAAAACTCCTCCTGTTTTAAGTGTCTCCTTACCCTACTCCAAATTGCAACAGTAAGCTTAACATTTACAATTTATATTTTGTTGGGTCCGATTTCTTGGAAATGTAAGTTTGATTTCATTTGACTGCAACATACGTAAAGAAAAGAACGTAAAGTTTCCTGCAAAAGTATGTTTGAAACAGAGATGGCAGTGGAGAGGCAAAAGTTATGGATTTAAGCTTTAGTATTCAATCTTTACATACAATGTACTAGACACAATTTCCTAAAGTTTAAACAAAGATTACAAACACTGGTGTATCTGTCTTTAGAAGAAACAAACAAAGACGGTAATTAAGCATTTTTTTTCAAAGCACAACTGCCTGATGTACAGCTGTGTGTGGATTGAAACAGTGGGGTTCTTTATGGGAAAATGAGCCTCCTAAATTCATTTCATTCAAAGCTTTGGTCTCTCTTCATCTCACTTATCGAGCCATCGGATACAGCCGATGTTATTTTTCTCCTCTTCTTCATGAAACATGAATAGTGCCTCTGTCGTTTAAAGAGGCCGAGAGAGATAGAATGCATTTGTGTGTGTTTATACGAGGCATGTGAGCGGACGGGAGATGCCTGCCTGTTTGTGTGCGGAGTTTGAGGGGAGTCTGTCAGTCTGGGTGCTAGAAGGGGATCTGGGATGTCGTCTTCCTGTTGACTTCCTTATCGCCATGGAGATCCTGAATCGATGGTCATCTCTCTGGTGTCCGACTCTGCTCCCGAGGCAAACACACTCACACAAAAAACACACACACACACACACACAATCCTCAGAGACTGGGGACGGGATGCAGGAAGCTCTCCTCCACCTCTCTTGAAGGTGGCCTCTGGTGAAAGAACTTCCAGAGGGTGTATGTGTGTTAATGTTCTTCGGTGAGGCCCCAGCAGTGAGCTGGTCGTTTGTTTTCAGAGCCATTACTATGACAGACTGTTTACTGTGAGGTCCAGATTACAGTTGCACTCTACACTGCTGCTAGACCCCCACTATAAACACCCACACCAGCCCGGCTTATTGTTATTAATGTACGTTCAAAACATTCATTTCTTTAAGACGTTGTATTAATGCTAATGTTTGGTGATAAGAATGTTAAATTATGTAACGTTTTTAAAACATTCCATGAACAACTTAAGAATAAAGTTTTTGATATATGACATATAGCTTTAATAAAGTTCTACTAACATTACTGCAAGAATATTTTTGATAACTTTGAGAGAACATTTAGAGAACATTAGCTGAACATTCCATGTTTGCTGGGCTTTTAAAAATATTTTTGCTTTACTTATGAATCAATTTTTCCAGTTGAGGAAATTCCTGAATGTCCCCAAAGGGAGCTTTAGTCAAATCCCAACTGTGACACACACACACACACACACACACACACACACAAATAGTTCATTATAATGTTCTTGAATTGCCTACATCCTTAATACTCCCTCAAGACACTCCATCAAATGCAGACATTAAGATCTGGATCCCCTTCAGGTCCCATCAGCTCCACTGTCCCATTAGCTTCTTTTTTGGTTCATATTAAAGTCATATTGTACAGTAAAACAACTTAAGCTTCTTTACTGTTTAAGTTCTATTTAAGCCACATATGAGACGCTGCTGCTTAAAAACAAACAAGATCATGTCAGACACACAAGACAACAGAGGGAGAACAGGAGAGTGGGAGAGGACAGCAAAGAAAGTTTTGGACAGGCAGAGTGTTAGTTTGGTGCCAGACAGGATAGCGTTCCGGACTCCGCTCCACCTGGGAAAACGACTGAAGTGGAGCAAGCCTGGAAAAATGAGGGGGGTAAATTAGGATGGTAATTAAAACAGAGTGCTGACAGAAGACGAGAAGTTCAGCCAGGAGGCTGGCACAACAAACACTCTGAGATATTGGTGCAGGTACACCACACCTACTGGCTGAAGGCTTCACAAGACCATTAACAATGCTTTGGAAAGTGTCACTCCGTGTACATGGTGTCAAACGAAACATTCCCGGAACGCTTGTGTAATGACTTCCCTGATGTCAGTTACAGTTTTGGATGTTTGTTTATGGAAAATTGTTTTTCATTTGACAGGAATGAGCAACTGCGAGGGTCTGGAGCTTTACAGATTTTCAGAACTGTGTTTATGAATCTTAATTTTTGACATCAAAAGAAGTTTTCACCCGGTGTGCTTTCTGGTAATTTGGATTTTTTTTTATTAAATGTCGGGAAAGGAAGTTTACCCAGCATTAATTTGTAGGAAATGCACCGACAGTACACAAAAACACATCACAGCGTATGTTTTTGTGAACCTTGTCTTGACAGCAGCCACAGAAGCATAGATGCATATGCATAAAGTGTTTTCGGCAAACAGAGCTGCTCTTTGTTTAGATGGTACACAGCTCAGTATTCAGTCTCCGTGTGCATCTCTGTGGCCCTCGAACCCTTTTCAGGCTTTCGTGTAGAGCAGACACTCCTCACTACACATGGGCCCACACGCATACAAAAACACAATAAACGATGGCGCCTGTTTTCATCTTCATTTATTCCCTGACCAAAAACACACACACAGTCTCACATGTTAGGTTTCTGTGCTTTGTGGGTACATGACTGTATATTCTATCCCCTAACCCTAACAAAAACATTTTTACATCTTCAAAAAGCGTCGTTTAGTATGTTTTATAATTAATTTCCCTCTGGCTAGTCCCCAAAATGATCCATCCAAAACCATCCATGTGGGGACATTTAGAAAAACAAGAACACACACCCCTTGTCCTACAGGCGTAAATGTTAAAATATATTGTGTTTACAGATGGGCCGGTTACCCGTGTCCTCACAACACTGTTACATGTGATCTTTCACTGACATATCACCTAGACATCGCACCTTTAAGGAAGAGAGTCACTGTTTACCAAGCCATCTAAACCTGGCAGGGGCAGGCGAGGGTGCGGGGCTGACAAAGCTGGTGTTGAAACGAGGTGATAAAATCAGGTGGGATAGCTGAACTATGGTTAACATGGCGTATTCATGTTGCTTTTGATCAGAACAAGCCTCCAGGATATTTTTAAAAAAACAAATTATCCACCGCTGTCAATCTGAGAGGCTTTTCCAGTAAATCACCAAATAAAAAAAACTCTGTCATTCCCAGAAAATGTAGGCTGTAAGAACGTTTCCCTAACATTTCCATTAGGTAATAAAAAAAGTTGAAAACGTTATTTTGCAAATTCCAGTGTCTTAAACGTTGTATTAAGATTACGTTGTTTGGTTATGAGAACATTATTCGAACGTTTTAATTCTGTAACGTTTTTAAAACATTCCTCTAACAACTTAAGAATAATGTTTTTGATATGTGATATATAATGTTAAAAAAGTTTTTTTTTAATGTTACTGCAAGAACATTTTGATACTTGGGGGAACGTTTAGAGAAGATAGCCAATGTTCCCTGTTAGTCGGGAAATGTCTTTGTTCAAACTGCTTTAAAATGCACAGCACAGATAAATAACTGAGGCATAAACGTGAGTATCCGTCTATTGGAAGAGAGTGTGTATTCAACTGTCTACAATCTTACACTGGGTAATACAGCCCAACCCTAAGTTATGATCACCAACATGGGATCTACCCTTAGCCATTTTCCTCAGCTGGTAACAATAGTAACAGGATGGGCAGATGGGGCACAGAGGATAGGAAAGTGAAACAGTGAGTGGGAAGAGCAGGGGAAAGGAGGAATAAAGAGGGATGAGGGTTTGGGGCCGGTAATGAGTTTTAGGAGTGTCAGGATGCGAACAGGACGAGTCTCCAAGAGACTTGTTTAATGCAGAGCAGAGGACGTTTTCAAGCTGTTTCTGAGGAAGTCTTTTTGGTTTCCACTTCCTGTCTCCCTCAGTGAGAAGATGGGCAGTGACATTTTGGCCCATCATTCTGTTCTGCTGTGATTGGAAATGTTTTATTCCAATAGCGTTCCACAGCGGTTTCTGCCTGAGAAACATTACATGAGCATTTCACATGCTCTCGTCATTTTAATTATACTAAATTCTGGCTGTATCTTAGCTGGTGAAGGTTAGTCAGTTTGACTCTTAAATGAGAGTTTCAACTAAAATGAGAGACGGAAAACATTTCAAGAAAACCACTGTTCCCCCATACACACACACACACACACACACACACACACACACAGTAGTGACTCTCAGCAGGAAGTTGACTTATTAGATCTACTTTCTTAAGAAACCAAGGGGTGAAAATAGATTAAAGCCCACCCTGCTGAGTAAGACAGACAGAGAGAGAGAGAGAGAGAGAGAGAGAGAGAGAGAGAGAGTGTGAAGGAGATAAAAAAGTCTTTTAAGTTTTATGATAAGTGTCTGATTCTAGTGTATCAGATAACAGATCTAGCAAAATACACACATAGATGTGCTGGAGCACAGATGAAAAGGAAATGCTAATGAAAAACACACTTCATGACTTTAAGGCAGGTGACACATTGATGTACACTGCTTAAACTGCCTTTTAAAAGGTATATACGTTGAGAAGTGCTTTGACCAAAATAAAGATCTCTACTGAAATATAGGGAATATACAGAGTCGTCATCAGAGGCAAGGAATGTTGTCCAGGACCCTGTGATGAGGCGACCCACCAAGTGCTTTCTTATTCAGCATTTCTTTCTTATCTTCCAGTAAAATATCTACAACATCCTTAAAACATGATTTTTCAAAACCATTACTCAATTGTGCCAAACAGGATCTTCATTTTTGCTATCTTATTTCTGAAACAGATCTTTTATTTAAAGGATGTTAAGATATTTTACTGCAAAACAAGCTGTAAATGTTGCTTAAAAATAATTTTTGCTATGTTCTTATTTCAACTGATGTACTCATTTGCTATGTACATTTCACTGACTTCAGTACAGTATAAAACAAGTCAGACAGGCAGGACATCGGATGGTCTTATTGATGCTGCAAAATTAAAATGCGATTTTTGCTTCCTTTCATTTTCTCTGCCTGTATTAAAGGAGTCAGCCTGGTGTGTTAATGCATCAAAAACAGGCATCAGCAGATAAAAGAGATTGTATCCAAACAGTACAGAAAGAACAGCCTGGCAGTGTGGCTGTGTATTGACCCACTTCACCTATTCATCTGTCCATCTGTTGATCTTTGCATTTGATGCTCTCATTTGGGCCTCGATGGTGCACACTGCCAGATTCTCTTGCATCTATGCCCTATCTCTGCAGATGGCCTACAACAGCCTCCGATTCTTAACTGATACATTTAACCAACAGAACGTCACCAGCTGTAGTTTCCCAACACTGTTGACCATGAAGAGGTTTGTGACCCTTGGCGGCAGGTGAAAGGACAACAGTTGTGATGTCCATGTGTTCTGCACACAGACTAGCCTGTCCTGTGAAGAAAGAGAGAGAGAGAAGACAGGAGGAAAGGACGGCAGACAAAAAGACAGAAAGACTGGAAGTAAGGAAGAATGGAAGAACGCATAAGAGAAAGAAAGATAATATAAAAGGGAGAAAAGAAAGAAAGATTATATTGATAAATAAGCATATAGTAAGATAGCAGCATATTACAAAAACACACCACAGAACATGTCTGACAGTTTTCAGTCTATATCCCTCTCAGATTTCTCTCCTCTCTCTCTCTCTGTTCTTTTCAGTTACCCCCGCCAGCTTCATCACTGTCCTCGGGGCAGAATCCGGTCTTTCTTCTCTCCTCTCTTCAAAAGCTCCCGACTGCACAATCTCTCCAGTTATCTTTCTCTTCCTCTTTCATTTTCGCTCCCTCACTTCCCCCGGTGGCCTGCGTGTCGGCAGACCGCGGGAGGCCGATGACTCTTCCCTCTCTTTGAAAAGAGAGACAGGGAATGTGAGGAGGAGCGAGAGAGCGAGTCAACAGTTGAGACATCAAACGCAGAGAAGTCATGACAAAGGACGTTTAGGAAAGATCTTTTGATCTGTCCCTCGCTGCACCTCCCTCTGCCCTTTATAAACCTGCCTATTAAAAGTGTAACTAGAAACAGGTCTGCTGGCACAGGGGGGACATGTTTGGGCTGCGATTACTCCTCTTGGGTCAAAAAGGTCATTCAATGGGTCATAGGGATTATAATGAAGTTTACTTTCTGAATTACTATGCAGTATTTTCTAAAAAAACTAATCGATTTGAATCGATTTGATTTTAAAGTGGCTCTTTTTGTTATTCCATATGTAAACAGATCAGGCTCAGATAGAATGTGGAGATTTTATTCACATTTGTGCGCTGATATAAGGGCAAAATCGGCACAATTTGAAATAAGTGGAATGTTATAAAGTTACATGGATACATATAACGTGAATGATATGTGTTTCAACTCTGTGACGTTTTCAGTGCAGTGGGCCTAGATTCAGTGCTGGTCTGCCTATAAACAATGAACACATTAAAATGTACATGATTATGTTAAACCAAAGTTTTGTTAATCTTATAAAAGGACCCAAATCTACACAGTCGGATAGATGGAGATCATCGGTGGGAGAGATACGTTGATCTCTTTCATTCTGCCATTGGAGAGAGGGAACAAAAGACAGAGGTCAAAGATGAAAACTGCAGGCCTCAAAAGAGTATGAGACAAAACACACAAACAGACACAAAACTACGGCCTAACACAAACACAAAGAAACACAAAAACGCCTACAGAAATACGTGCATGTGTATTTTATTAAGTACAACAATCTGGTTGTCATTTGTTGCGCAACAGAACATACTGTACATCACAATGTACAAATTGAATACAGTGCACCATATAAAAGAACCTGCATTATTAACTGATTCAAAACTGAAAGTTCTGTCATCATTATCCTTCTGGTTTATTCAAGCATGCATGCTGCTACACAAGAGATTTTACATTCCTCTTTTCAACGTAACAACACTTCATAGCGATTACATATTGTGCATATTACAGTGAAGCCATACAAAGATTTGTATGAGGAACAGATGGAAATTTAAGCCACTGTAATTCTTGTCCTCCAATGTGTTGTTATCTTGAGGACCAGATCAGTGAACACATTCTATATAACCAGTTATTTTCATTGAATTGGTTAATCTGATTCTTGCTCAATGACTCGATCTGATCTCAGCAGTTCTCAACAAAATAAAGAATAACATTGGGGTGAGTAAAAAATGATATAAAACAACATTTTCACAGTTATGCATATGGAAGATGGTTTCATCCAAAACGCCTAATAGCGTATTCAAGCTATACTTAGGAGTACATGCGTTCTATGGGAATTGAACCCATGACCTTACAGGACAAACTAACCCTTTAAGCAATACTGATATTTGGGTGAGTATAAAATGAAGTCAGCTGTCCATATGTAATTTACTTGCTTTACTTGACAACAGAGAGCCATATAAACAAACATGGACGGAGATTAAAGAGACAGATGCCTGATTCAAACTCGGCTAAGAGCCCAATGAAAGAATAAACTACACAAATAAACGTCAGCACTTTAAGTGCTGCCACAAACAAACGCTCAGTGACAGTTGGGTTGTGTTTACTTTCTGCTTAACGCGTGTGTGTGTGTATTAGTGTGTTTGCGCGTCTGTCTGTGTGTGTGTGTAAGTGCTCATTCTTTAAACTTTAGGGCACATGTCTCTATAGGGCGTCACAAGCATGTAATCTTGGGAGCGTGAGTGCTCATAAAATGTCCTAAAACCCTTTTAAGGGTCAGTGTTTGAGTAAGTCCATGTGTTTAACTATCTTTGTGTGCGATTTATGCTCCTTAGGGTGTTGGGCGTTACATAACGTGCATCTTCTGCAACTTATTAGGGTTTTTGTGATGTTTGTATGCGTTGTTGTTGTGTATTGGTCACATAGCGACCTGATAGTCGTGTTAAATTTGTCTTTTGGCCAGAAACAGAAACAGTTTTCACCACCTTCATTCCAGTCCAATATTCTTGCAGTCCACTAATAACCCAGCTCACAGGGACGGTCTCAGAATATTGGCTAATGTTCTCTAAAAGTTCTCTTAAAGTTGTCCAAAACGTTCCTGCGGTAATTTTAGCAGAATGTATTTTTACAATTTAAAGGCCCAGAGAAGAGGCCCTTATCTCAGCCACACATTCGAGCTCCTCCGCATCCCCCTCACAATATCTGTTAGCGCAGACGAGCAGGCAGCTTTGTGTCTGTGTGTGGATATATGCATGTGACATCATTAAGACAAATCTGTGTGTCCTGTGAGTACTACATAACCAGATGCTCATATACTCAAGGTGTGATGAAATGAGAGACTACAATGTCACCTTTACAAGCACACTACCTGTCTACCGTTTCGGGTCACTTGACTGAAATGTTTCTCGAGACCTTACAAATCTTTAAACCTGAAGGCATTTGCCTACACATGTTAAATGAGTTAAATAAAAGAAATGAAATAGTGCCAGCGTATTTATTTAGTCTTAAAAAGGCTTTTGAAATAGATGATTAGGATGAAACAGAATGGAGAAAAAACAGATCAGAGCCCAGAATAGATTGAACTCTTTCAAAACAGTGAAAACTTAAACCATTCTATAAGTAAACATGGTTTCTGAATTTTTTTGTGTACTTACTTTCCCAAAACCTGTGGGTGGCACAAAAACCCAAAGATCACCTGTGCAGTGCGGTCAACTTGTGATTTATGCACGTGAGAGGATTACATTCTCACCCTGGACTTTATCCTGTGTGTCCTGCCAAGCTCTCGCAGTCAGTCACAATCAGACTAATGGTACGAAGTTTATCAGGGAAAGATGAACTTTGACCTGTGAACCCTAAACAAGACTCGGGACAGGCTGAGGTAACAGTAACTATCACACACTCTTACACACACTCTTGAATACTGAATAGAGTGAAGATTAAGTGTGTGTCTAACAGTACGGTATGACCCACCACAGAGAGGACAAAGAGAACTCTGAAGCAGGTAAACCAAGACATCTGCTGACACATGGGATGAAACCGTGTCATCCATCTGAAATCTCGCTCACTCTTTCTATCTCACTTTCTCTCTGGTATCAAAGCGACATTGCTTTGGCTAATCAGCTACCCCTTTGATCCCCGTCTGTCAGGACCCCTGGAGACCAGGCTGCCCTTTTATCTGCCTGACTACTGTACCTTTTCAGAAAGAAGAGCTGATTATCTGATTAACTGTAATACGTATCCTAGAAAGACAGAATAAGGGGACGTTATTCTGAGGACCACCTCAGCTCCTTGTATAGGAGACAGCACGGATGCTACATTAGTACTGTGTATATGAAATGACAAGAGACAGCAGTTAACATCCTGGACATACACATCAGACAAACTGAGACACATTTGGACGTTCCTAAAAGAGACTTTACCCATCATTCCCTGAAAATCTAAAAGTCACTGTCATCCAAATGGAAATATGCGGAGCCAAACTTTTCCCTGTAGTAAGTATAACTGGCCTACTTTTACTGCTGTTTTACTGCTTGTTTTCAGGGTGATTCAATTTGACAGACAATGATGCTCTACCTGCTCCAAACCCGTCAGTAAATCACACACTTTCCAGAACAGAAGACTCGCTCTCAGCCACCAGACACACCAAGAAAGACCAAGTGCAGGAAATACAAAAAAATGAGTTATTCACATATGCTGTTCTGTGAGCAGAAGCTGAGGGGGTTATGTGATCTCAACATGGCGGCTCAGATCCATGTCAAATAAATGCTGTGTCTAAAACCGCTCACTCCTTCACTCCTTCACCATTCCCTATACAGCAATTAACATTTGAGTCCACTGTATGGGGAAGAAGTGAATGAAAATAAGGGAGAGATTCCAAACACTTACACTGCCCCCATCCCCTATATAGTGCACTATATAGGGTGTCAGTCATTTTGTAGTGCTGTCTAAATTCTGAGTAAACAACTCATTTCTGCCTTCATTCACTACTGTTTACCCACAATGCACTATGATTTCGAGTGTACATCCAACGTAGGCCTGATTAGATCTAAACTCTCACTTATATCTGATAAATTGAAGACTTTTACAGGAATCTATTTATGACAACAACCAGTTTTCTCTCCCCACCCCGTACTCTTGCTTTGCCCAAACCTACAGCACTGGCTCCAGCTCTAAGATGTTATCCTGATGTACACAAACAGCAGTCATGCAAGATACCGGTCACAACTCAAGGCCTGTCCTTCACGTTTCAATAAGCTGCGGTAACCAGCATGGAAAATAGCAACAGACAGCAACATCATTATCTGTTCATTCTTAAAGAGATCTCGCCACTGATGTCTGCCCATCGTGATGTTTTTGAACACCCAGCGCGTAATTCATGGAGGGTATGATGGTATGTGGAAAATACAGATGAATGTAAAGCAAAACTCCAGCTAACAACTTTAGGTTGTAAGAAGGTTTCCCTGATATTTTCATTATATAACAAAAATGTTATTTTATTAGTTCTAGGAACGTTCAAAATGTTAATTTTGTAGAGCATTACTCAAGCTTTTTTAAATGCTGTAATATTTTTCAAACTTAAGAATAAAGTATTTCATATGATAATAACGTTAAAAAAACCTACTAACTTTTCTGCAAGAACGATAACGTTGAGAGAACTTTTAGAGAATGTTAGCCAACGTTCTGAGAATGTTTTCCGGTTAGCTGGGACACTGGTGAACTGTCATGATATTGGAGAAGGTACATTTCCCCAGCCGGCATACAAACGGATACGTTTCAATCACAGAGATTCCTACAGGATTAAGACTGTTCTGGTATTTCTATTGTGTTCGTGGGCTGGCATGATTTGGGGCCAAATTTATCCAAAAATAACATTTGGCTTTAAGGGGGGAGAAAATGACTCAACTGAGCAGCAGGAATTACAGCGGTACACTGATGGTTTATTTAGCCATGACCAATAACAGCAATAACACCATCTTTTGCTTTCCTTAACACACACGCATACACAAAATCATTTACCATACCATTGCACTACTAATTAAAGCAAAACATTATTTTGTATACACACACACACACACATCTATATATATATATATATATATATATAAATAAAAAAAAAAAAAAAAAAAAAAATATATATATACACAGGTCTATATATATATGCACACACTATATATTAACCTGTATATCCTGTATATACCGACTGTATATCAAGTAACAGTCAAGGGTAGGTCTCGCTCATTTCAGTCTGTGAGCTGTAATTGTATGGTTGTGTTTCCCATCAACCAAACCATTCCCGAATGCAACTCTCATTAACTACAGTGGGAGGAAATGTTTGTATTTGAATGTGGTGTTTATAGGCTATATACGGATAGATGGCCTGGATACTGGATCACTGTGATTCTCAGGAAGTTTGAGGAAATGTGGGGTTTCAGAGGTAAAACTTCAGATTTCAGAGATAACGCTTAATGGCTGCTAAGCCCATGCCTGCTAGGCCCATGGCGCTAGCAACGTCAGGGTCATGGGTTTGATTCCCAGGGAACAAACTAGTAAAACAGTAGAGCAATGGAATGCAATGTAAGCCACCGGGAATAAAAATGTCTGTCAAATGCCAAATAAAAAAAATAGAACCAATAATTTTGATATTACTGTGGAAAGAGGGGAAAAGTGAGTAGATATTCATTAATACTGCATCTAGGCCTACACTAAAGTTATTTTCATAGCATCTAATGGGGATTTGTTACTGATGTGCTCTTATGTGAATGCATCATGATAATCAAAGCTCTATGCTAACAAGATATAATCGGCCGGTAGCCGTTACCATGTGAAACAGACATCTGTAGCTTTAAACTTCATCATGCAAACTAATTTAGGTTCTAAGACCTTAGACGTATCTGTAACGTTTTCATTAAATAACAAAAACGTCAAAAGGTTGTTTTAAAAGGTCTAGGAAAGTTCAAAACGTCAATGCTTTATAAGAACATTTAAATGCGGTAACATTTTTCACTAATTTCACTAATATCATTTTTAATATACAATAAATAACGTTTTTGCAAGAACATTTTTTGAAAACTTTATGATAACTTTTTAGAGAACGTTAGCCAACATTCTGAGAACGTTCCCTGTTAGCTGGGAAGTCTCCACAAATGACCTAAGCGTTCGATTAACATTAACATTGCTGTTATTATCTTTGTCATGTATTACAATCATCTCATCTCGGCCATGTCTTCATGAGTTTGTCTTCTCACAATGTGAAACCATGTTTGGCCTGATTCAGAGCTATTTAAATTGCAATCAGAGCAGAAGCAGAGCTAGGCTACAATATTATCCATTTACAGACTCCAAAGTGCTTGTGTAAGGAACCACAGAGTTTTCCCCACAAACCATCCAGGGAATGCCAGGGTCAGAAATCCCCATTATCTGGAGTCTATTCCAATTACTTACCCCATTATTCCAGCGAAAGACAAAGCGTGCAGGAAATGAGATAAATGTGCTGAAATTACAGCTTATGATTGAGGCTCTGCTTCCACTGTTGACTGTGTCTGGATCCATTTGGGGTGAAACGGCTCGGTTGGGTTCTTCGAGTATCAATGCTGTTTAATTGTGTCTGGTGCACTTAGGAGCTGAAAATAGATTTCGGCAAGAAAGCTGCTGTTAAGACTCGGTATGTACTTGAGCGTCTGTTCGTACCAGTGGGCCTCCTGAAATTTTCAGAGGTGCTTTTTTTCAACATAACATTAAGGGCATGCACACTACCCTGTAATTCTGTGTACTTAATCTGGATTCAATTTGAAGTTCACTGTCTGCAAGTCATATTCTGTCAGCGTGAAGCCTAAATTAAAACGGTCCAGCGTAATGTACCGGACTCCTACTGTCTCCTTTAAAGCAGTAATTAGCATCATACTAATGACAGCGAAGAGCAAGTCTTAATCCACTTACTGTAAGCCTTTCAAACGCTGACCTGCATGTCTCCCCAGATAACAATTTTAGATTGTAAAAACATTTTAATGTTTTTTAATTGGAACATTTTTAATTAAATGTTTCCAATAATTAACAAAAACGTTACCAATGTTGTTTTGTGTGTTCTAAGAAGGTTTATAATGTTCAGCTTTTTAGACAGTGTATTCATGTTACTGGTTGGTTAAAAGAATGTTTTCTTAAACATTTTCTTAATTCTGTAACAACAAACAACAAATATTAAATTGTTTTTGGTATTTATGATATATAAGATTACAAAATGTTCTGCTAGCATTACTACAAGAACTTCTTTGATAACTTTGAGAGAACGTTTAGAGAATGTTCCCTGTTATTTGGGCCCACACTTCTTGAGACTCTGGAGGTTTGAAAAGCAGGTAGCTGGTTTACGGACAGACGTGTAAGCTGTCCTCGTATTTCATCTTCTGGCTTAAATGAGAAGTCAGGCCACTCAGAGAAACTCTCAAACAAACTGGAATCCATGTCAGGTCCATGATCACAAAGATCTGTATGAAAATTAAGACTTACAAACTGAGATCTTTGCTTTTAGTGTTGCCTTGAGTTCAGCATTCACCTTTAACACTGGTACATTTTAAGTCAAAAGTCAAGATTCCTATAGATCAATTGGTAGCAGCACAAAGGCTGTGGGTTCGATTCCAGAGGAACACATAATGTATGAATAAATGCACTAATTATGCTTAATTCGAGGCAAATGGAAACTAACCACTACACTGCAGTTATATGTACTGTTTTCTCCAGTTTATAAAACCTTTTAAGTGAAACCCTCTAAACTCGAAATTAAATCGGTCTTGCTGCTTTTTTTGGACCTCAGAGAAGTAATTTGGTTTGATTGCCGGTGACAGGCTGAGAAAACACTTTTCACTAATGTCACTGGCTCAGCCGGAGCCAACTCAAACCATCATACCGCCTGTGAACCAAAGAGATGCCAGTGTGACCCGAAACAGTCTGTCATTGCTTTTCCCAGAGAATTTCACTCCCCTGAAACAGTGGACCACAAAAGGTGCCGTCTGTAAAGACTGACCTGGAAACAGCTTGTATGGTCACAGTCCACGATCTGTCCATTTCTGCCTCCTGATCAATTTGATGGTCGCTGTTTAAGTCAGTTATCCTGAGGGTGCAGAACTCAATTCAACCAACAATTATCAATCATTCAAACACACCCCAACTCTCCATCATTACCTCCCCATCCTCATTCCCTGTCTCTCTCTCTCTGCCAGTTTAACAAGGAACAATATTCCCAGATTCCAGGGACTTTCTATGGCTCAGAAACCAACTCTTCAGTGTGTGTGTGTGTCTGTGTGTGTGTGTGTGAGAGAGAAAGAGATTTTTCCAACACTGCATCTGGCAAGTGTGTTATCAAAATGCTCTGTGATAGCACACTGCATAGCCTTGACAAGCTTGGAGCCAAGATACATGTGCTACATTACCAGGATCCTACACACAAACACACACACAGCTGAGACATTTCCACAGATAACAGATTTAGAGGTTCATTTGTCTCACTAACTGGAGATAAATACGTTTTTCTCGTGATAAAACAACATCCTTCCTTCTTATTTTCCCCCGTCTTATTTTATCTGCCCAGCCTCATTTTTAACTTATTCCTTCAATTTATCCCTGTCACCTTTTTCTTTCCTTTCCTAATTATCTAAGTGTCTCCTGTCTCTGACCCCTGTCTGTGAATTCAACTGACAAATATGCATTTAGCAGATTTAATGTTTTTCTCAGACAAGACATCTTCCCTTGGAAAAATGTGGTGAAGATTTTCTTCAAAGAAAAGGCTTAAAATGTCAAAGAAGTGATGCAGCCAAGATGGTCTGAATTTATGCTTAACAAATCCGTTCTTTTCTTTTCAAATATTTTCCATTTGTTTGTCAAACATCATGACACAAAGTGTAGTCTGTACCAGTTCAGTTTTGATTGCTGATTGCAAATGTTTGCTTGTTGATGGTTGTGTGGCACAGACAAAAGCAGGGCATGCTACTTCAACAACGTCATCTGACGTTTGAACATAAAATTAGATATGATTTTAAACAGATATAAACTTTGTGTGGTCCTTTACAATTTTTTTTAGCCAGAAAGCATTATTATTAAAAACATATATATTTCTGCAATAAATATTTTAAAATTGTATAACATTTTCACTCAGAATCAAATTAATTACTTATGCTGCCAAATCAAATATTAATCTCAATATTAATCGCATGTAAATATTTAATGTGATAAAAGCCCCCACAAGATAACTGACAGACATGTTTTGTAATGTATTCAATAGGGATGACTAAAAATGACTGAAAAAAATGATTTTTTACATTGTGACAGAGGACTGGAGCCCATATAGCTGAAATTCTAATGAGCGCATTAACATATCACAGAGGAAATGATCTGCAGCTAATTTGTGTCAGTATGTGTGTGCTTCTCTGGTGTGTGTTTCTGTGGCGTGTGTGTTACAGCAGAACCGGGACAAAGGAAAGCACCACTTACATATCAATGAAAATCTACAGTGCAGACATGAAAGACTGGCCATTCCTATTTCCCAGAATAAACTTCATTCATTCATAAAAGCAGAAGGCTGGCGAGGAACAGAAACTTAAATGCAAAAACCACATGCCTAAAAGTCACTCACACACACACACACACACACACACACACACACACACACACACACACACACACACACACAAACACTCTTAAAACACTCGCTCAAAGCAAGAGAGCCCCACTTAGGCTATAATTCCCAGCATTCCAAAGCGAGCGTCCAAGCCACGTTGACGTCTGTGCGTCTGAGAGGAACGCGGCTATTTACCACCACAAACTTCCTCTGCCTGCACATCATTCAGACAAAAAGAGCGAGAGGAAGAAGCGGAGAAGAAAAAACAGAAGATGGCATGGCTGCTCTCTATTTAGGCCGCATGCTAAGTCCGCCTGGGAATGCCTCCTGTCTCCACCCTAATTCTGGTGCCAATGTGCCTCGCCACAACGACTAATGGTCGTACGTGTGTGTGTATGGCTGTTCTGCTGCATGCGTGTGTGTGAACATTCCTCAGGGCTTCAGGGGTTACTGGACTGCAGGAGAGAGCTGTAATTATTCCAGTAGCAATGAGATCATGGCCCCCCTGTCTCTTAATCTAATGAGGACATCAGTGTCAGCACGAATCAGCACACTGGAGAGACAGACAGCAACAGCCATGGGGAGAGACGCAACCACCGAGAGATTCAATTAAAACGACGTAAACAGAAAAGGAAATCAAGATCAAGGAAGCAGACAGACTTCTTCTAAAGAAAAAAGACAGAAAAGGAAACGTCAAAGACGGATACTGAAAAAGGAAGTGGGAGAGAAAGAAATTAGTTCTTAAAGTGACAGTTCACCAAAAATCATTGACTCGCCCTCATGTCTTTTGAAACCTTCTTTAGTTGATGGAACATGGAGATGTTATTAATAGCAGAACGTCCAAGCAGCTCTTCACTAAACGATTAAAGTGAATAGTGACCATATCTGTCAAGCTTTTCCTCACAAAGCAATCGTATGGTTTCAGGTCATTTGAAACACAGTCCATGAATCATACGGATTATTTTAGTATTGGTTTAATAGTGCTTTTTCATCCCTGACAGAATCTGGTCCCCATACACTGTCATTATATGGACAAGAGCAGCTCAGATATTCCATGAAACACATTTGGCAGAAAAATATGAGGGTGATAAATTGATGACAGAATTTTTATTTTTTGGTGAACTATCCCTTTAAGATCAATAGTTTCAGTGTGTGACAAAGTATTTCAATTATATATATATATATATATATATATATATATATACAGCATGACCACTTCAAATGTCCTCACAAGTCAGTTTCACTGTTTGCGAGGGTATTTTCGAATATTTGACCCTCTAAGCATAGTCAGATCTGTATACAAATGCATGTTAAATGTCCAGAAAACAGTGTTCACTTACTTGTAAAATACTTACAATACAAATAAGAAAGCTGAACTCATTTTGTAAATGTCTGTGTATGAGAAAGAGATGATAGCTGTGTGTACGTGTGTCCCGACTTTATGTGGGTGGAACAAAATTGTCAAAATGGCCCAAGAGAGAAAGTGAAGCCATCCGAAAACAATCGGTGTACTTACAATCCTCTGACTCACCGAGGGAAGTCCAATTCACACACATCTACAAACACACTCAACAAATACTGACAGCAGACTTGAGCTTTGTCGGAAAGAGAGAGAGAGAGGACATGGATGTTTTGTCATAAGGCACTCTCTTTCAGTTTTATGAACTAATTTACATATTTGTAATGATGTCGTAAAGTGTGTTTGAGGAAAGGAAATGATATTTTATGGAAGCAACGTTATGTTATTAAAGTGTGTGACTTATTAAGCAGTACCGCCCAGAAATACATAAACACTCATACACACACAGCAAAACGGATGACAGCCAGATTTCTATCCTTTTCTACTGATCTGTTTCATGTCACTGCTTTAACATCCCAACTCCAGCAGGCTCGTAAAACTTGTTCACTGCATTTATTTTTCATAGTGAAGGATTTTCTGAGAAGACAATCATGGTCCAAACTGAATACTTGTCAATTGTGAGTAAAAATTGGTCAAAATTGTAATTTAAACTTTGGAACTTATCAGGTCTACATTGTTTAGGCCGAAGTTTAAGAAGTATTAAGAATATAATCTGACCTTCGCTAATGTAAGTGACACAAGTAAATCAGATTAAATCTCATAAATGTCTCTGTTTGAGTTTCAGAAGAGATCTCAACGACGTCTCAAACGCTGGGATTTGTCAAGTCTGCAATCAGAAGTCAAGATTATTGAAGATTTCAATATTTCTCATCAAATTTACCCAAATCCAGATTGTTTTAGCTACAATCTACATACATTTTTACAGCTCCATGACCCACACCACATGACATCAGAGGAGCACATGACCTCAGAGATACAAGACAGACTGTAAAGGGATTTTTATGTGTGTTATCACACGGGCAGTCACACTGTGAACACGTGATACAGGCAGATAGTGTCATTAATACTGCGTTTCATACCGCAGTGACATGCTTTGCAAAACCATCACATAGAGGCTTTTACTGTACGCGGATCAATGACATTTGGTGTGTGCATGTGTGATATGTATTTTCTTACAAGACAAACAAAACAAAAATAGTAATGAACTAGATGAAGACAGATGGCAAGAAATGGAGGCAAATAAATTAATGGTGACTTGGTTTACCAATAAAAAAATACGGATTTCCAAAAGGCATCTCACTCCAACAACACAAGCTTTATATCCTGATTATTTCACATATAAAGTTTGACAAAAGGTTCTTTATTGTGATGCCATAGAAGATCTATTTTTGGTTCCTCAAAGAACCATTTAGTCCAAGGTTCTTAATAGAACCATTTTATTCCTAACTTTTCATAGTCGAAATAACTTTTTCACTACAAAAAACCTTTGTGAAACAGAAAGGTTCTACAGATGTTTATGGTTCTTTATGGAACCATACAAGCAAAAATGTTTTTTTATATAGAACCGTAAAGCACTGTTTTATAATAACCAAGGGAATGCATTTCAAAAGTTGCTCTGGTTTTTTGTTCTTTTATGGTACCCCATCAGAACCTCAGTCAACTCCACATGTCTGAGTATTTTGGCTTTTTAACTGTTTGCCACTTGGATCTAATCTTCAGCTTCTTTCCCTCTTATCTCGTTCATGTCACGCAGAAACACGTACACACTGCACACCATCAAATGCGACATCAGTTCGGATTCACGCACAACCCTGTGTATGAATTCACAGCCATCACCACAATGACTCTTGGGTAGAAACTGGCTCTTTTATAGCTGTATAGAGTGTATACATTTAGCTTTTGGCTATGTATTATAAAGCATTGTGCGTGTTTATGCAGTGACCTCAGTATAATAATGTCTGACAGTCTTCTAGAGCCCTCCTGCCTCCTGTGGATCCAGCCCAGCTAAAGTAGAAGCTGCTTTGAAGAGAAGGCTGATGAAGGAGATAAAGCATGAGGAAGCTCAGTGGCTACTGGGCGTCCAGACCAGCCCCGACATGCAGCGCATGCATGTGTGTGTGTGTGTGTGTGTGTGTATTGTGTGGTTAGTGACTAGATTAGAAGCAGCAGTTGCAGGAGATTCTTGTTCTCCCCAGAGCATTTGGAGACACAAGACTTAGGCGACAGCAACCTCAGACCAACAGAGACCTTCTGTTACACACGGACTAAACCACTCTGTGCTATCCGATCTCCAGATAACACACCGACTCCCACACACACATGCTCTCACACACGTCAATGCCCAGAGAAAACATCATATTGCTATATAATCTTTATGAAATCAATGAATACGGACTGTATTTTTTATTGCTTGTAACATTTTATAATAATGTTCTTTAACAATATTAACAAACATGAATATATTAAATAATAGTTAAAAGACCGTTAGACTATAGACTGGAAATAAGGTTCTTAAAAGGTTCTTTACAGTGATGTCCAAGAACAAATCAGTCGAGGGTTCCTAAAAGAACCATTTCTTTCTTACCTTTTCAATGTCTTACTAAAATATTTTGTTTCAAAGTTATTAAATAGTTAACCTTTTGTATGTTGTTATATGTATGAGGGATGTAGTGCAGTTTGAGTATGTTTTCAGAGTTTGTGTGTATGCGTGACAGTTAGGGCTTCGGTGGGGCATGATACATGCCTGGATATCGTTTGGATTAGAGTCTAAATATTTACATGACCCGGGTTCATTAGTCGAAATGGAAGCTTCTCCTTAAACCACACCAAATATCCATCCATTAGTACGAGAAAGCACTTTAGATCTAAGTGCCCTTTCCCCCTCCATCTGACACATGCACTCATATACTTTTGTCTATCTTTTAGTTAACAGCCTTTTGTGGGCCTCCCTTTACACAGCTGTTAAGTGCCTCTGTTTTTGTCCTGCGTGAGTTTAACTGGTTTTGCTTCAAGATACAAATCTGACAATGGACATCAAGCACACAACATTGTTAAACGTCCAAAACTAATAAAAAATGTCACTGAAATTCATTAATATTAGCATTAACTGTAAAACAATATGCAAAATTAGTAGCACAGGGTAAATGGGAAATCTGCCTAGCAAGACAAGTACTGGAACAGCATCATTTACAGTAGCCAGATCTTCTTCTATCCAGGCATTTACCATTTTAAAAATTATTTTATCTAAATGTTCCTTTAGAAGAACAGCATTTCAGTAGTTGTCCATGTAAATAAAAATACTGAAAAACAACGCAATGTTCCATAATATCTCATTTTATCAAAATCTTATGAGGAATTCAAACTTATGGGGTTCGAACGTTACATTTAAACAGATATCTTACGTGAGCTGGCATAGCTTGGATGAGAAGATCTTGTCTACAGTGACTGACAAACTAGATTGTTGAAAACCTGTCGGTAATTTGTGTGTGAGTGAGTATGTGAAGCACATTAGTGAGAGAGAGACAGAGAGAGATAGAGTTTATGCAGGACGGAGCTTCTCCCCAACAATAAGAATTAATTTATAAACCCTGATTATTGAAAAGGAGCCAGGATTCTTCCAGAGAGGAGCCAGTCTGGCTTGGTGGATCTGTGTGTGTGATTGCTTGAGTGCATAATTGTGTACAACGTTCTCAGAACGTTGGCTACCATTCTTTAAAAGTTCTCTCAAAGTTATGACAAAAGTTTTGCTGTAATGTTAGTGGAACTTTTTTAAAGTTATATGTCATTATATATCAAAAAAGTTATTCCTAAGTTGTTAGTGGAACGTTTACAAACGTTAGAATGTTTGAATAACGTTTCCTTATAAGCAAGCAATAATGTTAATACAACATCTAAACAAAAGAACATTTGAAAGAAGCCTGATATAGAAAGTTACCTTCTCCAAGATTGTTTTGTGGAAACGCCTCTAATTTTTAAAGAACCTCGCTTAATCGTTTATCTACATGCAGGCGCCACGTACAGTGTAAGTTAGATAAACTTCTTATCAGATATTACAATGTTTATAATTCATCATTTGTTCTGCTTTGTTGATTGTGGCTGATTATTAACACTAATATTGGACGTGTTTGTTTCAGCAAAAGATCTGAGTGAGCAACATCTCATACGACACCACTGAAAGAATAAATAAAACTGAGTATCCTCCCCAGCTGAATGATTTCATTGTTTTCTCAGATTTAAACAATTTACTTTTGATTTATCTGAGCGTCATGCTCACATTTATTATTTACGTGCATTGTATATAAGTCATGGAAATTGTTATATACTGTATACTTACATGCAATACATGAAAACGTTTGGCTGAGTTCTATAATCAGGGCGAACCTGTGACCTGGTGTGTATGGTCTGGGGCTAACTATAATTTCTGCTTTTTGAATTGTCCAGTTGAATTTCTGTACTAACTAGTTTGCAGACGTACCTGAAAATAATCTGCTATCCTAAAAAAAATATATATGTATTACCTGTATTGGCATGCGAATTTGCAAACTAAAATACATTTAAAGTATGTGCAAAACTCTCTTTCTCTCTCACACTCGAATTAAATTACTTTCAACATTAGCATTTGTCTGATCTCTCAGATCTGACGATATCTCTTCAATGGGTCTCTGTAACTTTAGCACATTTTCATGGGCCAGCACTGATCACTGGTTAATCACATTTTACTGACTGTTTTATCACAGTCTGTCTGTCGTAATCTAATAAACCTGGTGCCAGCACTCAACGAAAGCCTGTCGATAGCCCCTTTTCTTTCTCCTCTGCTTTCCAGCCATTACAGAAACACAGAGAAAGTCCAGCTAGACATACATATAGTGTCCAGTGAACTTTTAGAAACATGTATGGAGACCCACAGGGGTTACAACTCTATGGTATATAGAGAAGGGCTAACTGTAACATTCAATAAATGTAACATCAGTAATAACTTACTGGAATGAACACTAAGTGGCCACATCAAGTCTGTGAAGGCACAATTCTTTACCTCCTTCCAAAATAACAGAGTGTATATAGATACAGGCAGATATAAAGCGAAGTAAATAGTTTTGTACTTTTTTGTAAAGGCATTTTAGTGCATCTTGCATTGTACACTGTAGTCGTAAATCATGAGACGTAAAAATGTTTTATTGTTTAGCTTTAAGACACACCGTTGTTTGTCTTAATGCAATCACACAGAGGAATTTATGAGAGCTATCAATCAATTATGGGAAGGGGATAAGCCAGGCTGTAAATATAGATAAGATTCATATGTATATATTGACGCACACACAAAGTATTTTATCAAAAATCAGGCAGAGTATGTTTTCAACTGGCCTTGACCTTAACATGAAGATAATAAAGACAAAGAGAAAGTGCCAGAATCAAAACAGAGTGAAACGTAATCCAGAGTGAACTTAATCCAGAGTGAACGTAATCCAGAGTGAACTTAATCCAGAGTGAACTTAATCCAGAGTGAACTTAATCCAGAGTGAACTTAATCCAGCACAAAACCAACGTGTGTGGATATTTAACAGTCATACATTGTGATTCTAAGAAAAGAAATATCTGTTATTATTAGCTATTATTAAAACAACAAAGGGTGCCTTACTAAACCTTTTCAAAACACCGTCTGGTGTATATTTCACCTGCCATCAACACCTTTTTAAACTAGCTTAGCTTCTCTCCAGATTAAATAGGCTGGTTGGTTAATAGCAAACATTTCCTACCAGTCAGTTTCCACGCTGGACAAAAGAAACGATCCCTGGGTTTTGGGGCGGTAATGAAGTGTCAGTCATCACATGCTTCATTACCTTAAAGGGGCGACACAATAGAGTGTGTGATATGCCTCCCACAAATATGAAACACATTGGTCAGCTGCTGTGGGGTTTTTTTTCAGGGTAATTATGAACTTTTCATAATTTCTTCTTATGGTCTTCTTATTGTACTCAAAGACAATTAAGAACAGAGTCACGGGAAAAGAAGTTTCGTCCATTGTAAATGAGGAAGTTTGCCTCAAAAATATTGAGGTACAGTGTGCAGTTATAAAAAAGAGAAACATAACAGGGCCATTTCCTCAAAACAAATGGAGAGTTTCACTTTCAATAGACTTTAACCCAGCAAATATTAAAAACACTCTCTGGAGGAGAGAGAGTTTGTTGGGAATGAAGTGAGGTGGGAAACTGAGGGACAGCCGGGCGAACAGGGAGAGACGGTTTATTGATTTGGCTCACAGTGAGAGATAAGATATCTCCACACATGTCTTCATCTGACTGGTTACATATCAGCGAGCGAGCGTACCGTATCAACATGGCAACATCAGTCAATGCTACACGTTGTATTCATCACCTGTACTGAAAATTACAGGAAGTCACCGCCTCGTTTTGTTGTACGCATTTGAATGACGTTTTATAGCAAATGTTTATTGTTTAATTTCCAGTTTTCTTGTGAATATAATTTTTTGCTGTGCAGACATTGTTGTGGTGAACTATACTCTCGGTAAAGAACGAACTTTGACTTTAAACACTGTAATCGAACATCATAAGAGCCAATCAGGAGACAGCTACTTGCTGATTGGCTCTTATGATGTCTGATTGTAGTGTTTAAAATCTAAGGTCGTAAGGTAAGTGGTAGCTTACCAAAAGTATAAGCACCAATGTGATATTGTGAATACAGAAACTGTGATATTGAGATTTCTGTTCCCCTAAACAGAGTCAGGTTTACAGGTATGGATTTCGCCCGGCTTCCTTCGTAGACGTTTTGCCCAAATCAATTACACACACAGATTCCCAAGTGGATTAAGGTATAGAGAGTTTCCAGTCAATGACTGTGGCTCCATCTATTCCGAACCCCCGTCGTATTAGACAGAGGCAGACGTGTGTGTCTGTGGAGGTTTATATGTCAACACTTTCCCATGTTCACATCCTACAGTAATTATTGACAAGACAACCACTCTTCTTGGTCTGACTAGATCGATAAGATCAGTAGATGTAGTGAACGTTTAGAACGTGTAAGAACGTTTTCTTAACGTTTTCATTAAGTAACGAAAAGAACATCCTAGGAACGTTCAAAACATCCAGTTTTATTAGATGTTGTATTAACGCTTTTGCTTCATGATAAGAACGTTATTCAAACATTTTTTTAAAATTCTGTAACATTTCTAAAACATTCCACCACAATTAAAGAATTAAACAAACGTTCTTCTAATGTTACTGCGAGAACATTTTTTATAACTTCGAGAGCACTTTTAGAGCGTTTTAGCCAACGTTCTGAGAACGTTCCCTATTAGCTGTGTTCAGTTGTTTTAGTAGCTTTGATTAAAATGTGTGTATTAAAGCATATAAGATGAAGAGAAATCAGTCATTTTAGCAACAATTTAAACATTTTTCATACTCCGCCTGTCTGAAAAAGAAACAAATTGGGAACAGAACCCGTCGCTTCATGTCATAAGACACAAGATGTTATGGCAATACAGCTTTTAATTTAAATGGCCCTCATCTGACCAGTTCAAAGGTACGGCCTTCATTATCTGCCTCTGGTGCCGACAGCTTCAAAGCGGCTCTCCAGACAGCAGCGTGCTCTGACTGCACAGGTTAAGTTTAGATACTGGCGTATGATGACATTTTTTCGTGCTTCAGTTTATTTCTCTTCTCTGCTCTTCCAGTATCTGCCTGTCAAGTACTTTAAGCAGGAAAGTTTGTCTGTAGTTGCTACAGGAAACACCCTACTAACAAAAGCTAGAACTGAGCGACGGGGTCACTGGCAGGGGTATGTTAGAATCACATTGAACTAGGTGTTTAAAACCAACATAAACTACAAATAGTGAAAACACACGTGTGTAATTGTAATGTTTAACTAAAAACCTCAGATTAAGGTACAGCTCTTCCTCATGTGACAGCTGGCGTTTTTTCAGGATAGTCGATACACTCTCTTGTGCACTTGATGCTTTGACAGAAAGAGAGAGAAATTTACTACAAAACTACAATTAACTTCATGTAAAATCTTTGCTGTGCCAATAAAGCACACTTAAGATTGAAACTGAAAGAGAGAGAGAGAAATACCCAGCAGAGGGCACTCTTTTAACCATGAGTGAGTGAGAGAGAGAGAGTTAGTTGACTCTTTCTCTTCACACCTCTTGTTTCTCTTGCAGTCCTCAATACAGGCTCCTCTATACCACTTTTGGCCAACCTCACGCTTAATATGTAAAGCCTACATACCCTTCAGAACACTTAAAATGGCACATACCGGTGGTCATATTAATCAAAAATAATGGTCTTGCTGTAGGGTGGTGTGGTTGCGTTTTGCTCCCCTCTCTCTTTTCATTTGCTTCTGTCATTCACAGAGAGCCTCAGGTCAAAGCTAAGTGCTATTCTGCCATTAGCAGAAACTGGAGAGAATCCAGAGTCAGGAAATCTGATCTCACACGGTTTCTGGATTTGGGAAAACATCATTTTTCTTGCAATGTGAACGGGCAGCAGGGGAAAAACCAAACCACAAGACCAGCACCCATTCAAAACTAGATGACGAAAGAGGATGAGAAACAGGAAACGAAAAAGTTGGGGGAGAAAAATGCAATAATGGTAGATTAAAAAAAGAAAAAACAAAGCAAACAACAAAACGCCTTTGTTTTTCATTTTTTCCCTGCTACATGCTCTCTGCTTCTTTATTATTACCCAGAATGCACCAAAGTCGCCCTCGTTCCCCCTCTGCTTTTGTCCAGCTATCAGACAGAATTAAAAACTACAGGAGCAACAAACTCAAGCTGACATGACCTGATGAGGGCCGTGGTGGGGTGAGGACGGGGCTGTGGTGGCTTGGAAGGAGGGGATCGCTCGAGTCATGTGACCCCCCAGTCCAGTCTGAGGACAGCTACAGCCATGGGGCTGCAGTTCATTCCAGCTCAATGTAAAAGAACAAAACACTTATTCTCCGGTTTATCTGCATCGTCATTGTGCTAGTACGAACACTGGCGCTCTCTCTCTAGGAGGAGAAATGAGAGGAGCATTTGGATCATTTACATAAACAGGTCTAGGTCAAAGGAGAGGCATCTCTGTCTTTTAAGCATCCATCCTCACCTCCTTTCTAAATGCTCTGTGGCCCACAAGGTGTTAGTGCTGGATAAAGAGAGTGGGGTGGAGATGAAGAATCGGTGGGGGGGGCAGGAGGGGCCACAGTCAGACTCAGTTAGGACAGACAAACACGAAAAACTAAGATGTACAGGAAATGATGTCCCATCTGTTTAACAATTGCCCCCATGTGCAATTTTTCTCCCAGCATGCATTGTATATGAAAAAACAAGCACAGTATCTCGCTACTCAGTTATTAAAACAGAACATACATTTTCATAAGATAAGTTGATTTGCACAGTTTTCCAGATTCACGACTTTTTACATAATTATTCTTTTAAAAATTGTGGACTGTTTCACTGTTATTTTTTTACTCAATGGTTAATGGTGGGTTTTTACTTAACCATATATTGGTAACAAATCTGTACCTGTCTGATGTCCTCACTTATAAAAATGCCAAAAACAATAGTAAATAAAGTTTTTTGTTGTACATAGGCAGCTTTCTGTTACGGTTAGAGTTGAAGGGGGCTGAGGTTACATTATAGTGATAATAATATAACTAACTGTATATAAAAACAAGAGAAATCTATGAAATGTCTCCATTTAGATAGATAAGCTAATGTTTTGTGTGTGTGTGTGTGTGTGTGTGTGTGTGTGTAATGGGGGAAGTGCAACAGACAGACACTGCACAGCTGTAGTTGATTTCAGCTTCAGCCCCGACAGCTTAATCAGATAGTTTATAACCAGCCGTGCTCTCCTGCCCTACTCATGCTATTAAACACACACATTTATGCAAGCGCACACTTATGTCCTGTTCACATCAAGAATAAACCTAAATGCTTAAGTAAAGCGTTAAGTACATTTAAACACTCTGACAATTACCTTAGAGAATTCACACAGAGGAGTTTGGGAAGAATGTTAACGTATTTCTTATTGAAACAGAAGGACTCATTTCAGTTACGGCAAAGCAATAAACTGTGAATTGTTACTACATATTCAGCTACAGCCAGGTGATAATGGGGGAGGGACATTTGTATTCTAGAGAGCATTTGATTGGACAAAAATCTGTGTGGTGCAGGATGAGTCATTTACACTTTCAGTCTTTTTTGCCAAATATGGATAACATTTGAAACATGCATATTTGGTCAACTTGGCATATAGAAAAGCTAAACTAAAGCATAAACTTTTCAGCATAAACTAAAAAGCCTCACAATTGCAGCAGTATTTGTAATTTCTCAATAATTTAAGCAGAAGGCTTGACAGTGATTATAGTACATTCATTCCTTTCAGTTAAACATTAGGTCAGTGTGCAACCCAAGCTGCTACCGATACAACATCCCTCAACAGCCATCCCTCCGTTCCACCCTGTTATCTTACTCTCTCATTCTCTCCTCTGTCTGTCCAGCTGTGCCATTCCCAGGTCAGTCTAGCCCGGGTCCCTGTGTCAGTCTGAAGTCTGGGGGCAGAGGCTGATAAGAGCCTTTCAGCAGAGGCCTCACAGCATATGAAACTAATCTGAGTCGGTCATCTCACCCCCACTCATGGCCTTTCATTCAGAGGGCTCGGCCTCTCTCAGGTGCCTCACCTGCGTATGTAATGCATCATAAAGTTATTTTTAACGCATTGCAATGCATATATTATACAAACGTAGCAAATACAAACATACCCTTTACATTGTATATATAATGCATTATAAAGTTATTCCTAATGCATTGCAATGCATATATTATTTTTAATACTTCTTTAAGGAGCTATAACACTCCTATATATGTGTTTTATGCATTATACTCTTTAAAACTTCAACCATAAAAAGATATACTTTGTTTTCATTTGTTTCAAGTCACCAATTAACCAATTAATACCACAGAACATCACTGAATCTACAAAATCTCTTGATATACTTACTTTGTGCTGTCATTTTCACAACCAACATGATGTCACTTCCTGGAAACTTCACTGAAGTGATTTTAGAAAAGAAAATAATGTTAAATAATGTTTTTTAATAACTTAATTTTGTTTGTAGCACACAGGGAAATAGCAACATCCTCACAAACCAAAGTAGGACACAACGTAATGGTGATTTAGTGATACAGAGGATGTTTCTTTTAAAGTGTCTGCTCAGGATCAACAGAGGCTTTATGAGGAGAGAAGATCTCAAGAGAGAATGTGCCAGTGTGCATGTGTTCAGTTCAGTGGACGCGTCCTTTGCCCTCATTAGATGGTTAACACACTGCTTATTCAGCCGTGTGAAACAGGACACACACAGAAAAGCTGAGCAGAGGAGATGTGTGTGTATGTGTGTGTGTGTGTGTTGTGGCATTCATGTGAAAACACACACATGACGTGAAGATGTACAGAAGATGCAGTGAGATTTGTGGAAAAGGTAAGATACATGAGACGTGTAAGTTCCTCTGAATTTCTCAGTGTAACTTCTCCCAGCTTCCTGTCTTCTTTCACTTCCTGTTCTTTCTCTTTCCATTTTGTCTCCATTAACAGCGCGCACTCCAGAAAATTGGCGGATTGTTAAGTGCAACGATTAGAAAGACGAGCACAGAACCTCTTTCTGACATTCACATGCACATGGCACTTATATTTGCTTATGGCGAGATAAAGGGCCTGTTACACAAGTGTTGTAAAAGCACTTGTGTAGCAAGCAGTTGTGTAGCGGTTGCTAGTTAGTATAAATTCTCTCTTTAAAATTAAACATATTTGACTGATTATTTTTTGATTCCCAGGGAATGCAGTTTGATTCCCAGGGAATGCAGTTTGATTCCCAGGGAATGCATGTGTGTATAAAATACAGTGTAAAATTACTTTCATAAATGTAACCATGACTTGATTATGTTGACTTGTTTATATCATTCTATGCATGTTCATTATATGTAGTAATAAAGTTTACGTGTTTGTATGAGTGTGCTTGTGAAGTTTGGGAATATATGTATTGTGTCCCCTTGGTGACTTTCTGTGCCACAGGTCAATGACCAGTCAGAGGAACTCAGCATTCAGTACCTTGCATTTTCACAATGTGTGTGTGTGTGTGTGTAAGTGCAGCCCCATAGCCGTCATCACTTCATTGTGTCACCAATTACCCATAATTACCCCTGGCAGCATAGATTCCATTCAGTTGCAAACACAAAGCCCACCAAACATTCATTCAGTTACTGAGGAGGTGAGTGGAGCTCATTCACTGTTTTACACACACTCACACACGTATAATGTATACGCACCTATCACTATAGACAAACAAGGATGTGTGCCTCATTTTTTAAAATACAACACTCACTCTCCGCTTAATATTTTTCAACCTAACACTCTTCCCTCCAAATTTTATCAGTACATGCATTCCATGGGAATCGAACCCATGACCTTGGCTTTGCTCATGGCATGCTCTACCTTAATGGAGCTTCCAGAAAGCCACAACACAGGTGCATGCACACAAACTTGTAGCCTATACAGACACAAAACTATATGCAATGTAAACAACGTACACAAACGCCAATGCATGCAAATGTTCGCAAGCAAACACTGTATGCATACTAACACATGAAAAGTAAAAATAAAGTAACATGAATTTCAGAATTTCTTCAGGCACTTTCTGTAAAACCTGCATGTTATTCAGTGAACATTTGCATATATAATTAATGACACAGAAATAATGCAGAATCATAAATATTTCTTATTTATTATACATCATTCATTATCGGATTTTCAATGTAGACTTTTGGAACTCCCTATAGCTTGACAGTTTTTAGTTTACCACAGATTTGTAATTCTCTGGTGCTGTCCCACCTGCAGTAGTAACTTTGTCACCTAATAAAACACATTAACGTATATGTTTGCTGTGTGTTTGTTCAGTGCTGTGTGAAAACTTTCATCCAAAACAACTTACAGTGGATTCAAAGTTTGTCTTGTATGTGCTCTGCGCTACCAAACAAACTACAGGAACACTGTAGCTCAATAGCTCACTGTATTTTCATTTCTGTTAAAAATAAAAAAACACCACTTCCGTTATGCCTAAAAAATGCTGTAAGACAAACACGTTCACATCAGCCCTAAAGATTTGTTTCAGATGAAACCTTTCGAAAGCTCTATCTCTCGAACCCTGTCCTTCAATAGTCACATTCATACATTTGGAAAAGTAAAACAAATAAGACGGAGGATTTGTGAGCGAGGGGGGGACAAAAGAGAGAGAGAAAGAGAATAAAGGAAGTTGATAGAAAAAAGCCAGACTCGTCTTCTCCTTTAATTATGCAATTCTTCCTCCACCGCAGCCTATTCCCTCTGTTCATTTTCTAAACAATTTTTCCACCTCAATTTCCAATGACATCTTAAAACTGCGGAGAGCTCCAAATTAAGGGTCAGACTGAAGACTGCTTCTGATTTAGAACATAAAGAACTGAAGAACAGAGAAACCGACGGCTGCTACCACTGAGAGGCTAACCACTACCATCTGCATGTGTGAGCGTGAGCGTGGGTTTATTCCTTCCCTGTAGCCTTCACTCATATTTCCCCCTCCTTCCATCCACGTCCTGCTGGTTCGAACCCTCTCTAATGCTCCATAAAGCTCAAGCACATGACAGGAACTGACTTAACAAGGTGTGAGCCCCGGGCCTGACCAATCAGAGCTCATTATTCAGGGATTCACTCCAACCCTTCTGTCCTGATTGGTCCTCTGTGTTGCCCAGATGTTTTTTTAATGATTTTTTTAACCATTAAGTTGATAGTTGTTTATGGCTGTGAAATGCTGGAATGTGGGCTGGAGGAAACGGGGTTTGGGGGACAGAGGGTGTGTGTTTAGCATGAGCTGAAGGGGAAACCGCAGTGTATGATTAGTGTGTGATGTATTAGATATGGAAGGAAATGGAAGCGAAACAGGGGAGATCGAAGAGCTAAGCAGCCAGATAATGTGCTTGTTTCTGGCATATGTAATTGTTGTGCTATGGTTTGCAGAGTCGGTTTCTTTAAAGGGTTTGTAGTTACAGGATAAGCAAAATTAAGCATCAAATTACTAATAAAATTAAGAAAGTCCTGACTGTATGATCCTTTATCTGTATATTTGTCAGGTTTTGCTCACTTTTGAGTACAAATTTGAAAACACACACACACACCTAAATATATCTCTACATATCTGTTTAATAGAAATATGATACACATGAACATGAAATCACTGAGAGAAGCTTGTGAGAAGCATGGAAAATATGGAATTTCTTTCCATCACTGCAATTCATTTAAAATATTAAGCGTATATAACACCATATATATGATCATATATCAATACATGTGTCTAAAATCCTATTTCTGCTGATCTGTGGAAAGAAGACACAACAGCAGCTTTTGGGAGGATTTAGTCCCTAAACTCGACCCGTTACTGAGTCAGGCCAGTCCCATCATCTTTCCCCATCAAAATGTAATGTGGAAACAGAGTAACTGAAAGAGTGCAAATGGGCCTTCAGTCCACCAAACAGTGTGTGTTAGTGTGCGGCTCTGAGCTCACCGTATCCATCTCTGTCTTTCTGCAGGGAGTAAAGCTGTATCTTATAACCAAAGGTCAGGACATCTGGATTAACTCAAACTCTAGAGCTCACATTACATCGCTGTATTCAGTCATTTACTCTACATCTCATGCATACACACATGCACTCTGATATTTAGGTAAACATGTATTTTTATCTAAACATTCTGCATGCATTCCTGTATTCATTTTTAACCAATGTCGACAGATTAAACGTAAACATTCATGCTAAGCAAAACATGCCATCCTTTTTAATGTCAGTACTTCACTAGATATTAGCAAACTGCAAAAAACTGTCGCCTACCAGACCCGCGTGTCAAAAGATCTTCAACAATCGAATGTTCATGGATGCAACACCAATAATATTTAAATACCGTTCAAGATATTACAAATGCTGACTCCAAAAACAAAAACCACCTTTTTAAATCAACCCTAAATAGTTTAATTGACTCCCGGTATATACCATAGTACTGAATAATTACATTAACGGTGTACCATTATATTTAAATGGCACAGTACAAGGTACTTAAAAATACCATGTCCAAAACATATACCATACTTAGTTCTTGTTATTTCTTTGTCTGTGCTCTGCAGGAAGTGACTGATGTTCATAGCCCGTGTGTCCTTTAGGACCCCACCACACATACGACAGTGCAGACGCCACTGGACAGGACTAAAAAGAGCTGTCTGTGACTGTGCCTGGAAGTGCTCAACTCCGTCTTCATAAATGACTCAACAAGTCAGCCTCAAGCTTTTAACCTTCTCCTCTCACCTCTGTTAAAGTGTCACAACCATCTTAAACAGCATTCACAGTTCACCGCTAAATGACAATAAAACAGCTAAGCAATGTTTTTAACCGCTATTAACATCGTGTAGCTGTTAAATCATCTCAGCTCGGTGCCTTTGTGTCATTTTCTGACAAAAATGCCTTGTTCAATGTCTTCCTGTTTGGATCAGAGCCTTGCTCAGGTAAAAGAGTGAATCACGGTCGAGACTGAATCATAATTGCTTAGTAACACACGTCCACAAATCGACTCTCCAGGTTACTCTCCTCTGTAAGAAGAGGCAACATGCAGTTGTTAACTTCATAGGGCTATTTCTACCCGATCTGACCTTTAAAATTACAATATCAAAAAATTACAATTGTAAAAATGACAACAGATCTCTTCGTTTATGTTACACATACAACACAAACAATAACTGTCAAGGAAACACAATGCAATCCAATCCAGTATCTACACACTACACCTGAAAATGACTTAAATTATCTTTCATGTGAATGAGACAGAGCGACAGGTGTGTGTGTGTGTGTGTGTGTGTCTGTGTGTGTGTGTGTGTGTGTGTGTGTGTGTGTGTCTGTGTGTGTGTGTGTGTGTGTGTGTCTGTGTGTGTGTGTGTGGCTGTTTGTGACTGTTTGAGAGCAATGTGTGTCATTGTATCACCTAAACGCAAGTGAGATCATCAAAACAATGACCAAGAGACACAGAGGCGTCAAACTGTCCCAATGATAAGGTGTAGTCAACATGCTAGTATGTAGGGGAGGGGGTGATTGTATTTACTTAACCATGTACTCGGCACAAATTTATACCTAAAATGTGAGCACAACCTGACAAACCTGAGCAAAACCTCATTTTGGGGACGTCCTCTTTTGTAAAAACAGAAAAAAAGAGTTAAAAAAAGAAAGTAAAAAATAAAAAAGTAGTAAATGTAGTTGTTTTGAATTTTTTCTGTAAAGATTACGGTTCGAGTGTGGGTTAGTATTGAGCTATATTGCTTATAACTAGTTGTGTGCAAATAAGGTCTATGGAATGTCCCCATTGAGATAAGTAAACGAGTGTGTGGCTGTAAACGTGTGTGTGGAAAATCCCGCTCATCATCATTCTGTCAGCTCTCATACAATGATGACACACTGAACATAAGCAAGCAGAGAGCAATTTATTCATTATTATTCTTTAACCGTTCATTAGGTTTACAAATCAAACACCTACACCATGATCTGATGTTTCTATTACTTCCTCTCTGTCTTCTGCTGTGTGGATCCCAGCATCTGTTTCATAAGAGCCTGTAATCTTCCACATCTATGATCTGATCCAAACACACCTGAGTGTTTTTAACCAGAAACTGAGGTTCTAGCAAAGTACAGATCTGAGGATTAAATGATAACTGCCTTTCTCTCTCCCGCTCACTTTGATACGATATAATCTAGAATATTACAAATATTACATCATAACGTCATAGGTGGTTATATTAGGAAGCTTATAAAGACAATGAATAAACAGAGAAGGTTTCACACACACACAATATAAACTTAAGATGGGGAAGACTTAAGACAAGGAAAGGAACACAAGGGGTATATATATATATACAGGTGAACATAATTGGTAACCGAGGAAACGGAGGTGGGACTAATTATTAACAAGATCATGACATAATGGCATTAAAGGAACACAAGAGAAACAAACAGAACAAAACTCTGACACACAAATTGTGTTTTAGAATAAAAAGCCACATTGTGGATATGTAAATAATATATATATAATAATATATATATATATATATATTATATTTGCATATCAAAGATTGTGTAAAGAAATAAATATCTAATACCCTCATATCTTCAGCCCGTTTTCTTTTCTCTCTGAACACTGTCACATTAAGAGAGGATGAGAGATATCTGAACACTGTATGCATGAATCACAGCACGACTGTCTTTACTAAATGGCAGCGGCTGTATCATTGTAATCAGTAAGGCTTTAATAGAGGGTGGTGTAATGGTAACTCTTAAGACTGTAGGAGTGCATTAAAGGGGCTGTCATGAATACCTGCTGTGACCTGTCCTTTAATTTAGAGTCTTTCTGCAACATAATCACAGCCTGACTACCTGCAGTTATTACCTGAGCTCACGAGAGGAGAGAAACGTGTATGTGTGTGTGTGTGGCTCAGCTCTAGACTGACCTGAGGGCACTCATTACCAGAGTCCGGGACATTATCTCACAGCCTCAGCGTCTCAAGAGCTTCCAGTGAAACTGGTTTCCCTCACCATGACCAAATAAGCAGGATCAGCAGATCAGTAGATTATTCTATATTTCTGTTCATTATATCTGTATTATGTTGCTTTTCTCCTCCTTTTTTGTTTATTTACGTTCTTTCTTCTGTCTTTTCCTCTGTTCATTTTCCTCTGTCTATTCATATAGGAGAGAGCGGGGCAAGCTGTCACAAAGAACTGTTCATTAGAATACACATGAATATTAGAATATTACAATGCGGATTGCTTTGGGACAACTGGTCAACTATTGTAAGGTTATTGTAAGGTAAAAGGACCGTTTACTTTTTCCTGTGCAATAACGGTAGAAATGTCTGATCACTTTTTATGCGTCTAAGCATAAACAGACCGAGTAAAAATTATTTCTCTGTGAGAAATATCTGATGAATTAAAAAAGGTGACAACAGGCTCCGGTGTCATCTATACCATGAAGTCATATTTGCACATGGCCTGCAGGGGTATGGCCTTAGTAAATATCATAAAAAGCATCAGGAATCTGTATTTCGTGCACCTGATGGAGGGTAACCTGTTTTGTGAGCGTTCTCTCAGGCGGTTAGACGGGCAGACTCTGGCTTTCTAGGAATCATGTTATTTGTTAACACTGGTACTGGTCTGTTGACAACCCTCAGTTCCAGTTTTCAAGCATATTATTTACATTTCAGACGGAGAACTAGTAGACTAGGTGACTTCACGTCGTACCACGAAATGATTTGGTGAATTGTTTGTTTGTACGTTTGATTTATTTATATAAACGAAACACACGAAACGCTCTGTTCCACTCACCGTGTCCATTATGAGTCACGATGTTAAGTCACAATGACAGCATAATCCACACCGGAGGCTACAGTGTCGTGTTCACCACCCACCCTAAACAAACCCAGTGTTTACAGTACCAGCCGCGTAATGCAAATTCGTCTACCAAACAAACAGGCAAAAAAGAAGAGATAGAAAAACTGTGTGTGGTCAACAGAAAAAGACAACTGAAAGTCAAAAACTTAAGGGTATACTTCACTCTGAGGATAAAGGAACTTTATTTCTACATTTGCAGGGTTATGAGTACATTATGTTTGATATGATTATCATCCAGTGTTTTTGGAAAGAAAATGAGGGCTCTTCTAGTCGGAACAGGCTCGGAACAAAGTCGTCATTGGCTTTTCTCTGACAGAAACATTTCTAAAGATAGAAATGCGGAGAAGTTGATATTGCTTCAGAGCTCTTGCTTGACAGATTTATATATATGAGTCTGGAAATATGTCACAAAAGCTCGCTCTCTCTCTTCTTTGTGCGCCCACCCTAAAAAACAAAAGTACCCAGCATCAACCAGATGTTCCTCCAACCAGCCAGAGTTTGGACTAGACCAAACTTCCTGGTAGAAGATATGGATTAAAACATCTGATATTTCTTTAATAAGATTTAGTTGGAAGGCTTTCAAAGGCCCTCCTTACATCGGGAAGTTCCCAAAGAGAGGAAATGATAGTCTTTAAAATACCAACCAACATGATGGCAGTGGTTATGACAGAGAGCGAGCAAGGGAGAGAGGGAGAGAGAAAGAGAGAGAGAAAGAGAGAGACAGAGAGAGAAAGAGAGAGACAGAGAAGGGTAGGAGATGTTGCTTATTTTCGTTGCGATTATACAGAGTTGCTGACTGACTAAAGCCATGCAACACAGAATTGAGATTTTGAAATAAACATGATTTTAACATGATCCCAAAATAACGTCCTGCCAGGAACCAGAAGGTTCAGCGGTTGGTTTCCTGATTATATATTTTCCTCTCTCCCCATGAGTTTTGTTTCTGGTTTTGAAACTTTCTCATGGTGCAATTCACTGTCTTTAGAAACAGCAAGCACCACATCGTTTTTGAAAACTCTCAAAATAACACGCTTTTGTTATATTTTTTTGACGTGTTCAGTTTCTTTCCATTGTGAAACTGTGTCTGTAGGCCACAGTGAAAAGTCAAGAGAACTGAGGAAAATTGTAGCCGTTTAACTGTTGATAGGAAGTGTGTGTGTGTGTGGATAAAAGTTAAATGGAAGATACCTAAATTGTTACTGCTGCCTTAATATCCATACTGATGAGTTTGTGCATAATATGACTAAACGCCACAGTTTGCAGACTAATACACTTTAATAGCCACTGAAATTAGACTTTTATTCACACAAGGCTGCAGACAGCATTGTTTAAAAGACAGACATGTGGCACTGGACGAACTGATAACTGTGTATATTTGTCTGGGTTTTTATCTTCATAGGCTTTAAGACACAAACATGTCATCTGCCATTCCCTGTTATCCAAGGACAGGAAGAAAAGTGAGAGAGGCAAAAAGAGCTGCCACACTTCTCATTCAACATCACGTCCAATAAAAAAAGTGTTTCCTCGAGTCTGACAGAAATACAATCTGTGGCATCATGGAAAGACATTTAATGAGGAGTTTCTCCACTAAAATGACATCCGTTCCTTTTCTGTTCCTTTAAATTTTACATGCATATAAAAGAAACATTAAATAAATTGTTGAATTCAATTTAAAAAATTTGAAAATTAAAATAAATGAATTAATTTAAATCTTGTCATTATTTACTCACCCATTCGTCCCTGATTCTCTTATCTACCCGTTCTCACTCAATCTCTGGTCCAACACGGGACAAAAAATGAAAACAAAGAGAAAAACACAAAGAGATTATTGAGAGCAAAAAGTGAGGGATGAATATTTTCTCAGGAGGAGGACAATAGGCGCTCTCCTCCGGTCGCTTTCCAGAGGTCCACAAGGGAGGCGATTGTCAGGACACAATGAGAAACGGGGAAACTTTTGAGAAGACACATCGCGTTTAATTAACAAGTGGTAATGATCTCATTACTCTCTCTCACAGTGGAGAGGTGAGACAGAGGTCAGTGGAGCAGAACTGGCTCTCACTGCCATTGAGAGAATGGACGGTCAGTCTCCTCTGAACTCCAGTGCTATGCATGCGATTGCTGTGGATTTGTGTCTGGATTAGGCAGTGAATTTTTGTCCACACAGTTTTAGACATTTGTATTAAACATGAAAATCCTCATCTCTGTCTGAGGGGTCTTCATAATATTTTCTTTAGCAGATAAATAGGCCTAATACAAAATCAGAATGTCACGAATTCCTGCTTTTTGCTTGCGAGTGATGCAAGTTAATCTTTCAATATCGCTAAGCAAACATTCTCTGCTCTATTTTCCGAAGCTCGTCTTGTCTGCGTGTTTTTGTTTGGTCTGTTATGTTCTGTATTCGCGACAACTACTTACCAGACAAGGATGTTGGAAAATAAATCTACAAAAGTAACATACAGTTCAGACTGGCACATCTAAACGGGCTTTAACTTTGAGTAAATACCGCAGATTACTGATTAAAGACAGAATAACTAATAAACTTTAATGTGCTGGACGTCACTAAAGTCATAATCCCTACAGGCCTAGTAAGATGGAGTAAGTCTCTAGATAAATCCACCAGCGAAACATTCTGTAGTAGTGAATTTAGCTAAAAAAATGGAAATGTTGGGCTTATTTAGAGAGAGTGATGCTTCCTAATGAGTGTGTGTTGAAGAAATGACACGAGATACAGAGTGATAGAGGAGGAAGAGTCTCAGTTCAATGTTAAGGATAGGATGGGAGGGTATTTTTGGTGTGGAAGAGTTTCTTATCTTCGGACAGGCAGCACTACAGTGATAATAAGCTCAAGGGATGAAGTAAATGTCTTGTGTGTGTGTGTGTTCTGGGTGGAGCTCTGGTCTTTGTAAATAACATTTATCTGATGTATCGGGCAGAGCACTGGCCACTCTGGACATTCCCTTCAGTTTTATAAAGTTTATAGATGACTTTAGACGGGCACTGTGAGACTGAGCCTGTTTATTTAATGGCACTGAAACTTCCTCACATCATCATTTTATACATACAGTGGAGTCAAAGCACTGGAGTCTACATTAAAAAGCTGTAATTCAATCTAAGTCAAACATTTAAATAAACAGGATGGTTTGTTTTTCAAAATATTTAAAACAAAGAACCTTACAGGACATAAAATGAATAAGAAATAATTAAGATTTCACACTCTGATTTATATTGAAGCACAAAAGATGCTGTTTGGAACATCTTCCGTCGTGTAGGGATCAGTTTCTAAAATTCATGTCAAATTTAGAAAGTTTAAATTCAGCTTTTCACTTACATTGTTATGCTGCAATTTGTAAAATGTATCTGTAAATCTGGGCATGAAGTTTGAAAACATCCAGAGCTCTGGTTTTAAAGTGAGACCTTCAGCTCACATAACAGAGGGGAGAGAGGGAAGAGATCAGCTGTACGTGTTATCTGTTGATTTCTCCATTGATTTCTGCTTTGTGTTTCCTCCGCACAGGTGCCGCTTTGCTCTTACTGGATGCTAATTTTTAACACGTGCATGCGGGAACATTTAAATTTAATGTTACTCCCTGAGGAGGGAGATCGAGCACCTAAAATGGTGCCTTTAACCTTTAACATGTTAAAGTCAGTCGGCACTGAGTAACACAAAATTTAAAACACAGGTGAGATTCAGGAACATTGGTTCTAAAACATATGTCTCTAATCTAATCTTTTCAGTTTATAGGCGGAGGTTAATGAGACCTGTTACCTAAACCGAACACTTTGATACAAAAAGGTGTTCGATTTCACACATCTAGTCTTTTATAAACACAAACACACTAATATGAAGCTGTTTGCGTCTCATGCCACAGGGCAAAATTGGCATTTTAAATGCCAGAGTCCAGATGAGTCCACTTAAAACACAGGATTATTTTAAATACCCTTTAATCACCTGTTTAATATATTTCTCTCAGAGTCAGTGGGCACTGTGCCACCATTTAGCCACAGTAAATCATTACTTGATTTCTACATGTTTGCCATAAGGCTTATATGTGGCTAATATGGAGAGAAATTCTTATATAAACGGTTCTTGTGGACTCATAAAGCCAGCCACACACAGATATTATCATGCTTATTAAAACTGAATGTTAATGTTAAACCGTCTATATGTAAATGTTTTATTGCTAAACAAGCATGCAGTACATGAACGGGTGTAATTTATGTCTCTAGTAAGTGAATGTGGAGAGGGGAACGTAGATATGCTTGTAGATCGGTTGTCTCAAAATGTCGTACACACCTGTGTGTTTTGGTGATGTTGCTGGTGCTGCTGGTGTGTGTGTGTGTTGTCCTGGTATTTATTATGTCATAGGGACCAAATCTTATGAGAGAATATGAGAGAATATGAGAGAACAAGCTTATAAATCATACAGAATGATCTTTTTGAAAATCTAAGCAGAAAGCACAAAGTGTTCTGTGATGGTTAGGTTTAGTGGTAGGGTTAATGTAGGAGGATAGAATATACAGTTTGTACAGTATATAAAACCATTATATCTATGGAATTCCCTATAAAACATGAAAACCCAACATGTGTCCGTGTGTGTAAAGACGACGTTTTTCTGCTAGGCCACTCTGAGATTTACTCCAGAGGTCTCCACTGCATCTGCAGGGGTATTTTCCTGTAGCCAGTGTAAACATGGTGTAAATAATGGCCTCTCCCAAACAATCACAGACACATTTGTGCACTCTGCCCATTAAAGACCACAAAGTATGTTTGGCGCTTACAGTAAACTCTGACCTGCCCGTGTTTTTCACTGGTAATTAAATGAATAAGTGGTTTATGAACACACATAGAAGTTAGCGCAGTTAAGTCAATGCAAAGTCATCCAATGGATGCAACGGCAGCGTAAACAAATCTACAGTTTTAAGAATACAAGCAGTAAAGTTCTTCTACTTCTTTGTGTCAGTTCCCAGCTTGATAACTCTTCATCCTATCGATTTTCTGTTACAATATGTGAGTGAGCCTTCATGCAGTGTAAGAGAGAAGAGGAAACTGAACAGCTGTTCTTCTCCGTGTGATTGTGTGAATCTGAGAACTGTCCTCCTTCCCAGGTGCATGTGAACCTTCTGTATGTGGTATTTCCAAACTCATGGAAACAATCACATGGGAGAGAACCCATGCTAACAGCCTCCCTGCCATGCTCAGAGGTCAGAGAAGCTACGGGTTCTGTCAGTCACAAGGTTAAAAATAAAATGACATCAGATGATGATTTAATCACACTTAAAGCCGTATTTACAGAGTAAATATGTACATAATTATTGTTAATATTGACAAATCTAAAATTAATTTCGGTGAATGAAAACTACAGACTTGTTTCAAACCGATTTTCAGCCTCATTAATTGAATTGTCTCCAAACTCAGAGCTTTAGGATAAATGCTTTCATTAATATGTGACAGTGTTAACAAGAATGACGTTGAATGATGTTGTTTTAAGTTGCCGTGTAAGATTAAAAACAGTTTGGGGTAAAACACATGATCTACCGTTTTCTATTACAGCAGTAAATTCTGTTTAACTCTTTTAAATGTTTAGCAGCAGAGCCGGGTTTAAGAGTCTGGCTCCATGAGGTCTCTTTAATTTAAGATTAAACCCAAAACACCAAATGTATCTCATAAACCTGAATGTTATTAGACTCGGTTGCTTGTTCAAATAGGGTGTAGCGTTTAAATGTGTAGGTCCAGGTTTTGGGCAGGCGAACACAGAAAAATCCAATACCTCCTACTTTAGTCCCACACATGCATTTACAGAAAATGTACAGTAAGTGAGAATAAAACAGGAATGAGAATATTGTTCCGTCTATAAAACGCTGCCAGTGTGTGGTCTGTCTGCTTTTGGAGAGCTCGCGGTCATGTTAAGAACGTTTTAACACTTTTCCCTTATTTCACCTCATCAGTGCCTGTTTTTCCATTAGCAGCCCTCACTAATGAACTACTGAACCCTGAAGTTCAGGCTTAACAGATCCTGCTAATTCAAGCTCAGCTTATTTGAGCTCAAAAAAGAACTTGAGTTGTTCAGAATAACTGATGCAGTCTCCCTTAATAGTAATAATGCATGATAGTGAGACATGAGAATTGTTAGTTATTAATTATTGTTCAGCTTTGAATTGGTAAGTAACTACACTGTTTCAAAGACACACCACACACATTCACATACACCTAACACAAGTTAAAACAGTTAAGGTAAAATATGAACAACTATGACCAAATAAACCTATTAGAACTGAAAAGGGAAACCAATTTTCCACAGTAATTTATTATTTGATTTAAAGCATTTTCCCTTTTGCGCACACACCCTTTTCTAACTCTGTTCTTTACAAATCCGTCAGATTAAGCTCATGTCTCATGTGGTCGCACCTCTGACTTATTACGTCATCTCCCATCATCCTTTGTGTTTCTGCGCGTGTAGGCTCAGATACTGTGTTGTACTCATACTGTGTATGTAGATGAGGGAGAGAAAAAGACTGCATATGTTGAAATGATATAATACACTAGGGCATTATATGTTGACCTCTAAATGACAACAGTGTATGTGCCCACAAAGAAAGAACATGAAATCACCCAGCTGTGGGACCAGCCAATGTCCCCCATGAAGGAAAATATCATTAGCTTAGTATTAAAACAATACAAGCCAGTACAATAAATGTGTATGTACAGGTTTGTTAATAAATGTAAGGGAAACGTTTTATAAATGTTCACATAAATATAGTAAGGTGGTCCTTACTAGTTAAAAAGGCTCATAAATGAATCAAATAATGTTTTCCTTTATATCTACATAGATCCACAGGTTATATATATATCCACAGTGAGGGTGAGTTTACTCAACAATGAAAGTCTACAAGATGTTTTGTCTAATACAGTGAAAGATACGTGTGTGTGTGTGTGTGTTTATAAGTTTCATTATCCTGTGTGGGGGGGAGGGTTGGGGGGCATGTATATGGCTATATTGTAATGACATTAGTCCTTACTAATAAAAAATACTTATAAATCAATCAAACCAATGTTTTACTTTAAATCTAATAATGTTAACAGTTTTATGTGAGGGTTAGGTTTCAGGACAAGAAAATGTCTTTAATCTAGTACGAACACACATACATTAAAAAAGTCTGTCTTATACTTACCAGACATTTGTACTGTTCGTTTCACTTGCCCCTACAAAGCTGGACAGGTCAAAACTGAAGGAAAAATCACAAAGCCCTTATACATCACCTTTAAACGGTAAGTGTGTGTATGTGTGTGTGGGCAGAAGGTAAAGCTATAAGTTTAACAGCAATAGTCGCTCTGAGAGAACTCATAAACATGTCACTAGGACCTTGACCCCGCAATAAACAGCTTTGGTACCTCTCTTACTCTTTCCTGTTTCTTCCTGTCTCACTTCCTTTATTTTTCAGCTCCCACAATACTCTGCTTCTCTGCCCATCAGTCACCCTGCACACAATGACTCTTTTCTGTTTTTTAATAGTTGCACTTCTGATTCTACGCCATTCTATAATAGTGCATGATTTTGTAATAATAATGCATGCGTCTGCATATAATCTTTGATTTAGCTAGTAAAAATGAGTTACATTTATGTCACGTCTGTGTTAAAGCATGTCAGCCCGTCTGCTCCAGTGCTCTTTAGACTGACTGTGCTTTTAAACAAAAAATGTCATTCAACATTAGTCAGAGGACCGCTATAAACTTCTCATGAGAATCATTAGTGAACATTTAACCCTTGTGTGTTGGATCAGAGTCGAGCAACTGTCATAATTCACTTCCTTCAAGCAGATGATGCTCAACACGTGGTGATGGTGTCAGTCTCCAAAATAAACAAACAGATCGGTTTTATGACATGACGCAGATTTACTGCCTTCACATTCATCTACTGTACACAGTTCTCCCCAACAGGGAACATTCTGAGATCGTTGGCTAATATTCTTCACTCAGTTATCAGAAAGTTGCTTGCTTAGTAGAATGTTTTTAACATTATATATCATATAACAAAAACGTTATTTTTAAGTTGTTAGTGGAACATTTTAAAAACATTTCAATAATGTTATTATAACCAAGCACTAACGTTAATACAAAAACTAAACAAATCTAGTCCTTTTAAACATTCTTCCAAAAAACTTGACTTAAGATCTAAAAGATCTTAAAACTTTCTAAATAACGTTTTTAATGACCAGCATCATATGTTGTTTTTGAAGTTGAATGCTCTTTTTTAACTACATCTGAATACTCAAGCACCTGGTAATGGCAGTGCTGCGCTATCTGTTTGTTTTTTAAAGACGAGCCTGACCGAACCCAATCATAAAACCCATTAAAGTGATTTGAAGTCCTTCTTAAAAGATAAAATACTTCTGCAAACATTTCCCTCTGAAGTGAGAGCTATTGCTAGTGCACTCATTGTCATAGGGCCTCGGTAACCACACCCTTTAAATAATTGTGGGGAAGGTGGAGCGCCAGGTGCGGCTGTTGGCATTCTTCAGTTATCACCAGCTTGACTAAGAGATAATTGCCTTTACAACCTATAATGTACAGTCCTAGCAGAACGCTTCGATAAGCCGCATATGAAAGGTCATGTTGAAGGTAAAACCTGAGAGCTGGCTGAGAATAAACTGCTGATACATCTTCAGGTGAAACCAATAGATTTTCCAAAATTCTTCCATCATTTACTCAACCTCATGTCATTCCAAAGCTGTATGACTTTTTTTGCCTCTGATGGACAAGAAAGAGGACATTTTGAAGTACATTGGTAAGCAAATAACAGTGGCACCCATTGACTTCCGTTGTATTGACACAAAACCACTGAGACGTTTCTCAGAATCTTCTTTTGTAATCCAGAGAAGAAAAAAGTCAAACAGGTTTGAAACGATATGAGGGGTGAGTAGATGATATAAAAACATTTTTGGGTAAACTATCCCTTTAAATTATTATTAGGATATACTACCAATATTACCAATTATGATTCCTCTATATCTTTGGTTTGGAGTGTGTCTCTAGTGACACTTTTGGGCTTCCTGTTATATAATGTTTATAATAAATTGAATTCAGGTAATCTCATCAAAACATCAAAATGTGATGACTCTATTCACAGACTATAAATAACACAAATAAACAGTTATGGAACGTACTGGGTATCTTGGTCAAAATTCACGTTATTAGACTCTTGGTAAATTGTTTAAATGCATTTAAAGGGGAACATACAAAAACGTATGAAAGCAAAAGGCAAAAGAAAGCGTTGGGCTACATCAACACAGATGCTTTTCAGTGGCAACATAGCAAAGAGAAGAGAGAAAGAGCCAGACTACTCCTCTTTCAGAGTTATAATCCAGGGCTTTGCGCTCACAATACACACACATTATATCTCTGCAGGAGGCCTCAGGCTATGACTGCCAAATCAGGGTGTGTGTCACATTTTAAAAAAGAGAGGAGAGAAAAGATAAGAGACTTCTCGGGCCGGGAGCCAATTCTGTGTCTGTGAAAATCCATTATTAGTCCCCGGCATGCACGCAACCTTTAAAGTTTTATTCCCCCCTCCTCTTCTGTTCTCACCTTTGTTTTCCTTCCTCCCTCCCACGTCAAATTCATTAGAAAACAAATAGTATTAAACATAAATATATATATAATTATCAAAAAAAAATTGTTATAAGAAGGTTGTCATAACATTACATAAACATATCGATCGCTCAACCGCACGTGCCTGTCACATCTGCTCTTGCTTCCACAAAACTAAAACAGTTCAGTCACAATTCCCGGGGCTAAAATCTCTCCCCCAGACCCGCCCTCGTTCGGCATTTGAGATAAACCTGAGTCCATTAGTCCAGAGGAGCTGAGTGGGGTCAGTTTTTAAAGGCCGTCTTTAAGAGCCCCAAACTGCTCAACCATCTTTAGATGAGCTTTTTAAGAGGCATCATCATACCTCATTGAGTGATGGAGTCTATCCATCAGACAGACCGACAGACAGATTCCTAGTTTCCGAAACGTACATTATTATTATCTTTCTGTTGGAGCACATTTATATATAAATTTTATCTTGGTTTTTGCATAAATGTTTAGACATGAGACCTGGATGAGGACATCATTCCGGTTTGTGGTTCTCCGCCTTCAAAGCAGTTCTCTGATCTCTGCTCTTTGGGTCACTTAAATATTTAGGTTCTGTGTCCAGTAAATGACTCGTGTCAGAGGACTGTCACTCCAGTTTCCATGTTAACAAGTTTCTTCCCAATTCTGCTTACGTAAATAAGCTTTGAGGCATGATGTATCGTGTTTGTTTGTTGAGAGTGACCTGGTTTATTTCATTGGTAGAATAAATAATCAAGGGAGGTAAGGACGAAAGCTGTTATGATTGTCCAAATTATACAGGAAATGCTGGCTTGGGCTACATTTTTTAATTTGGATAAAGGCAAACGGTGTCTAAGGGCCGTGAAAAGGACTTGAAAAGTGTGTGAGGCAGAACATTTGAATCTGGATGCCCCAGTTACAAGGAAACAATCTACAAAAATATGTGAAACACCGTCTGTGTTTAAAGGACGTGTCAGAGGAAATCACAAGAACACGCATCATGCAGAGGTCAACAGCTTACTATTAACACACAATAATTATCACATTTTACATTTATGCATTTAGCAGATGCTTGTATCCAAAGTGACTTCCATTCAAGTTATACATTTGATCAGGTCACGTGTTCCCTGGGAATCGAACCCACAGCCTTTGCACTGCTGACACAATGCTCTACCAGATAAGCTACAGGAACACCACTGAACTTTGTCTACTGGCTACATGAAAGGGGGTGTGTGGGGGGTGTACTAGCTCAATAAACTGGAACAGAGAAGCAAGGACAGTTTGAAGTCAATTCAAAACAAATTAAGCTTGTAAAGAAGACTCAGCCGGTGCCCTTGTTAAATTTGCATGTCAATAGAACGACCGAGCCGACTACTGCCGCGGCTGAGTGATGCAGACACACCTCATACTGCTCTTTACTCAACAACACAACTCGCCAAACGCTCGAAACACATTTTTAATTGACTGTTCATATTAAAATACCCACAGAGTATGTATAATACTCCCAGAACTCACAGAACTAGCTACAATAATTCTTTTATCCAAGCAAACTTCATCTAACCACCAAGAGAAATGTAAAGAAGAGCCAAAGAAGAAAATTAAAATAAATTAGCACTGAGACAAAGACAAAAGGTTGAATATATGACTGAAACAGGAAGAGTTGCAACAGACTTGAGTAAAAACGCATTAGAAGCAGGTCACGGTGAGGCTGAGAACACCATGAGATCATTAGCTTGTACAAACTCAGGCTTTTGTTATCATTAACCCAACGTTAATAGTCCAGAGGGAGGCAAGGCTCACTAATGCTAGAGCCCGTTAAGTGGTCGGCCAGCTAATGGCATCTCTCTGAGTTCCTGACATTCAGCAAGGTCAGCTGAAGAGTAGAGAGAAGACACGAGGTGGGAGAGAGAAAAAATAAAGCAGGCCAGGTGTTTCAGAAACCTGAAGAATGGACAATATGCTGCAGTGAGGGGCCACACTACAAGAAAATGTTACGAGACATCTTGTCTTTCTCGAGTTTGTCTTTCTTGCAAGATTTTGTAAATCTGAAACCACAATTTCAACATATTCTGAACATGAATCCAGACCTTCACAATTAGCATTAAGGAAGAACAAATAACTTGTTAGAAAACAATTTAAGTTTGTAACTTTGTTACCTTTAGTTACACCCTAACACAGTTTACAATCAAAGAAATGAATAATTCAACTTAAGTTTCCATGTTCAGTGAATCAACTCACAAATTTGTAGCTACTAATATACAGAAACCTAGCGCTAAAGCATTTAATCTTTTAAAGCACTTCAGATTTTCTTCTTCTTCATCTCAAGGTGTTGATTTCACAGCAATCCTTATAGAAAGAAAATACAGGGACAGCTGTGACATGTAGCCCATGCTGTCCACATCTACAGCCATGAACTAAATCACTCTGGAATGTCAGCAACTGCTGCTGGTAATGCCCCGATCGTAAGAGCAGTTAGTGTGTAAAGCTGCTAGCGTATTTTCAAAGCAGGTCAAAAGTTTCACAGTTCTCAAATCTGCCTGTGATTTGTGGATTGTAAAGTCAGGCCAGAGTACATACAAGGGAATTACTGTGTTCTTTGAGCGCAGGCAAAAGGACTCTGAACTCACAGCTTACTGACATTCCCTGACTTACTAAATAAATACTTGTTTTACCTCCAGTATTAGTCCCAAGAGAGGAGCGAGAGAGCCAGAGAGATGTAATGTGTCCTTTTTGGAAGGGTTTCAAAGATGACGTAGTCAGATGTAGGGCACTGTTTTAGAACAAGGCCCCTGTGTCAGTTTTTCTGCTACTGACCAAACTTCACTCAAAAACACATGCTCACATAGGGCTAAATAAACATTACACCAATCCGTTTAATGAATGAAATCAGAAACAGAGGCGCGTGATCTGTTAGAGTCAACACTGGATTTTTTTATTCATACAATTTGACTAAAACAAACAGTCCTTATTTGTACCCTGGTGTCAGTGTAAAATTCTTCAAAAAGAGAAGCTACGAACGCAACCCCCTGGCTTACCCATCATCAGCTTGTCAGTTTTATACAAATGTGCAAAATAAGACCATCGTTACGAATCCTTCAGTCTTCAGTGTCAGTCCAGGATCCACAGGACATGGCTTCTGCTGAAAGGGGCAGGGTTTATGTCCTTTGCCCCGCAGCTTCAATTTTACCTCAGCCCCACTGCGACAAGCTACTCGAATTCAAGTAAAGTGCTCTTTTGAGAAACACAAAGATTTGTGTCCTTGAAATGTCTTCACTCTCCATGTCATAAAAGACAAGACAATAAAATAATACACACAGAGAGGAAATAATAAAATTACATCAGCAAATTCGACACAGATACTCAGGCCACACCCACTACGAGCAGGTTAGTTGTGTCCCAATGAGGAAGCTCCAAGAAGTCATACAAACTCCAGCTTGCCGTGTCCCGTGTACATCCCCCAGTGAACCAGTGATAGGAGGTGTTCACCCCCACTTCCTCCTCCCGTACACAATTCCGTCTGCCGCAACTTATCGCAACCCAAACAGCAGTTTTCATGTCCCGTTACCGGCACCATACACTCCAGGTCCAACTTGGCCACGTGGCCTTTTTTGGCATGGTGGTGTCCATGGAAACTGTAATGCAGTCGAGACAGCATCTGTTGGCGTTGGGCCTGGAGACGCTTGTTCTCACTACGTAGCATTCGCAAGGCCAACATAATCAGCAGAACAAGGATAAGGCCGCCCGCTATGGGAACAGCGATCACTGCCGCCCGAAACCACACCTCTTTAGCTGAGGCTAACTCCTGCACCCTGGTGATCAGGTTCTGATTGGAGCTGTGGTATCGGTCTGGAAAAGAACAGAAAAGGAACATGGTGAGATTCAGAAATGTTTCATAGTAACCTGAAAACAGTGTTAAGTATAAAACCTGTGTGAACTGCAAGTTTCAAGCAACCTTACATTCGTGATCTGACATGAAGTGAATCAAAAATGGTGAACGTATCTTGTTTTTCCTACTGAGAATAGGAAACTACTCTTTCCTACTCTAGAAAACTAGAGCCATGTTTTCTCCGGCTCTAGAAAAGTAGGCATTTTAAAGCTCACAGCAGACTACATTGGGGGGAAGTGTTTACCCATTCTGGCTCTGCCCAAGCCGTCACACTGATGTCATCAGAGAAGTTCTGCCGTTCCAGAGCGGAAAACCATTTCCAGATTTTGATTCAAGATTATTACCAGGGCACCTTAACTCAAAGGTGTTGTATTTGTATGTGTTTCACTGCTCCCACTGTCTTCCTTTTTCATTACAGAGGATTACATTTATAAGCTTCGAGCAGTCTGTCAATGGACGCTGTGAGAAGAACATTCCAGCACAGTGGGAACATTTCACGATCCGCACGCAATAAAAACTATGTGATCTGAATCCAAGCGCTGAAAGGTGCCAAAAACGGCCATCTACTCTCAAGCTCACTACACTGGAAACCATTAACTATCAGCCTGCAGTTTGGAGCCAGGAGAGCGGTCAGTGCGTGTCTGATCTATCACAACGGCCCACGTTTACCCAGACGGCAGAAGTCCAACGGCAGTAAACCTAGCAGCAGACTTGCATTACATAAAAAACAACAACGCATTTATCATATGAACATGCTGGATCTATGCAAATGCAACACTGACCATATCAAGAGGCAGAATCACGATCAGCTTAAGTCTTATTCTCTCATGCATATCATACATGATGACAGCTATGATATGACACATCACATGCCATATGATATGAGATATGAGATATGACACACCATAGCTTCCCCAGTCAAGAAGCATGCTTGTATTCACCTCGGGGATGCGCCAGGTCATGCAGGCCTCGGTAGTTGCACATATCATCGTGACAGCAGTGGACGGGAGAGCCGCTTCCCCCGGCGCACACGTCCGCGGAGAGCCCCGGCGGATCCAAACAGCCGTGCGTCAGGGGCGAGTTCGCGTTCAGCGGCTCCAGGACCTTAGTGAAACACGCGTTGAGCTCCGACTTGCACATGTACCCGGTGGGCACGCAGTGCGGGGCATCGCAGTAGCACCGGATCTCCCCTGCAAAGCGCAAAGATCGAGTCACAAAAGTGCGCATTGTGCATTATGGACATTGTGGCGCATTATGGACATTGTGGCGCATTATGGACATTGTGGCGCAATATGGACATTGTGGCGCATTATGGACATTGTGGCGCATTATGGACATTGTGGCGCATTATGGACATTGTGGCGCATTATGGACATTGTGGCGCATTATGGACATTGTGGCGCAACAGGGCCGGTAACATGTTGCAACTTCTGTTAAAGTCAAGCTGATGCTTTAAGTCTGTCTTATAAAACACCCGTGGCTTATGATTAGTGGTTGGCCAAAGTCAAGTCCCCTCAAAGCAGACAAAGTGAGAGCTGGACTGATGTTTCAGTGACTTTTAAGGGTTCCCCTCCATATGGAGCGTAAAGCAATAGTTGCATCTCTTAAGCAACCCCAGCAGAAGAATAAGTTCAACACGGGAGGGTTGTCGTGTGTAATAATAACAGTGGCATTATTATTACGCACGGACTCTGTTATTATATTATTATTATTATTATATTAGATACAGGTGTGCGGAGAAAAGCAAGCAGTTGTGAGAGCGGACTAAGTTTAGTCTAAATTTACATACGCTTTGACTTTAGTCGATAAAAGGGCTTGCAGTCATGCGTCGCGACTTTAAATGGACTTTTTTGATTATCAAGCAGCTTTGCATGCGCTAAACTTTGAGCTTGTGTTAAAACTCTTAAACTACCAACAAAACTACGTAAAACCTACTACATGACTACATAAAACCTACTACATGACTACATAAAACCTACTACATGACTACATAAAACCTACTACAAACCTACATAAAACCTACTACATGACTACATAAAACCTACATAAAACGTACATAAAACCTCACGTCACCTTTCGTAAGAAGAACAGCCATCGCACACAGCTCCAGCTGAAACCAGAGAGAAACCAGGCCGGACTGGCGGTCCATTTACAGTCGCTTTTCCTTGTCCTGATACTCCTCCGAAAGGCTTGCAAACTTTGTTACGCGCGTCCTGCATTGATCACTGCATTGATCGCTGCATCGATCGCTGCATCGCTGCGGGTCTGTGCTCTGCTCCGCATCCAGAAACCACTGCAATCCCAAAACGCAAAAACTACCGCAAAAACATTCCTTGTGCGTGTGAAAATAAGCGAGTTGTGAAACAAAACACACGCAGGAGCTACGCGACGGACGTCCACGACCGCGCAGCGCCGGATCGCTTGTGGTGGAATAAATTCACTCGAGCGGGTTTGGGGCGCATCGTAGCCACGCCCCCCCGATGACGTTTATTGGCTCGTGCAACGTATCGCTCCGCCCACAGATGCTGAGACGGAGTCGCGCGACGATGCAAGTAAAGGTGAGAACGAAAACCAGCGCGAGATGATGTGTCCGATTATGACATCAGACCCAAGCATGTTGACTGCACTGGAGACTGACTGCACTGGAGACTGACTGCACTGGAGACTGCACTGGAGACTGACTGCACTGGAGACTGCACTGGAGACTGACTGCACTGGAGACTGACTGCACTGGAGACTGACTGCACTGGAGACTGCACTGGAGACTGCACTGGAGACTGACTGCACTGGAGACTGACTGCACTGGAGACTGACTGCACTGGAGACTGCACTGGAGACTGACTGCACTGGAGACTGACTGCACTGGAGACTGCACTGGAGACTGACTGCACAGACAGTCCCATGCAAAACACACAGAGCACAACATCAATATCTCATCTGCCCTAACGCGTCGAGCACTTGGTCAGGGTTAAGCGCAAGGTGTTTTGGATAACCTTGAACCACAAACAAACAAACAAATAAACGCTTTATAAAATATAAGCAACAGTATTCAGACTGTTAAGAACAAAGTGTAAAGCCCATACAATCCAGTTTTATTGCTAATTCAATCGTGTGGTGTTTGTCTCTTATTATAGCCCGATTATTTTAAATCCTCCTGTATCACATTTTATTACATTTCCCGCTGAATTCACGCTACAAACATCCTTTTTGTTGGATACGTGACATTAAATATGACGCGATTAAATGAATGTGTAGAAAGTTAATGAGAAAGCTTAGGTTGATTTAAGAAAACATTAATCAAAGTTTTTTTAAACTATATATATATATATATATGAGTTAACTTAGTTTACATTTCTTTCATTTCAGTTTATTGATCTCGTTTTCAGTTTACGTAACAGTTCAATTTTCTCAACTCATGGCTGTTTTCATGCTAAATAGCATATGTGTACCTATATATGCTGTTTCATATTTAAATATAAATTATATTATATATTATATTGAAATGTCATTTATTAATGAGACGGAATCTGAGGAAGATGCGGGTTATTGTGGCGGAAGGTTGTCATGGCAACGGCAGAGGAGACGCGGCGGCGCTCGATGATGACGACAGACGGAGAGGCGCTCACATCTGATGGAGGACGTCAGGGGACATGGAGAAACCTCCAGAAATGACTTGTGATATCACTGTGATATCACAGAAGCACTGTGATACAGATGAGGAGATTCACACCTTCGCAGGCTGATCCCAGATCTGCTACAGCCGGCCTACGCAAAATCACAGCATGCAGTTTATGTGCAGGAATGAATCATTTGGGAAAATCGTAACATAAACTTGTTTTAAATCGCCCTTATTTTTGACTCACCTTTAACTACCCAACATTAACTATAATAGTTAGTAATTTAACAGCAGCCGTCCGCTTATTAAAGCGCAATTTCAGTAATCCACTAATGATTTTTTTGGCTGCTCCAAAGGACAGTCCAGGCTTATTAAATGGAGAAATATCGGGCTAATAAAATAAAGTCTCCGTTAATTTGCCAAATTAACAGTTTAGTAATGCGTTTAACCAAGCAGGGCATCAGTATATGTTGCAGAGAAAATACATACAGTTTTAGGAGGCATGTTTAGGGACACATTATAACGCGTAGTAGCCAAATAAAATATCGGTTCATAACATTTAACAGTAACAGTTCATAACATTTAACAGTAACAGTTCATAACATTTAACAGTAACAGTTCATAACATTTAAAACTTTTAGTGTAAGTTAACATTTAGTGTAAGTTTTGGCCGCGTCGGTGGTCATTTTGAATGATCAAGTGCTGCCCTCTAGCGGCTGCATGCATTTCATGCGCGTCAACGCAGCCATAATGATTATAATAATATCATGATAAATATGAGACAATAATAATATCATATTATAATGATATATGAGTTCTTACTATATATGTGCACAGGTTACTAGATTGAAGGTCTTACGTGCCCACTCCACCCTGTTTCCCCTCTTTTTTTTTTTTTCAGTGGCATTGGCTTATTTTGCTCTTTAAATGTGGACGTCTCTCCTAACCCACCTTACAGCAGAAAGTAAAATGTTATTTCATCACTCTCTAAGACAGACTGGCTTTAAAAGAAATCAGAGCCAATTACCAATATTAAACTATGAATCAAGCCCTTTCAGTTCCTGCATGCTGAGCAATTTAAGGCATTATTAAATTGACTTTAATGCTGTAATACAATAAATGATTAACTTTAATGCACCTAAATTGCCAACAGTTAATGGACGGACTGAAGTTTGGAACTAGTCTCAGAAATTTTAGTCAGTAGTTGTTTTTACTGGGTAGAACATCAGTTCAGTCTCCATCTTTAATCCGGAGTTATATTCACACACATTTTTGAAATCAGACACTTCAGATCTAGGTTCGTCAGCATGCTAGAATGACCTGCTCTTCACATCTCAAGACCTCAAACTGGACGCATCTGAGGCCTACTGAGAAGAGACATGCAGACTCAGCCTGGGTCTCTTCTCTTAACTTTGAACTGTGAGTTATTTCATCATTTAAAGGTCTTGTTTTGTTCTAAACGTTATTTCTCTTTGAACAAGGCCACACAGGCTGTACGTAACAATTGAAGCTTTATCCACAACAAAAAGTAAAATCTCAACTTGCTTAAATCAGGACAGCCCAGAGACCCTGATATGAAACGGGTTTCTAAACTGATCTTGTTTAGGGTCACACCATTGAGGCTGTTTAGTAAACACTAACAAAATAAATAAAAGTTGGTTTGGATTTAAGTGTCTGCAAAACACAAATGTAACTCATAACTAAAACCAAATGCACATACCATTAAATAATCTTTAAAAGGATGAAAACTTCTCAAAAGACCACAAAACAACATACAATCTAACTTTAGGCTTCCTTTTAGTCTAATTTTAAGTTATTGCAGACTTTTACCTTAACAGATACCTTCAAACTCTAATGAAATAGAAGAAAAAGTAGTAGAGAAAGTGCATAATTTAGTTTAGCATGTTTATTACAATACATACATTTCACATTTGACCTTCTGACCCCAGGTGACCCTGCTCTGACCCTGGTGTAAACAGGGATTTGTGATGTCCAGTCCTCGGCTGACCCTCAGTTTCCTGTTTCCACTGGCACTTCCCCCCCATTCCATCCAATCAAGGTGCAAAGAAAAATGTGTGGTAATAATTTATGAATACAACATATCTGACTAATAATCACGGCAACTTTTAATAAAACTTTAACTTCATTATTACTTAGCAACTGTACATAGGAATGAACTCTTTTTTAACGCAGGATGTCGTGAACAGCTCGCGTTCTTTCCTTTTTCTTTACGTACAGTTTTTAAACAAAACAAGGGTACAGAAAGAAAATGACCTGGAAAGATTAGGAGAAAAGGGCTTTCAGGACAACCAGTTCTCTCCAGCCGAAGGAGGGAGAGAGAGAGTGGGTGGGTGAGTGAAAAGACAACATACTCTGCAAGAATGCAGGGCTTTTAGGATGAGCTGCAGGAATGCAATCTGTTTCCTCTTATTCTTGCTCGCATTCAATCCGTCGCGTTCCAGCAGGCACCTGTGTCAACCGTGGGTGCAGCCAGACCATCGGGGGCAGGTAGGAGATCACTGAACCATTGCTAACAGACATGATGTAAACCCACTTAAAAGGCATTGGGTGAGGGATAGAAACCATTATAGTGCAACCAGAAAAAGAAACGGACCAAATAACCATGTAACATTACTACCATTTTTCATATGTAGAGAATGAAAGAGAGAATAAACTGGTTGATGCCTGTGCACAGCTGTGATAAGACAAATAGTGTGAATGTCTCTTTAATCGTCCCGGTCGATCAGTCCACCTTTTCCATGCAGGTCTGGTACATGCTCAAGGCTCAATGGTTCAATAATCATTTACTGAAGCATGTTTGTTGTCTGTTTATCGGATTATTTAAGAATCTGCAGTCAGAGTTTTACATATGGTGACAATGAGGGCACGCGAGATCCCCGTTTGCCTCGGTGCTGATTAGTTTAACATTTGGATGTCAAAAGCTCTGATAGGCATGGCTTCATCTACAAAAAATATTTACAACATGGAAATAACATCTACAAATAATCTACATTTACATGGGCGAGTACAAGGGAGGCTCACGAAACTCCGCCCCCAGGCCCGCTATTGCTTTCCACCCCCTTTCCCTCTCCCGCCCTCAGTCCAAGCAAGACCTTGCTGCAGCTTGTTTAATGTAAGACTGGGCCCACACCAGAATGCCACAGAACTTTGGTTCTCCAGGGTTCCATGCGTGTGAAATGGGTTTCCCCACTCGTTCACCTACCCCTCTTCTCCTCCTATTTCAAAACCACATCACGAACCCAGAGTTCCTCAAACCATGAAGGAATTTTGATTCTTCAACTTTTCAAGTTCTTTAATTTGTTGTCGCAAAAACAGTATCCTACACAGTAAAGAAGGAGAAAGCAATGTTAGTATGCATGTTATACATGCACATGATGTGTTGGAGACAAGGAATTCTCACCTCTGCTCACGCAGCGTGGCCTGGATCTCACACACTCGCACCAGTGAGCGCAAGTTCTTCAGCTCTGTGCAGTTTTCTGACATGTAGATGCTGCCCATGGTGTGGGCCTCCTCACGTAGCCTTGAGGCCTGGACCAGAGAGCCATACAAAATGTGACCAATGGAACGGAACAAAAATATATATTGTGGAAGCAGATTAGTTAGTTCCTTGCTTTGCTCTGACGCTTTCAGATGCTGTTCTCCGTTGGGTTGACCCAAAACTTAAAAATCAACTTGGCCTCTTTTTAGTCTAAACCCATGTGACTAATTTCTGTAGAAATCTTACAGAATATTGACAGCATATTTAATTATATTTTATTTATTTACATTTGTATATTTTTCATACAATGACAGTACATGGAGACTGAGGGTGTCAGTCACTAACATCTTATGTTTTTGCCTCTTACACAGCTACTCTGTCATTAAATGCGTCTTCTGTAATGTATTCTAGATGGCTTCCAGAAGGGCAAGCATACTGTCCAAACCAAAACACACTGACATGTAAAACTGCATACACACTGACTGAACTATATTCCAAATAAACCACTGACCCCCAGCCCACTAACCTTTTTTTTTTTTTACAAATGTAAAAACTGTAATCACAACAGGTGAATTTGGAGCTTGTCAGTAAGCGTTCGGAAACTCTCTCACCTGTTTCTCCACGTGCTCGGCCGGCCAGCCCTGCACATGTTTGATGAGGTTTTCATTGAAGTGTGTGGCCAGCGTGGGTGTGAAGGAGCATGTCGCTCTGCCCGGAGCGGCTCCGGCGGGTACTGCACCCGGGGGCATGGCTCCACCCAGCCCCTGACCACCACCTCCTCCACCATTATTACTGTTGCTGTTATTACCCACGTGATTGGGGCCTGGAGACGGACTCCTTTGACTGCTGGAAGCAAAGGAAACAGAGGCTGGATCAATGTCTTCAGAGCTGATCAGGGGACTGCATAAACTGTGTAACCAGCCAGTCTTAAAGACAGTCTATTTGCAAATCACACACTTTAATGTAAACCTCAAACCCGGCAAATAAATACTTTATATAAGAGCACAAGCATCATTTAATGGTGTGTGTAGTGAGGTGAATCCACTTTATATAACAGATTGTTATGTAAGAGAGAAAAAACGAGGTGGTTAAACTTTAAGTGAAAAACTTTGTGTTAATACATTTGTTTCTCAAATTGGTTTAATTGAAATCCTGCATGTAACACAATAAAGCAATTCAAAATAAATGTAACATTTTGCACAACTTTTAACTTTTAAATAAAAACAAAATCAGAATTAAGAAAATTAATAAAAAAACCCCAACAGGATCAAATTCAACTGCAGCCCTAAATCTTCGTACACATAACCAATCTGAGCCGCTGTTCTGCAAACAGCCAGAAGATGGCAGTCAAACACCACAACACAAACCTCATTATTCATCCAACCTCTCCCAAAAAAAGTGTAACCTACAGTTGACATTCCTACATTGATGCCTTCTGCATCACTTCTTAACCTCTAGAGTTTAAATTAGCCTGGAGCTGTATAATTAATAAACTGAGGCGAGCGCTCTCTCACCTCTGCCTCTGCAGCGTCCGGGGAGAGTTGCCGTTGTCGTGATGTTTGTCTGTAGGGAGGGACTGCTGAGAAGAGGGCGGGGGGAGAGAACCGAGCTTAACCGTCATGGCGTTCATCTGAGAAAGAGAGGAGAGTGTGAACTGAGGGGGTCGGAGAGCTAAGAGCCCCCCAAACATGACCAGCCCACCCCATTAGAGAAATGATTAGTAATTCAACTGAATGAAGTGATTTGTATGAAGCAGGTATTTTTCAGTAACATACCACTAATTTACTACTGCTTGAAGGTAATTAAATTAATGTAGTTAAATTAGTCAGTAAGATCACTACAGTGGAAAACGAAACCCTGCTTTATTACGCATCCATTGCACGGTTAAAATTTTCCCTTGTTTATTAAAAAAATTCCAAAATAAAACTCAACTAGCCATTTGACAGTTTTGATGGTGCATGGTCGCCTCTTCTTGAAGTTTTTTAAATGTGTTGAAAACAGAGTACTGTACAAATTAAGTTAAATTGTATTATTTTCAACAAAATGAATAAAGATGGGCAAATTTAATGTTACATATCCAGTTCTTGTCTGATCCCCTCATGTTAGGGTGACACAATTCCAACATGCCATATGACTAGCATACCTTGGTCTGTGAGGAGATGGGCGTGCTGCTGAGAGCTGGTTTCAGGGAGGCTGTGTTGGTTTGCGGCGTGCTGATTCTGGGAGACACGTACGACCGAGGAGATGAAGCGTCTGACGTCAGAGACATTGGAGACTGGCTGGACTGCTGGGCTGCTTTGCGGGACACCAGAGAGAAGATATGAAGATGAGGACAGGAGAGCATCTTGAGACAGCAAGAGATTCACTCTGCTGCGAGTACAGATTTAGTCTTAATTCTGATTCCTAGTTCACTGAATTCTCACTGAGGAAATCTTTCCCCACTGAATCCACAACTAATTCTCACTATAACACAGGTCCTTAATTTCATTGTGATACAAAACTATATCCAAGCAATTTAGATTAAAAAAATGCCTTAGTTGTCAATAAATGGCATATTCTGCATTACAAATCTGCATTCAAAGCTACAAAACCATCCAAAGTTGACAAAACCATCCTGGAGGCCCACATAGGCTCACCAGCAACTCCTCAGACAGCAGCAGTCAAACTTCCACGTGTGTTCTTGGACCAATGTCCCCACAAGGATGGTAAAAGTCACACACACCCACACAGTGGAGACCAACCAGCAGTTCCCACAAGGGAAATTATGAATCATACTAAATAAAGGTTTTTTGAAAATGTAAAAAATGCAAAAAGGTTTGTGTGAGAGGTTAGGGGACAGAATATACAGTTTGTACCGTATAAAAGTTTATTGTGTCTATGGAAAGTCCCTACAAAGCATGGAAACGTGTGTGTGTGTGTGTGTGTGTGAGAACCTTGCTAAGCTACCAACCTCATCTGCTCCAGGAAACTGACTCACAGCCTCACAGCTGGTATGAGTAGATCATACAACAATCTGAAGCCAACAACAAACTAAAACCATGACCTCAAACTATGAAGTTCAAGTTCGGGTCACAACATAGACTCATTTAAGGAGAAGCAACACACATCAACACAGGTTTTGGTGTAACGGGCATAAAACGAGAGCAAGCAGTGTGTGTGTGTGTGTGTGTGTATGTGTTTGTGTACCTTGGCTGGACAGCTGAGCAGCCTGGGAGAGCAAAGTTGTGATGTTGAAGGCAGATGGACCAACAGTCAGGATCTTATGAAGAATGGACTGCAGTGAAGCTTGAGTTACTGCAGCCGTGAGAACTACAGAGAGACACACAGAACACACACCATGAAGCAATAACGCAAGACAAGAGGTAAACTGAAAACACAGTGAGTATTCATAAAGATCAAAACATGAGTGATAAAACATGCCTCTATAAAACCCATTAAATGATAAACAAGCTTTTTACTTCACCTAATGTCTTTGATTATGTAACTAAGAAGAGGCAGTGAAAAATTACAATGACCTAAACAGCAGTTTGCCAGATACGCACGCCAAATTGAAACCTGCACTCTGCAGAAAGCACCACAGATTTCCATCAAATTAAAACGCCCATCATGCAGATGATGTCTAGGCCAGCATTTGTGAATTAAAAGATTGCAACAAACATTACTGGTTGTACAGACTTAACCAGATACCTGAAGTAGTTCTTAAATGCTTGCATGTTTATTTGCACACATGCTCAGTAAGGAGTGCTTGCACCTGTGGGTGCGACTGGTGCACACAAATGCATATCTTGGTCAATTTGTCTGTCTTGGACAATTTATTAACGTTGGTTATACCCAACAGTTGGTTATACCCAACAGTTGGTTATACCCAACAGTTGGTTATACCCAACAGTTGGTTATACCCAACAGTTGGTTATACCCAACAGTTGGTTATACCCAACAGTTGGTTATACCCAACAGTTGGTTATACCCAACAGTTGGTTATACCCAACAGTTGGTTATACCCAACAGTTGGTTATACCCAACAGTTGGTTATACCCAACAGTTGGTTATACCCAACAGTTGGTTATACCCAACAGTTGGTTATACCCAACAGTTGGTTATACCCAACAGTTGGTTATACCCAACAGTTGGTTATAGCTGAAGTTAATGTAAACAGGTGAGACAAAACTGGATTTATTGGATCTGTGCATTATGTTGTTGAGTGTAAACAGTCCATATACGTTTTGCTGTCAATTATGTTGTTCATATTAAATCAAACAACTATATTTGACAAGCTGTAAGATGCTTTAATATGCATGCCACACGCACCAGACCTGACACTGGATCATGTGATCCGCATCACTTTACTGTTTACACACATCTGCCATACGCAGCTGTTAAGAGAGCAAACTGGCTCAAAACAATTCAGACCGGAAAATTCTTGTTGCCTCTGGTCCTGGCTCAGAGATTCTGGATCAGTCAGTAATTGCATATTTCGGTTTGCAAATCAGGCCAATGAGAGAAAGCGAGATTACAATGACACATGCTCATGAATGGCATTTCATACAGGCTATGATCCGGAAGCATCAAAGCTCAGTCACCCATGAGATGTGAAGTTAAGAGGAAAAGCTGATATCCCGGGAAGCACAAACATTACATACCCACATGAGTGCAACAAGACACTTCTACTTGAAACTGGTAGAACATTGTAAGCCCCTTAGAAAACTATTACCAAAAACAAAAAGCTGCCAAACACATGCTTGTGGATGTTGTGGTGTAGTGGTTAAAGCTGAGGATTGGTAACCAGATGGTTGCAGGTTTGAGTCTCTGAGCGAGCAATCACTACTGCACCCTTAACCACAGCTTTAAACTGCTACAGTGAAATGTTCCCTGTAATGTTTTCAGTATGTTGCTTAGGATAAAAACAGACCATCTGCTTCTATCTGCATCACTGTTCAATGGCACACCTTATCAACCACATCTTTGTGTATAATACAGTGAGGCAAACTCACGCTCTACACTCATTCAGACATACTTGTATTAACTCACCTTCATTAATCTTGGCCATATCTACACTGGCGTTGTTCAGCTGCAGAGCCGTTTGCAGGGCTGGGAGGAGTTGGCGTAAGAGGGAGGGGTCTTGGAGAACAGTGGGCGGGGCTGGCGACTGCATCACCGGAGACACAGGGATTGTTGAGCCGGAGGCGCCGCTGGCTGAATTGACCATACCTAAGCCAGTCCCAGCAGCAGAGGAAGAGGAGGGTGTGAGGGATGAAGGCTTCTCTGTGGGAACCGAGGACTCTGTTGAAAGAGTGGTGTTAAAAAAAGATGATAACATTGCTGAAATGTTTTATGTTTACAGTTTATTTAGCTTCTAAAATGTTTAAGGGTTTTTAAGGGTTGTTTCAAAGTTACTTTCGCTGTTATCTTTTTAAATTAAAAGATAATTTGGTGTTGTCTTACAAACAACAAATCTTGTTTATCCTTCAATCGTAACTTATTTTGTAATACAGCGCAGCAACGCGATTAAAGCTTCAGAAACGATCGTACGAAAATTTGATAGCAGCAAATGTCTGTAAATAGCTGTTATAAAATGGAAACAGGCACGTTCATTTTAAAATCCATTCAGCAAGAACAGAGCTGCACTGAAACTCACGTGGTGAGCACATAAACGGTGCAGTTAAACTGACTTTTCATTGTTTAATAAATGCAGCAGACGTCACGATCTAAAATAGCTCACAATTCCCAAGGCTGGCAAACGGTGAGACGCTGCTGAAGATTTCTTAACAGGTGCCCTCAGAACAAGTCCTCCAAACTGCTAGAAAAACAATTACAGATGGCGCACACAGCTTCTCTTCAGAAAAACAGGGCATGCTTTGTAGTTGGATGGGAAGAAACGTCTGCTTACAAATATTCCAATTTAAGTATTCTTCAATAACAAACATCAAATACAGCTACAATGTATTGTGTAAAGAATGAATTTCTGAGGTTTCACAATCATCAGCATATATCAATGGCCATAAATCTGTTTCCTTACAAAAATGGATGCCTGAAGGCTTTAAAAAAGGATGGCAGGGTAGACATTTTTTTCTAGAAACGTTACACTGGTTGAAAATCTCCTGACATCCACTATGTGGTCTAAATATATTTATATTAAAAAAATTCTGTGGAGGGGGCGGGACCATAAAGTCTGTCCAATCATTGCATTCTGTCCTACTAGCCTATCAAACTATACATGCGTTCACGTGTATTGGAGGAGGCGTGCTTTTGGAGAGTACCCTGAACGGAGGCCGTAATCTTAGGCTTTTAAAGCTAGTGTGCTATTGCTAGCCTCTCTGAAATTGCCTGTCTTACTTTCAAAAACATTTAAACAGCAGCTCCCATGTTCAACAGGATGCTACAAAAACAAACTCGCAAGCAACACCGTCTGTCTCCAACTTCTACTTGTTACAAAGACCTGAAATTAAATGTGGAAAAGTCAACATGGAGTGTTCGTTTATAAGTCATAAGCAAACCTACAACAAACCTGTATGCAACAAATCTACAATAAACCAAACTCAGAGCACCTGCCCATATGAAGTTCACATGAATCAGGCAGAGATCCACTTTGGGATAAACTTACACTGTGTAAATCAGGTCATGTGGAGCACAACACGGATGGTAACGCTTAATGTTGAAGCATAAAGCCTATGCACACTACATATTTAAATGCCGTCTCCTGATTTTAATGGTTTAGCGTTAAAAACTATATGAGAACTAAGCAGTTATGACTGCTGACTAATGAAGACAGCAACATGAAGCTCACAAGTGTGTGAAGATAATCAGCATGTCACGCTGCATAAGGCAAAGACCTGCTGTTGCCTCCTACCAGCCTGGACAAGCAGACCCTGACACTGTTTACGTGGGCGATGCAGATAAACAGAAGCATCAGACATATAAACACTGACAACATTCAGAGCTTTTTCTCACTATAAATACAAAACCAATCTGTGATCATTTGTGTAGAGAAAGGCACCCGTTGTGCGTCTCTATTAATGAGTACATCAACAATAACCTCACAAAAGCAAAATACTTGGAAACAAACAAAAATATTGCACTTTTCCTTTTACTAATAGAGCCATAAAATCATCTGTTACCCCAAACATCAGTCTATCTTTGTTTGGACAAAGGGTTAGGATCTGTATGCCTGTTTGTCTTTGCTTTGTGATATCATGCTAAAAAAAATGTGCACATTTCATAGAAGGACCTGACATTTAGACTGATTCACCTCCAGTCAGTGTAACGTGCCCATAATGCTTCCACCAAACAGACGAAGCAGACAATTGGTGCAGACTGTTCTTACTCTGGCTACACATTCAGTTCCTGCACATTTGTAGCTATAATTTTAAAAGCTCTACAGTTTTAAAGCTCCCTGTGTCCGGGCAGCCATGACAGGTGACCTGAAGCTCAAAAGGAGTTAATGTTATAGCACGGCACACATCCGCGAGTGGTTTTAAGAGAGTGATACTTACTAGTGCTGGGGAAGCTGACAGGAAGTGCCTGCATTGCTTCACGCCTGTAGTCTCTGTCCTTAGGGAAACTATTGACCACCGTAGTCGTCTTAGTCGCCTCTTTTTGCCTCTGCTCTCTAGAGGAAATAAAACGACAGGGTTCACAAATCACAGTGGCATCCAAAGACAACCAGATTGCTTTTGTAATACAAGAGCAGACACTCTGCTGCTGTGAGCCAAATGATCAGCCAAAAAGCTAAAAGCCCTTCAGTAAGACTAGCTGTCATCTTAGCAACTGACTTCCCATTTGAAGAAACGGCTGTTTTTCTCATCTGTAGCATGCATGGACAGGATACTGATGTTGGCATTCATTTTAATAGAAAGATTCAATACACACACACACACACACACACACACACACACACACACACACACACACACACACACACACACACACACACACACACACACACACACACACACACACAAAATTTATTATTCAATATACTAGTTTTTTAAAATGTAGTGTTTTATGGGGGAACATCGGACAACTACTCACACACTGACAAAAACTGCACATGCAGGCAATACAAAACCCACTTTCTGTTCAGAAAATCTGACTGACTCCAGACAATTTAAGCAGCTACTGGTCCATGTAAACTAATTAACATTTGGATTTAAAGTTGCAATCCTTTCGCATCCCTACTGCCCCCTCTGTTTCATATCTAACATTGTGCTCATAATTGGCTATTTTCATACTATAAAAATGTAAATTTCACATTATTGGCTGCCTACTGCCCCCTCTGTTTCAAACACAAAATTGCAGGTTACTTTTCATCATGTATGAAATCAAATGAAGCCAAACTGACATTTCCTGGGAAATTAGACCTGACAGCTCAAATGATAAATTATTATTATAAACTTACAGTTTATGGCCATTGAGAAAATACTCAACATGGCACCTTATTCTCTGTATAAAACTCAACGCACATTATACGGCCTGATGTTTTGCTGATGTGCTGCAGAACTGTAGAATATGCCATTTCTGCAGTTAGCGAGAAACCTCAAAACAGCATTCTTGAGAACTCAACAACTACAGAAACTTATTAGATTAGATATGGTTTCCAGCCCCATCCCTGGAGGACCCCAAACTGTACACATTTGGGAGGTCTCCATCAAACACACCCAGTTTACCTTGTCAGCTCAGAGTCCTTCAGCACCTGAAATGGGTGGGTCACACAAGAGAGAAGTCCACAGTGTGTACAGTTGGAGGTCTTCCAGAAACATGGTGGAGAAAAACCTCACAGATCACATACAGTTCAGCCACCAGCATTACTCCGAGCGATTTTCACCGAGCATGTCTACGGACCAGCTATCTTTATTAGTGTATAATTGAGTACAATGAGCTGAGGGGTGAAAGTGCGTGTTTTTATACCTCTCCAGCCACTCTTTGGGTTTCTCCCACTGAGACACCTCCGTCCTGCAGTTGTAGTAGTACTTCTTCCCTGAAGAACTGATGTGTTCTGACCAATCATCTGCTGGCTCGTACGGCTGAACAGAAGGAAAACAACAGGTGTGAGTGCTGGGAATACTGCAAGCATTTAAAGAGACAGGAACTGTTAAATAGGTGCACAAGGGAGGCAGGAAGATGGAGAACAGGTTACAAAAGCAGCAAAGATGTACAAGGGAAAAGAAGCAAAAAATTTAAAAACGGCAAGAGAGAGAGAGAGAGAGAGAGAGAGAGAGAGAGAGAGAGAGAGAGAGAGAGAGAGAGAGAGAGAGAGAGAGAGAGAGAGAGAGAGAGAGAGAGAGAGAGAGAGAGAGAGAGAGATGGGGCATGCGAGACAGGGACAGAGAGCTGAGTCCTGATGCAAGCATGTGTAATTTTTGATGAGGCAGATCCCTGTACATCGCCTCTGCACGATGTCTCTTTAATCTACCTGAATCCACCCTCCACCTACAAGCGGCCTGACTGTCAAAACCTCACACCACAGTATCAGACAGTCATTACCGCTGAAGTGTGTCATTTCCACATCAACAGACGGTATTGCGAAAATAATGGCAGGTTCCTGAATGTTCCTTCAGTCTACCACTGGTCGAAAACAGGCAGTCCTGTTCTAAACTTAAGCTAACAGAGCAAAGTTTTGACAGTGCCAATGCGTACACTTTTCAGGGGAATCAACCTACAAATGGCTTACTTTTTGTTTAGACATGAAAATGAAAAAAAAAAAAAGCTCAATTTTACTTACAACCTTATCTGAAAAGCCTACATACACAAAAACTTAAGCTAATTTTGACAATACAACGAGCATCACAGAAGCATTAAGCCTGTTAATTTCATTATACACTAAACTGTGTGCCCTTAAAAGAAAGCACGCTTTTAAGTGCTACATATTTCAAACCACAAAGAAATTCTCCTTTGTACGGCAAGTCCTCGCCTTCAACATAATTACAAGCTTTAATACAAAGCATAAAGTCTGAGAAAGGTAATTGAGCAGGCTTGATAAATGACTTCATGAAGCTGGTTTAGCATCTCACCAGCTTTACAGTGTGGAGGAGAAATTACACAGCATATCAAAAGTGACCCCATAACATATAGAATAAAAGACTACTTAAACTGTGATACAAGGACTAAGATAAAGGTTTCGTTTCACTTTTTCCAAGCTTCCAAACTTTAAAGATATGCTATAACAGCTGAATAAGGCAAAAGCATTGAATCTTTCTTTTACTCTGGTAAAGGTACAGAACCCATCATCTCCCAGTAGAGCTGATATCTACAGCACAGGGTACAGATGGTCTGCACACAGGAGGGCGGCCACACAACCAGACAACACGCTTAACAGTAAAGCAGAGTTTCCGCCTGAGATTATTTTGTTAGATCCAAATAATGGGCCATAAAACACCATACCACTCATTCTAGTCTAAAACAGTTTAGCAAATCTGCCAGTATAAATGCTTTATTCTAAATGTGTTTTGACTTCAGTGGTACTAAATTACTTGCTACTTCCATGCTGTCATCTATTTTTGATTATCCTTGTCAGATAAAGTCAATGCCTAAAGAATAATTATTTGTATCTTAATTGCTACTTCCAGTAAAACAATGTCAATATGATTCATGCACAGCATATCTAACATTGTGCTCATAATCGGCTATTTTCATACTATAAAAAAGTAAATTTCACATTATTGGCTGCCTAATAATAGCCTCTAAGAGGGATAGCTTCTTGTTTTCCTCACTTTTCTAAGTCACTTTTGATTGAAGCATTTTCTAAACGCCTAAATGTAAAGTAAATGGTCTAATTGAATCAAATAAAAACAGCTTTGTTTATAAAGTTAGAAACCTGCTACATACTGAACACTATGAAGTTTATAAGTTTATACTATAATCCTTACTATATTAAATATTTCCTGTAATGAATACTATGCTGAAACTGAAGCAGAGGACATTATGCAACAATAAACATCCCAAACATTAGCAGGCTATAATGCAGTACTCTGTTCTAATCTATGTGCACATTATACAAAATGTAGGGGGTTACCATATGGGAACAGAACTTTTGCATACTGTGCACATACTGCACAGTGCAGAAATGCATGCTATTCCATAAAATATCATGGACAAATGTGAACCCAAAAGCCAGTAACAATATAAATGACAAAATGTTTCTTTATTCCATGTTCAACAAAAAGAAACCTTTCAATAAGGTTGTTACAGCAGTGGATAAACTCTGTCTGTGTGTGCTGATCTCTCTGCCTTTAGGGGGCTGCAGGTATGAGGATTTTGAGATATGATGGCACTTACTGTGTCTGATGATTTGTTGGGGTTTGAATGGGAGTTGGAACTGTGCAGAGAGCTATGGTTGTGAGAGTTCTCTTGAGGGGATATACTGGTCCCTAAAAAAAAAAAAAGAGAATATTATTCACTCGGTAATCAGAAATTATACATCAGGTTAGGTTCTTATTGGAAGCTTATGGTGTGTAGTCCAAACCTGACATTTATATATACAATTTACTTCTGAACTTTCAAAGATATTTACTATAATTTCCATGCATGCACAGAAAAGAAACAGCAAACAAATGTATGTATTGGATTTCCTAATACCACATCAGCATCAAAGACTATTCCTATAGAGAAAATAAAGTTGGAACAATCAATAATTAAACAATACAAAACTAAAGTGCTTTGAATAATCAATACACGGTCACTTCTTAATAATAGATCCACAACAGGCTAAACTGAAAGATCATACTGCAATATGTAAGGTAAGTGGAGACATGAGAGAATCAGACCAAATTAGAAGTTCATTCTGACAAAAACCTAATAATGAGCAGAGCTGGGGAGAAATGAAGAAAAGCATAATGACTTTATAATACACCAGAGTCACGCTCTTCACGATACATTTGGCACACACATAAATCAGTTCATACGTACAAAATAAAGATCACTCATGGAAAACAAACATCTCTTGGGTTTAGACTGATGGCCAACTGAATGAGCATCAAAATCCCAAATCTAATATTGCAGCATTGTAGCAAACTCACACACCACTGGCTGATCAATTATGGGGACTTTAATGTACTACAGTGGAAGAGCTAGAGATGGGCACAACCACATTATTATTACGATATTATAAAGATTATTAGATCAATTTTTGATCCACGACAGGAAGTGTTTCTAAGGGAGGCGTTTACATACGACGAGCCAGATGGAAAGCGACACAATGGGTCGCAATGTGATGTAAAAGTTGAACTGTTTACAACTTCACACAGCATCTTAAAAATGCAATGCTTGTGATGAAACATGACGCAAGAAGTCTGTCTAAACACGTATGGTTTTGGCACGTCGGGCCAAAGGGAACTGATTACTAATAAAATAATTAGGGTTAATGCACTGTAAGCTGCTTTGTATAAAAACATCTGCAAAATTCATAAATGTACGTCAACCTGACTAATCAGCTAGCTGCTTATTGGACAGCTAGGCAACTGATCCCTGACAAGACAGCACCAATAAAAAAAATTCAGAGGCAGTGCTTTATATATAGGCAATTAACTGACTATAAAACTTAAATCAGGTGAAAAAAGTGACAAGAAGAAACAAAATACGAGAAAGGTCAAGAAAGTCAGACAGCCAAGTTCTCCAATCACTCCCTGCCAATCCACAAAGCCTCACAGAGCCATCTCAGCCACAGCACGCTCAGGCTGCAGCTCTCAGGGTACAGACAGTCCTCATGCCTCAGAAAAAGATGTGCCAGATTTGTGGCTGGAACTAGTAAGAATAAAAAGACGCTTTGAGTGGAAAAAAATTCATTTACCAGATGTACCACGTCTCCATAAAAAGTTGTTTCCTTTGTACTAGAAAACCATAACGCTGCTTTCATAATTTGCTTTAGGAAACAACTATTCATCACATACAGACAAACCTTACGTTTAAATTGATTCATAAACGTATCGCTGCTTGTGTGCTGACCGAATACACGTGAATGAAAATGTAATGAAATATCTCTGCTGTCTGTTACCTACATATATATAATGTTTTTAAATTCTTTGGAAATGCACTATGGTTGTATGTACTTGTGCATCTAAAAAGTTTCAAAATATGCTTTAATAAAGAGTGTAGGTTACAAAAGCAGATATAAAATATATAACACTGATTTGAGAACCTCAGAGATGGGTGTGGAGGAACCAGAAAACCTTGTTTTGGGTTTGCGATAGGGATACATGACAAAAGCTGAGCACGTAGAAACTAAATCACTCATAACAGTTAATGGTTCAATGGTTCATCAGACAAAGTTCTTCCAGGTTTTAGAAGATTACAAAGAATGCGATGATGAAAGTCAGAAATTCCAGTTATTCGTTTTAGAAACCTGGGTGCATTTGAGGTGAAGTGTGGAATGTTTTTGGAATGTTAAAATTTTCTTCTATCCCAACCCAATTCACAGAAACAACTATGACCCTGTTTACACAAAGTGCCAAAGTAGGGACATTATGTCCTGTATCTCCGTCTATCTGTTTAGATCACCCAGGACAGTTCCTTACAGCAGGTGTGAACTGGGTCTAAGTAAGCCAGTTAGTTACTTTTTCAAAACGCTGTTGAACAACCAACCAACCCGATAGGATGAGCGTTCAGGAACCAACACTAAATTATTTACAAATGAGGTTTCTGAAGGCAGTAGAGATTTAAGCCTCCTCACTCTCCATTTCTGACTTAAAATGCCACCAAACTGCTTGATGCTTTAACATCTCTATCCCTTAGATTATGTCCAAAAAACTTAACTGTATGTTTTTGTAAATATGTGAGGTAATGTGGGCAATTTGTCAATAGTCAGTTATGACTTTGTCATTTACAGCTCATCTTACTTTAGCAAGCACTGCCAATAACAAGGTAAAAAAAACATGATTTTTTTTAAAAAGCTTTTCACATTATAATTAATGTCTAAATGTTACAATCGTCGGCCAACAGTCGCTCAACAGCCTGAACATTAAATAAGACATCATTCTAGCAGCAGATTTAAAAACCGTTTTACTTGGAACGTCCTTCCAGTTTTTCATGGCAATGAAGCCATTGGGATCTTGCAAGATAAGCATAAAGGGATTTTTGTAGGATACCACAATATTTTCATTGGTGATATGAACGAGAAATGATCGATCAGTACAGAGGATTGCACAAGCTGTCAAAAGTAGACGGCAACTCTTCTCAACCGCTCATGACTAATTTCAGACTTTGTTTGGGACTAGATCAATCAAGATTGCTTTTAAACCATTTAAAAACAGTTTTGTTGTTCTCTTATATCTTTATCGAATGATGAAACAATCTTTAGGTGTGAAGGGTAAAACAAGGTCTCTCGTGGCCAAATCTGACAAGAGAAAACCTCACTGTAAAACGCCGGGCCACGGTGAGCAATAATCTTATTCTGATCACAAGCTTTCTATTTCTCTGTCTGTAATGCGATCAGTGATAAAGCAGGAACGCATGCCACGCAGGATGCCTGTAAGCGGATGACGGTACAGTTTATGCCTGTCAAATATTTGATTTAATTCATAGAAAAGCATAACAGGTTTGGTTTGGAGCTCATCTTCCGCTAAACCTCTGGTACAAAGACAACAACATACACAACATATACTTAGGTATATATTTAGGTAGGAAACAAAATATATAAGCAGCAACTGCATACCAACTAAGACTAAATGTGTGATATCTATCAGATCTATCAGATTCAGCTCTGTGCCTCTTGTTATTGAACAATGTCTGCCGGTCTGCTCTCTTACCTCCTTCTCGGTCTCTCCCCCGGTGTGTATGGATGGCTTTTGCTTTGCCGTGGCTGTCCGTGTGTTTGTTTTCCGGACTGTCTGATCGCCGCACCATCTTGCACGGCGGGGTTGTGTCGCTGTTATCACGCATCTTCTCATGCCGGTGGTCGGGGTGGCTCTTGGATGAGTACTTAAGAGTCTGTCAAAATACAAGCAGCCCTGCATTAAGATGCACGTTCGCTGTCGCATGCAATGCATTTTAATGCATTTTAATGCATTGCAAAGTGCGTACGCACACCTTTCGCTATCACATTTGAATTACGTTTTGTCAGTGTCTCGACATACATCTAACGCGATTGATTCAGCACAAGAAAGCTTAAAATATTCGAGATGGCAAGATTGCATATACACATTTAGCATCTCGTTTACGATTAATACGAAGATGCATTCGTTTCATTTGAAAGTCGCTAGCAACCATTCGCTTTTGGTTTATAAACAACCTGCTGGCTTTCCACTTGTTTTCACACGAAACCGATTCACAAACACCTCACATGAACGATGAAGAGTGACATTGTTTGTTTGTATTTTCGCAGTCGCTCACAGGCCCGGCGTAGCCGCTAGCGAGCTAACGTTAGCCTGCTAAACTCGCTAGCGCCCCTTTGCTAACGTACAACATTATCATTTCGATGTCCAACGGGGACTTTGGTCAACTCAAGTCTGTGTTAATAATGTAATATAAGTGAGTGTGTGTGTCGTTTTCAATTAAACCCGGGCTGAACGCCTCACTTTCCGTGTGTTTTACGCACGGAGGCCTACACCGCTTGCAAAGCCTGCGCTAGATTTATTCCCTTTTAATCTTGTTTTTCTCGGATCTACCTGATAGGGCTGAGAATCCCTTCGGTCGGTGCACCTACAAAATAACACAAGAAAGAAAGAGAGAGAGAGAGAGAGAGAGAGAAAGGGTTAAACAGCAGCTTCAGGGACACCATCACACATCGCAACAGCTGAATCGGCTTCTTTAAGTTTCTACTTATTTTGGTTTGGCTAAAAATGGCGGATTGTCAAAGCGGAGAAGGAGGAAAATCGAAGTGCAAAAGAAAGCTGTTTACCCATCGCCGAGTCTCGGTTGTTTCCTTGCATACATTACCATCAATGCCGTGTTAGTGTGTGTGAAGCAGACCTGAAATATGGGCGACTGATTTTTGTTTTGGAGCGGACTATCGCCGACCCGATCGCGTATGTTATTTCAATGGTGCGGGCTATCGGAGTCGCTCTTCGCCTCTGCTAGTCGGAAGAGCGCCCTCGGTTCATCTCCCACTCACACACATACCGAAACTCTGCCCCTATCTACAGCAGGACGAAACACACACACACACACACACACACACACACACACACACACACACACACACACACACACACACACACACACACACACACACACACACACACACACACACACACGCCTCCATCCGGGTCGTTGCAGGACTCGCTTCGGCTCAACTCGGCTACTGTCGTAGAATTTCGTAGCGAAGCATCGAAAGTCCTTTAAGTGTGTTTTCAGATGCAAAGTTGTTATGAATAAAGATTATAAAGTTATATTTTTTACTCGCTGTTTCATCGTATGCAGCAATTATGGGCGTGTTTACAAACAAACGTAGTATTGGTCATGTTTGATAAACACTTTTAACTTAACACTTCCATCTGCTGGATATGTTGAGCTAGTACACTTGGTGTTCATGAGATATCTGCAGAGGGGACTTGATGCAGTATGAGTCACTGAAGCAAATGAATGTAGGGAATGCTGGGAAAAGAAACTTTTTGAGTTTTTAAGGAAAAAGAAAGTTTTTAAAAGGGTGAAAAGAAAGTTTTTCACCAGTGTTTCACCACAACACTGGTGAAAATAATAAAGCGACAGACCACAAAAGACAGGTCCTGTCTGTTCATAAAGACTGCCCATATGAAGGCAACATAAGTGAATCAGATTTATTTGAGTAAAACACATTTCCATAAAATAAAAAAAAATTTTCATTTCCAAAGGTGCCCCCCCCAATTCAATACTCTGCACACCTGTGGCCTCTTGGGTTGGGTATGTCTGCATGACTGCCGTATTGCTGTCAGTTTGTCAATGCAAATGTTGTGTCTTTCTGCCAAATGAGACGGATAGTGTGGGTCAACAGGTCATACTATACATTTCCAGTTGCTTTAAAATCTGAGCTAATCCAGAAATCGAACCCCTTTCCTCCAAGAAAGTTTTCATAGTTTTTGTCCTTTCTTGCTATGCTTTTAGACCAAAGATTTAAATTTGGTCTCAAAGCCGAAATCTTCTTCCAGAAGGTTTTGTCCCAGGGCTACTAGCATGGTCCAAGCATGACTTAATGTTGGCGTCTCTCAGAAGTAACCAAAGAGACTGTTGATGTCTTAGACAGTTCCTTCTATTTTATCCAAAAAGACATTTTTCCATTTTGTTGACTTCATAATGTTTTTTTTAAACGGATTAGACTAAAGCTTTTTCTAAAGTAGATTAAAGACTAAAAGCTGTTACGGCTGATAGATCCAATATAGTGATTGTGTAATTAAACAAAGGTGAAACTTTATTCCTCTAATTTTCACTCTATATACTTTTCACTATATTTTAATTTGAGTAAACAGATGTCATGAGACAGCGTTATTTGACCTCATACAGAATAATGAGTTGTGAATTAATTCACAATGAATTAAATAATTCCAGTTACTAAAAAATAGAATGAAAACAGTCCATGTCTACAACCTTAATGACAATTTGCTAGATTTATGACTTTGCATTAAACTGGCACAAACAGTACACAAGAACGCTGCCAATTACAGTGAAATTCAGTAAGTCTAAGGGGTGGTTACATTTACATTTTTCAATACCTCTCAGCTTTTAACATCAGTGTGTTAATTCTCTTGCAGAAGACAGTACACTGATTTTTGCTAGAAAACAAAGCAGGTGTATCAGCACATTGATTGTGCGTAGTGTTTCATTTGAGCTATGAGCACAGATCCAGAATCTGTCTACTCAGACAGTGCAGAAACATTTAAAGGGTTTTCACTGCCTCACACAACACTTTTTTTTATTTTACACTGTTAAAGATAAATGTTGCTTCGTAATCAATATATAAATATTATTTGCATCTAGGGTCGTCAGTCTCATATTTTGCACACGAGAGGGTGCTGTAGTAAACGTTTTGTGAATGTTACGCGTTCTTGCGTAATGTGAATGTGTGAATTTCTTTCTTTCTTTCTTTGTTTTTTTCTTTTTCTTTCTTTTTTCTTTCTTTCTCGGTTGCAATCACACTATTGTGCATTGCTTTCAGAAAACCTGCCAGACGAGGCGGCGTTACTGCGCTCCCTCACTACGGTAAACTACACAGAGGATGACGAGCATGTCATGACGGATCGAGCCACCTTACTAAAGATAGGGAAGACATTCAGATGGAAAAATCCCTGGAGGTCATGCGATTCCCGTCGACGGGAATGGCAGGTGCTCTCTTAGGTGAAGTCAGGAAAAACTGTCATCCAATCAATCCCTGGAAACTACAACTCCCACAGAACCCTCCGTTCACAGCAACAATGGAAAGCTGACATTTATAAATGATAAATGTCTTTATAATGAATGAACACAGGCACATTGCCCCCTGTAGACTTCTTATAATAAACCATAATTTCGCAGAGAAGAAGGGCAGGTGTGGCGTATGATTGATTATGTAATAGCCAGTGAGATTTTAGGATTGCTCTTTGGTCCCGCCCCATTGTGGTACATCGTCCAATCAGGACAAGGATTACTTCCGGCCGCCTGCCTAGTTGAACGCAGATTGTAACGAGGCGTTGCGCCTTAAAGGAAAACGTTTCGGACGTAAACACCTTACTCAAACCTGGGCTGTTTTACTGATGTTTTTTTAACTTTTTGTCTTTTAAAATCAAAGCGGAGGTCGGGACCGACCGCTTGAGACCCTTTGAAGAAGTCTGAGGTGTCTACACCGGACTTTACGAACACGATACGCATCGAGTAAGTCATACCAACTTTATTCCCTTCAGAAATAAAGGGTTTGTGTTGCTCGTTTTTGCCGTGAAAGCATTCACGTTTACTCAGTAGCGACGGCAAAACTGAAGTATTGACTTTGTGTTGTAGTATTGTTGTAGTATTGACGCTTTGGCTTCGCTCGAGCGTGTGCACTTGACAGCGCGAGCGCGCGTCTGTCAAGTACACTAGGCAGGGATCGAAACAGGGCGCACTAAACAGTGTAACTTTGCGGGTGTTTAACTCTCCGACAGCTTTAGCTGTGGTGACGGTAATGGATCAGCTTTATTTCGTGTTGACGACACTGACGTCGCTGTTTATTTTATACCTTGTGTTGCTCCCAAGGCATCACGTAATAACAAACATAGGGAGGTCTCGTATTCTTCATTGCTATGTGTACTTTACATTATTAGGGATGTGTTGGCTGTTAAGTAAAAAGAAGTATGTGATGTGTGAACGCTGATCAGTGGCCAGAGCGATTGGGATATTGTGATTTCAAGGTAATGAATAGGATATGAATGCATCTCTGTTCAGATAGGCACTTAAGGGTTTTCTCAGTCCTGCAGGCCGGTTTGTTGGGACTTGTTATTTGCTGTGTCAGATATCACTGCTCAGAAGTGCCCTGTCTGCACTCACTCACTACACTCTGCTTGACCTCTTTCACACACTCGCTCTCACTTGTCGTCTTGCAGTGTCCGATGACAGGCTGACACTTCAGTCCAGGTTCTGATCATCCCCTCGTCTGATGAGCGTTACCTTTCAGAGAGCAAGTAAAAGAAAGAGGAAATGCCATGCCTACTGTGTGACTTCAGCTAAATTCTTCAAAGGATGGTTACCCAGCCAACAATTTCAATTAAATAACATACAGTGTTTAAAAACGTTTTTTAAATGTTGTATAAACATTATTGCTTGGTCATAAGAACATTTTCAAGCATTTTTTTGAACTCTGTAACATTTTTAAACTGTTCCACTAATGACTTAAAAATAACGTTTTTCATATATATATATATATATATATATATAACATTACTATTAACGTTACTGCAAGAACTTTTGATAACTTTGAGCGAACCTTTAGAAAACATTAGCCAAACATTTCCAGAATGTTCCCTGTTAGCTGGATTATAAACTGTTTTCAGAGTCTAGACTGCGGAGAACCCTCTACATGCCCTCTGTCAGGCATGGTCACTGGATAACAGGTGTCTCGTGTCTGGGTCTTGGCTGCCCCAGTGTGTGGCCCTGCATTACTGGCATTCCTGTGTTTTTGTTTCTGTAGTGGTAAGGTCCAGACTGAGGGAGGAGAGGTCTTCGAATGAAATTTTGAGCCGCCGTGAACATTCAGCTCCAGCTTTGAATCAAAATATTATGTGCTCATCAGTTATGTGCATCAGTGTGAGATTTAAAGTTTGAGGATTACTTGTTTATTTAGGGGCTAGATTTATAAATGATGAAGGTTATTTGTTAAAACGTTACAAAGGAAAACTATACTAAGCCACATGAACGAACTCTCTGTTTTGTCAATAACAGCATGACAGCGAAATTGGGGCAATTTGTGGTCTAATGGTAAGAGCGTGAGACTCGTAACCAGAAGGTCACTGGTTTGATAACCAGTGCTAGCAGGAAACAAGTGAGGCATACGGGGGAAACACAGGGGTATAGACACACAGACTAATTAGAGAAAACAAGAGAACACAGGGGTGAGTCACAGAGGAAGGACTACAAAGACTAGCCAAAAAACTACAAAGCAGCATGGAGGATAAACCAGACTATCCTGTTAGCGCTACATTTGTCATCACTGTTTATTATGTCGAACTTCGCTGTTTTTTTACACTATACAGCATCTGAATCACTGTTTCTGTTTTGCTGACACATGGATTATTTTACAGACTGTGTGTGTGATTTACTGCACACTAATACTTCTGATCAGCAGGTTATGCTGCTCTTCTGTGGCTGCTGTACTGTAGTGACCTGAGTTTAACTCTCCTCAACAAAGCCATTTCAGGTTGATCATTGTCAGCTGGAACAAGGGAATAATGGCAGCACACACACATAATCTTCACCACAAGAGCTTTGCTTGATATACATGTTCCTTTACTGCAGATGGTCATGTACCTATTCAGCACTTCCTGTGAAAGCTGAACCCTGTCAGACTTGCAGAAGGTGCTTTCTGAGACATGAAGAAGAATTGTTCATGATCACACTTTGCACTCAAATGTATGTACTTTCCCACCACAAAAGAGTATATGCTTTCAGTGCATAGCATAAGTAGGCGAATTAGGACGCAGCATACCACTTTCTCAGCTGAAAAACATGCATATTGGAGAGGGAATCTCCAGTCTACTGTGTTGGGATGGGATTGTGTAACACAGGCAGAAACATGGTTGTATCCCAGTTTGTTTTATTGATGAGAGTTTTCCCATGGATTGCTTTATGCATCATAACCAACTCTGTCCTCAGCACTACTGTTAATAATTCAGTAATGCCGTAGTGAAGAACTGGGTAGAAGACTAAAGTAACTGTGTGTGTTACACTGCCAACTTACATTTGTGTTTCTCAAATATGAACTTAAGAAACGGCTTATTAGTGGAAGACTAGACTCACACACACACACACACACACACACACACACACACACTACAAAATACTGATCGTAATTCATTATGCAAATAATACAACAATATCATTACTCTTTGTGACAATTTGATTGATGAACACTCTTAGATTGGAGCGTTTTTAATAATACATTTTACTATAAAATAACTCCAAAAAACACAGATAGAGGCTAAAATTATCTGCAAAATAAAATTTGAGTTGGGTTGTTTAGGTGTTTCAGGTTAAATGTTAACATGTTTTGAGAAATATTAGTACAGTGCTGCTTTGCCCAAACTGTAATAAAGACATGCTTAAAGATATGTTAAAAGATTAAGCAAAAACATTAATTACATACTGTATTTTATGGCAGTGCTTCTTCTGTGTATGTCTTTGGTCCTGTCCGACCTTTCCCTGTCCTCTACTGCTTCAGTGAAACATTTAGCCTTACTCAGCTAAAGCTTTTTTAGTCAGCTCTCTTACTGGCTGGCACTGCACTGGGTTTCCGAATACTGCTGATAGTACTGCCAACATTTCACTGGTGTCTTATTCTTCTCTACCACGTCTGTGATTCTTCTCATGTCCCTCTTCTCATGTTCATGTCTGCTGTCAGCGTTTGTGTATGTGCCTGTGTGTATGTGTGTACAATTAGTGTGTGTGCTGCAGTCTGCCAACTGCTTATTCTCTCATTGTAAGCAGCTGTCTGAAGTGGTCTTGGCTGTGGCCTCAGCTCCTAAAGATCTCACTCAAAACACCGGGCTTCGCTCCAGACCTCCCATTCTAGAGTTTGAGTAACAGTAGCCAAGCCCCCAGGGCAGAAAGACTGCCATAGACCAAGCATGCTAATCCCGAACTTCTGATGCTGTTCCACGTTTATGCCTAGTTTGTGTGTATTTGTTTGTAAGTTAGGGAGTATGGAGTCTTTAAGGGATTTTTTTTAAAGCTTTGTGGAGGTGATCTTTTAAGCCTTGTGGAGGTGATCTTGGCATTCAGGATCATGTGGACATACCATGTGTGTGCCGTTTTATGTTCATTTACATTTTGCACTTTCGCATTTTTGAAAGTGGCATTGCCAGGATTCATTTATTTGCATAATTAACTGGTTTGATATTGAGGTTTGGCTTTCTCGCACTACAACAGAACTGGTTTGACGTTCTCGCACTACAACAGAAAGTATAATAAAATGCTTGAAAGGAACTAGAGTATTTGAACAGTGTAACCAAAAGTTTCAAAATATCTTGAGACCAAAGGTTTATGTTTTCCAGATTCTTTGAGTAAGATATCATTTAGTCTGAACAATTTTCCACCTTCCCTTTCACCAAATAAAGAGGAGTAATGCTTAATTTATGTGATATTTGAGCTTCTTTCAGGGCTGGAAACACAAATGTCTTCTCTTCTCGGGGAGGAGGCTGAAAATGTCGAACCACAGCGTAATTTGAAACTAGCTTTATCCCATCACCCTGTTTTTAGATAATGTTTATGGCTTGTTGGCCAAAAACGTCCTCAAATCCATAATGTCTCCAGAGTCTCTGGTTAACACATGTGCTATATTAACAACAGACAGGCTTACACTAGCCACCTCATAGCTTTAGATATGCTAGTAGTAATTACTATAGACATTTATATGAAATTGTAATTCTTTAATACCAAACAATGGAGAAATATGAATAGCACATATGCTCTATAAGTCTAAGGCTAGGTTCCAAAACCTATTGAACTGCCTATGTCAGCATTTTAAGCCATCATAAGCATGCTTACATATTCAGTGTACAAGGTTGAGTTTGTTTTAAGTATGCAGTAGGTCTGCATCTCTCAAATTAGTTTGCATGATGTATACAGTGGGGTTGAGTCTGGGGGTGTGAGTACAGCCTGACAAATATTATTTTCATATGTCAAGTCTACAAATAAACATGAGTAGATCCATAGTGGACTATTATAATTCAAAATGCAGTTGTTTTCTCTGTGATTTGGGCAGCATTAAAGGTGGCTGATAAATAACTATGCATATGCTTGTGGGTGCCTGGTTATGCATTTGAATACAGTTCAGGATTTGAATGAGCTAAATTGTTCAGATGCCGACTGAACTCTCCAGAAGTTGTTTTGAGGTACATGTTTTGTGCAGATGTGTTTTTGCTGTGTGTAACTGGTCTTTAATCTGCATTTAAATCAGAAAAAATAACCAATAATTTCTAACGGTATAATAGCAGAACTACACTGCACAACACCATCTGCTCATGTCGTCTGAAAGCTGTGACACACGTCCTAAAAATGTCCAAGCCGCTTATTTTCTGAGATGTTTTAGCCATGGCTCATGTAAGCTTGAGAAGAGCATTCAGCTGCTTATCGGTTCTTGTTTCAAATCCTACTATCACCACTTCTGTTCTGAATAGTGAATGAAGGTGATTGGATCACTGGACTGGCTTGGATTAGTCTTTGACAGCTATTTAAGTTTATTTTTGTGAATCTTCCAGGGTAACTCAGTTTAACTTTTATCAAATCTATTATCATTTGAAACAGTCTATGAGTGACAACTGAGTGTGGTTAAACTGTTGTTACACACTGCCCAGACATAATTTGTAAATTTTATGAACTGACCCTTTGTGATTTTAGACATAGGGGTACTATCATATACTTTTCTTTCCTCATCGGCTGTATTAAACATTGTAATTTTTAGCTTTATGACCTAATGAGTTAATGAGCTAAAAAGTGACCTATATTATTAATGCTAGAATTTCTCCAAGCCATGAATCTGCGTTTTTGGGCTGATGCAGTCAGGTAAGCCAAGTGGAGAGGATAAGGGAAGGACGTGACAGGGTTTTCCCAGTCAGATATCCGTTCAGTGGGTTTAATCTCATCAGATTCGGTAGCAGTCTAAACGGTAACGCTGCAGTCATCAATATATGCAGCAGCACGAACACAGGAAACCTCTATAGGTGTCTCTCGGGTATTGAGGTAGTTCAGGACATTTTAGCAGTTAAGTCTCAGGTAACAACAGCACAGGCAACAAACAATCTCTGTGCATAGGAACGGTACATCCAATACATTTTCGACTTTAATGAAGTTGGAGTTCAGTTGCAAATACTCACGTCACCTCTTTTTCAGCTTTCCTATTAATCCTGCCAGTCCATGATGGAGAATGGATTTTGTCCAGATGGCAGCGTTCCAAACACAGCTTCAGCTGTTTATTGTAATGATTTAATCTAGATAAGAGTTTCAGACCATTAACCAAATGAGCTGTGAGTAAACTCTAATGCTGTTTCCAGTGAAAAGAATGATTTCTCTTTTACTTACATTGAGTTTTACTTACTGCCTGTATTGAGTGCATTTAAGGCATCACACTTATATACATCTGCGTTGATTGTAAACGCAATGAATGTTTTTATTACATCCTTCATTGTCGTCACCTAAGCACAGTTGGCACATCGGCTGTTTTTTTTTTTCACTTATTTGCATAAAGATGAAAATTGCTCAACTTTATGGCACTTTCTCTGCTGTAATTCTCCCAGCCCCTAGAGAATGAATTGAAATGCTCATCTCCACTCACATCTCACTTCAAGAGTTTGAGTGAGCGGGAAATGAAGATGCAAATGATTAAAGCAGCAAGACCAGTAAAACCAAAGGAGTGCAGATATAATGGTGGAGGAAGATGGCTGGTCATATTTAGGTGATTTAGGTGCTGATTAAAAGGAGGCAGCAGCCCTAAACCTCCCCAGCAGCCAGTACTTGTTGTGAGTAAGCCTCTGAGACAAAGAAGCCCATTATAGAGAGAGGGGCTCACATTCTCACTCACATATAGCGCTTCCTGTATGTCTTTCTCATGGTTTAGACAATGAGGCACTCAAACGGTCACCTCATGCACTACTGTAGACCTCTGCCCCCGTTTAGAACCTCAGAGAGGTTGTGTAGTGCCTCGTGTTTTGACCTCATTTATGGTCTTTAAACTATTATGAGCTTTTCTCGTGGTATATGAGTGGAGAGTTACAGCTAAAGTCCTCAAGAGGACTTGAAATTAAGTTGTTTTGTTGAGCATAATAGGAAGCTTATGGATGAGTTCATTTGTGTATTTATAATTTTATCGTAGGCTGCTACAGAATCTCTTCCAATTCTCGTTTTGTTCTACATAGTTTCTGTATGAAATCAGAATTGATCTCACACTTGCAACCGGACAGTTTTGGTGATGTGTTTCTATAAATAGTCACTGGCTTTATTTTAGATGCGCTAATGTTTGGTCTGTAAGACGTGCTGGAAGTGCCGTTCCAAGAGCTCGATAAACCGCTGCTTCCTAAAAAGGTAGAGGTCGATATGTTATGACCTCATCCTCAACCATTTGTTTGCTAGTGATCAAATATCACAAGCCTGTCATTGGCACGTTACAATAGATGTACCTAATAGAGCTGTGTGAAAGGCCAGAATGCTGAAATTACTAGAATTAATTTGTAGCGGGCTTATGACGTGAATAAATGCCTGTTTGTTACACAGAACTTCTTTATAAACTTCAGGTTGGTGTTTTATGCATTGTTAAAGCGTTTTAAATTTTGGTTTCGGTGCCTGTCGTTTCGGTGCCTGTCGTTTCGGGGCCTGTCGTTTCGGGGCCTGTCGTTTCGGGGCCTGTCGTTTCGGGGCCTGTCGTTTCGGGGCCTGTCGTTTCGGGGCCTGTCGTTTCGGGGCCTGTCGTTTCGGGGCCTGTCGTTTCGGGGCCTGTGATGGTCTAATAGTCTAATTGTTTCTTAAGAAAAGTACATCACAGTACTTCTAGCCAGGGCGTCAGTTGTTATATGATAACTCAAGGTCATTGTGTAATTTGCACCAAGCTCATATAACTCAACACAGAGATTCTTCTATTTTAAACTTGTCGGTTTGGGTGAAAGTTATACTTTATGGTCCACCCAAAGTTATACTGTGGTCTACTCAAAGCAGTGAAGTATCTTAGCTGAAGCCTCTCACAGATTACTGATGTAAATGTTCAGACATTTGATCTATATCAACCAGTTGACCTATATAAATTCACCTGACTCAGTTTAAAACATTACTACACAGAGAGTGTGGTGTCTTATGTGTGTTTTATTATGCAAAAATGCTCTTTACTTTAAAGAAATTGTAGTGATGAAACCTATTTCTTAGACTAAGATTAATACCTAAAGAATCTGTTTTCTTGATTATTTGTCTGAAAGTTGGATTGCAAATGAAAAATCCAACCTCACGTTCCAACCTCAAGTTTATAACATTGATCGTTTTTACTGTTTATTATTTATTATAAAGAGTCAAAGGGATTAAACAGAGGATGCTCTGTTCTGGCATGCAGAATGATAACTATGCCCTACAAAAAAAGTCTATTCACAAAATGGTAAGACTGTTAATAAATAAACGTCACTCTGTTGCACTATTAACCTCAAACAATGCGTCTGTTCATAGCTGGGGAATTTACGGTAACCTCTCTCACACACTCAAGCTACAAATGTGTGTAAGATTCGATTGTGAGCAGAGAAATGGATTACCCTTGTTACACCCTCCTTTTTGATTTACTATATGTGTCTTTAACCTCTCTTTCTCTCCTTAGGGTTGAGAATCCGTTTGTTTACAGACATGTTGTTTAGTGTCTTTAGGTGGTTCCTGTTAGATTTCCTGTGTTTCGGCAGTGACACTGAAAAGAGCAGTGTTTGTTATGTGGACTGCTTTGAGGGCCCGTTCCAGGCTGGATGTTTGTTTTAGGGATACTCGGGGGGTGTGGATCTCTCTGTTGCATTGAGCTGTCCTTTTGGGCTAATATAGAGCTTCCCCTATGCCAAGCAGCATTATGTGATGCTCGCTGGAAAAGGAGGCCAGCGGTGGTATAATTAAACACTCATTTGAATGTCTGAGGTCTGTGTGAGATGCAGTGTATGAGTGTCTTTTGCAGGGGGTAACTTTTCAAAGCATAAAAATGGTTATGAACATGAAATAATTGTTGCATTTTTTTTACTTACATTATTTGACTGTTATTTGTCTATTATAACATGTTGTTGATGCCCAACAGGACCTTAAAAAGAAAACTTAATTTTTTCATTTTTTTAACGTTTATTAACTCAACTAAAGGGAACTGTATGTCACTTTATGTCACGACTGTCAATTATAATACATACCTACATATGTATTATAAAAGGTAATTAATTATCTGAAGCAAAAACTGATTCAGTAATGGCAAGAAATTGGAACATTTATAAAGGGAGAATCTATGAATTCATAAATCTATGAATATAGATGATCTGCATTTGATGGATCTCATTGGACCGGCTTCCATTCGACCACAGAAGGTGTTTCGCAGCCCTGCTGCCATTGTTTGTTTTCATGCTAAGAGGCTTAGCATGTGGATTAACCTGAGGGCTCTTGTGTGAACGGGATGAACTGTGGCACTGACAGCATTAACATGAGGTTAAAGAGAGAAAGTCCTACAGACGGCATCTGTACATTTATCCATTCTACATCACTTAGCTTCACCACGTTTTCGGGTTGTAAAAAAGTGTGAGCTGTTTCCAGCAGACCCGCAGGAAAGAAGAACATCAGGACAGGACAGTGTTTGAATGTTCACGGTTATGAGATGTTTTCTGGGAGGAAAAACAAACAATAAGCTTCAGTCATACAGCAGCACAACAGTAGAAACCCATTCATCCTATCCATGCTGCTGTTCTGTTGTGTAATACACATGTCACGGTCATCTGTGGGTGTGCCATCAAAATCTAGTGTTATACACTGATGTCCTGCCCGGGTTGTGTTTTATGTGGAACAGCGGCCCAGGACACACCTGCTGATCCTGTCTCATGGCCTTTTATACTTGGATGTGTCCCCGTGACCACTTGTGTTTGGATTTTAAGGCACCTCAAATATCATGACTGCATATGTCATTATATTAATCTAACTAATGATAAGGTCCATGAAAGTAAAAAAACATAAAATTCTCAGTAATTTCAGTGAAGCACCTGTATTAGCTAAACTTCACATGGTCTATGTCACTGCATGCTGATGTAAGACATACAGAAAACATTGCATGAAAACTTAAGGAGCAGCTTGTTGGAACATCAGGACAGGGAAGTAACTTGACTCTTGATCTGGGTAAGGTGTGCATTGAGCTGGAAACATAACACAACTTACTTACAGTTAGGTGAGGCAGTACAGGGTGTTTTAATATTCATCCAGGAAGCTGATTCCCTCAAGGCAAAGACATTCAATCACGTAGGTCCCCGATTCACTTTTAATGTTATTTAATCGCTCTCCAGCCGCGGTTTTTGCTGTAAGTGTGTTTATGTGTGTCAAATCTGCTTTTGTGTGTCTTTCTGTGCCCGTGTTGATTCATAGATAAATGAATGGAATGGGCACTGATGGGTGGTGGTGTGGCAGAATCTCTCTGTAAGCTGTTCTCCACGAGGAACCTGAAATAAATCTCATAATGACTACACACGGCCCCTGAAGGGCCATTGAGAGCGTCACACACAGTACTCACCCAAAGTCTGACTGAAGCAATGGGGCTGTTGTTCTCACAAATGCCCCAAATCATCACATTAATGACTCACACTGTGTATCAAACTTCAAACACACCTCACAGTGGATTGCTGGCTTTTATTGTGACACACACACACACACACACACACACACACACACACACACACTTGCATGTACAGTTGTCAAAAAACTTTTGGTCTTTTTTATTGAAAGGAAAACACCATTTAGTATGTTTGGTTTTTTTAATCCCATTTGTTTCATGAGGACACAGGAAGTGTCTTCATAAAACCATGTTTACATTGTCATACATGTCATTATACACATTTGTGTCCTTGTGAACCACATATGCTAGTACAAACACACACTTAACAGTGAGCACAATATGCCCAAGGGAACAACGCATTCTCTTACAGAGAGTCAGAAACGAACTTTGAGTTGGCTGAAACTGTTGAACAGTGTGTTCATTTACCATTTGTTAATTTAATATTGAATGTATTTTTAACTTGGTTAATGTTTAAGTTGATTTGAAGTTTCGTGTTGTGCTTTGTGTATGCAGTATAATGTTCTCTAGAATGAGGCTATAATGTTTGTGTGACAGAGGTTTTGTGTTCACTGAAACTTAATATCACTTCTGTTCATACCTCACACTTTAACTTTGTGTGGATCAATAGTTACTGTGGCTTTATGCTGTATCTCCATCTAGTGGTTATAATGTGCAAATATACTCTGTAATATTTAGGAATTCAGCAATTCTAAAGGATAAAATAATAAGAAAATTTGGTCAGTTCTGATCTCTTTGTTTCATATCTTGTCTCTCTGTTTGTCTTTCACTCAAGTTAATCAGCTTGTGTTGCAACTGGAGAAACGGACTGATAGAACTTGTAATACCTGCTGGTCTGGGGTGGTTGTGTATACATCAGTGTGGGTGTATGAGGTTTTCAGGTGTTTGGTTGTTAGTAAGTACAGCCTACGTGGTCTGCGTTCATGAGTGAAAACTGTTCTGTACGTTTTGAATGTTAAGGGAATAGTCAGCCAATAATAGAAATAATCATTTACTAGCCTCAAGACATGATTGAATGATAATCTGATTGGGTGGATTCAGTACAATGGCAGAACAGTATGCGCTCGCTGCACATTCTTTGTTGTTGACTCTTTAAGTGTTTATTTAGTGTTGAAGTGAGTATTTAAGTTCTGTCATTGTATTGAATCCACCCACTCTTCCTTTACAACACTTTCTCCTGTCTTATATGCAGCTTAATATGCAGAAACAGCTATAAATAGATTTTAATCTAAACATTGTGGCTCTCTGACTATCAAAACAGTCAGTCTTTCAGTCAACCAATGGCGTGAGTTTGGGGTGGGACTACCTGTTTGTCCGACCAATGGCAGATTAATAGGTAGATAAAAATATCACATTTACCTTAATTTTAAAAGTGTGTGTACTGTTCTCAGGTAAGAATATTGGATTTATACCATATGGTTTTGGTCTGTTTGTGCTCGATAAGCTTATATCCAAGTGACTTCAGTTTGCAGTCATACACCTGCAGTCGGAGTCAGTCTGCAGTATGATTGGTCACTGGCACGTGGCATTTTTTTGTGTTTCCTGGTTTTATTGCATGGAGTCAGGGAAGCATTTTGTAGTTTTCCATATAAAACCGGCATGTGTGTTTTATGGAAAAAGTTCTAGCCAGCCTTTATGACCTTAAGTGAGTGTGAGACAGGTGGTGAGACAGTTTAACCAGCAGACCATTAAAAGAGAGGACTTAACATGTATTGTGTTACAAGTGTACTTATTTATATCTTCCCCTGTAAATATACCAGTTGTGATGTACAGAGGCCTATTGAGCCTATAGTTCAACAGTAGAAATGCAAACCAATGAATCAGCACAGCTGAATTTATTTACTTATTACAGCACAGATGTGCACCGTTGTAGCCCTTTGTCAAGATTCATTATCCCAGCACACCAGTTTAAGATTCACTGATTTACACGACTCTCAGCAAATCTGCTTTGACTCATTCAGTTTCTTGCAGATTCAGTAGTTCTCATAAGTAGTTCTCTCCTAAATCCTTACAGATGATTCGGTTATTTTACGATTGCAAATGATTAATGTTCTGCTATGTCTCTTACGGGCTGAATATATATTATATAGGTTATAATATGTTTTATTTGTGTTGTTTATATGCACAGGTTTACCCACAGATCATTTTCACACTCAAAGCAATAATGGCAGCAGGTACAGGAGCAAGGAGAATTGTGTGTGTATCCCTCAGTCCTCCAGCTGCAGCTCCTCAGTGTTTTTTATTGACTGAAAGACTGTACTTTCTCACTGTATGAAGTTTACAGACACATAAACAAACTTAAGTACAGAGGAATAGCGTGGCGATCATTCTCTTAAAACAGCATTCACACAGCAATGATACGGCATGCATTTAATAACAACACAACTGCCACGAGTACCGCACACAAATACATGGCTAGAGGGAGAGAGAGCAGCAGCGTGAAGGGCAATCAAGAGAAATAAGGACCCTTGAAAAAACTCCTGCAGTACATGGTACGTCTAGTAGTTTTATGTAAATGTTGGATAATGTAAGAAATAATAGGGGGGAGAAATTTGTTTTAAACTAAGACCAAAAAACCTCAAGACTTTCTTGTTTGTGAGATCGCATCTGCTTGACCTCTCTCAGATCTTGCTGCGTTTTGTAACGCGTGTTAAACTGTATCTCAGCAGTGGTCTCTGGGGAAGTGAACGTGTGTGTTTGTGTTAAGTGATTGTGTGAAATCATTTTATTTCTCAGAACTGAAACATCAGTCTTTTCCGTCCAATCTGATGACTAGCAAGTTGTAAATTGTAATTGGCTGTAATGTTGCCACTAGATGGCAGCAGCATGCTGTATGATTATCATATGGTGGCGTGTGATTAAATCTCCAGCATACCTTTCATTGCGAGCATGGTTTTCTTCTTTCCTCCATACGGATTATGGTTCCACAAACCTGATACTGTGTGACCTGTAATGGAGGCACGCTCACCCCCACCCTCCTCTTTCCATCTCTTAGTTTCTCATATGTACTTTAAGTTCACTGGTTAACAGGTCTGTAGGGTGACATAAAGGTTTCAGGTGCTTTCGATGCCGCGGCACCGATCTGGGCAGGCACAGGGCCCCAGACAGAAAAAACAAAATTGGAATTAATTTCGGGAACATTTGGGGTTGATGTATCTCTCTCTTCATCTTTTTAGTTTTTACTTCCTTTCTGTTTTTTTTTCAGTCTTGTCATCCTTTAACTCATTAGGTATTGACATGTGAACTCCTGTCAGATGTATGTGCATGCTCAAATCAAACCGTCTTCACTATAATTTAAAAGTATTTGTGTTAATTGTTTTCACAGATTTGTCAATGACATAATCAAGCGTCCGTAGACTCTGCCCGGGGTCGAGTCATCTAACCCCAATACTGCAGGATCGTTGTGACACCATCGTGAAGTTGAAAGGAAGCTGATTGGCCAGTCATCATGCCGGCCCTCTCCGCCAGAACCGGCAGTGAGATAGGTAACCCTTCTCTCATGTCACCATACACCCAGATAAATAACATGCATCAGTCTAATACAGACATGAGTGGTAAACAAAATGCTTATATCTCTATGTATGATCATCCATGTTAGTCCTACATGATTTTGTGTAACGTTGTCACCAAAATGTCCGTTATCAATGTTAACACCAATGAAGAATCACAATTCTGTGAACACACTTTCACATTTAAAACGCAAAGGTATTATTTATTTATTTTTCAAAACAAAATGGCAAATAATAGAATAAAAACAAGCAAGACAACAAAGATGCAAATAAAATCTGCTATTTTCTTTGTGGTTTTGGCAGAAACATGTTACCTAAGGTAGTTAATAAATGTTAACATGAATCCTTATTGTAACATGTTACTTTTTTGATAAACCAGATCTAATATTTTGTTCTGCCTGTTTAAATTTAAATAGACATAATACAGATTCTAATCCTACATTTAATACCTCCCAAAGACTGTCAGTTTTCTGACACCTGTCAGACAGTCGACGCTTTGTACTACTGATACTAGAAAAATACTGTCATTACTTTATATGCTTTTGAAATCCCTACATATTTAAACATATGTAGGGATTTCAAAAGCCTATAAAGTAATCAAAAATTCCTCGTCTCCCTTGTGATAGAAGCTCGAGTTCATATAAGTGTGCTTTTTAGATTTACAGGTTTCCCTTCACAGCTGTCATGGTTACGCATCGGATGTTGGAACTTGTACAGACAGTGTGAAAGCTTACACCATCAGTTACTATTATGGTCATTTCACACAATTACTGACTTTTAGGGATTTAAATTACACTTGAACTTGGCAGTCTCCAGGGTGACCACAGGATTCGACTGTACGGTTTTCATGTGATCATCTTCTTTAACTCACTGGATCAAATGTTCAGGGGTCACAGTGTCGCATTTGGAGACCAAACACACAGCTAAACATTGCTCTGTGTCTCCCAGACACACTGGGTTCACTTCTTTCTCCTGGCATGTGTTGCGCACTCTTGGCCTCATTTCTCTTATAAAGAAGGGATTACTAAGTAAATGTAATCTATTAGAAAATAAAAGTCTGATGGACGACTGTAAGGTGGCGTGGAGACATGTGGTATGGTTAGGTTACATCCGCTGTGCACGATCCCGCTGCACCTAACAGACTTTTAATGAGTGCTTTGAAAGGCCGGTAAACCACTGCGGATCTGATAGATCTGGCCCATTATATACCTCATGACAAGATGTGTGCGAGTGCACTGGTGCCCTAAACGTTCTGCCACTTATTCGAGGCGCTCTTGATGCGTTATTGGCGGCTGTTCTTTTGTTGGACACCTGACACAAACCTTCTCCCATATATACACACATTTAAACCCATTTACGAGGCAGGAAATTGAGATTTAATTGCCAAAACCCACTTTAAAATTGATCGAGGAGGACAGCCAATAAAATATAAGCTTATTTTTGGATCCCTTTCCTCTTTTTCTTCTCTTTCTCTTTCATTGAACCACTTTATTTTACCGTGCCGATTCTCATCGAATCTCCATTTCTCTGTATGGATGAGAACTTGGGACATTAGAATGCTGTTCCTTTTCTTCTTCATATGTATTCTGCTTTCTGTGTGGGAGTTTTGCTTCCTGGTGGCATTTGATTTCATGACCCTTGAGTGTTGTTGAACTGACGGGCCCGTCCACCCACTGCCTGTAAAATGTGTTTGTGAGAGAGAGTCCAGCGTTGATGTTGTGTGATGAATAGCCATAATTCTTTTTACATCAACTGTAAACTCAGTCACTCTGTACGCCTCAGCTCACATTCACAGTCAGTCCTTATTCTTGTATACTTCCACACAGAACAGCATTTAAGGCCCGTTGCAAAAGCGCAATAAACATAAGAAATATTTTCAAGTGTAATGAAGTGATAATAATTGTAATTAACAGTTATGTTTCTCATTCATGTATTTGGGAAAAAACAAATTAACTATTTATAAAGTCTGTGAAAAGGTGAAACTCAACAGCATGTAGCATGCCGAATCATTTCTGTTCTGATGAAAGGGATGAAAAGAAAGTGATTTTAAGATATGCCATATACTGCAGATTTGAATTGTACAATAAAGAATCGCAATATTGTAAAAGCTGTCCTGTCAGTTCTGTCCCTCATTCTCAAATATATTTCACCTCAGTTCTGTTTTTGTTCAGTTTTAATCACAGCCGGTTTGCCTTATTTTTACATCTTTATTTATTCAATATTGTTATTCAGTTTTTATTTAGCAATTTTAATCTGTTTAGATACAGGAGCCATGATTCAGACAGGTCATATGTCATTGTTTTCTCTGTCAGTTCAGTAAAAAGGAAGATCATTCCGTGAGTGGTTTGGTCCTCAGAGCCGCATATCCGCCTGCATTCAGAACTTCAAAGCTGTGCGGTATGTTGGCCAGATCACCTTGAATCCACCTGATGATTGGAGCATCTTAGTCATCGGCAGCACTTTCATGTGCCGTATGAAGTTTTACAGTGTTGTTCTAGGCCAGCATGCTCGTCCAATTACTGTAACTGTCCCCAAGGTGTCGCAAAAAAGATAAGAGCTCCAGGTATACTCAAAAGAGAGAGTGAGAGACAAACGGAACATATGGGAAGCGTTTAGGGCAAAGTTCTTTACCAGATAAGCGTCTTCTAATGAAGACGACTCTATGTGTGACAGTTTAATGTGTGTACAGGTATTAGACATAAAACTGTCCCTGCAGGTTTTCTACTTGAAACTGGAATTATATTATCCTCAAACGTGCATGGTTTTGTTCTTTTGATTTAGAACGTAAGTCTGTGTATGTGTGGATACACTTCCTTCTACCCGTCCTGTTCAGAAACAAGTGTATGGTGTAATGATGCCATAACGTAACGAGATCCACATTGAGCTCCATATTGTTTATCGTTCAGGTGCAGAGTCCCTCTTATGGCTTCAGCAGAGCACCGGCTGAATGTGGCTGCAATGAGGGATATGACAGGAATGGCCATATTAAATTTCATCTCGGCTAACAGTAAATTTTTCCGTTCTGATGTCAAGAATGCGGAGCATCTGGGAACAGAGGACAGAACGAGAGAGAGAGAGAGAGAGAGAGAGAGAGAGAGAGAGAGCGTCAGTAGCGGCAGCAGCATGCGCTTTGGGAGCACTTATTGATTTCCAACTATTTATCCTCTGCTTTTCCATATCTCTCTCTCTCTCTCTCTCTCTCTCTCTCTCTCTCTCTCTCTCTCTCTCTCTCTCTCTCTCTCTCTCTCTTTCTGTCTGTCTCTGTGCTGCAGTTGGGATACAGAACTGTAACACAAGGATTTGTTGCCACTGGAAAAGCTCCCTGTTTCCAATTACATCAGAGAATGAAAATTTCCACTTCATTTTACCAAATGCAAGTGAAAGGGAGATACGTGGAGGGAGAAGGAATTTCATTTATTTGTATCATATTTTTATGTCCCCTTTTTTTGAGGATAAAGACACCTGTCACTGTAAACATTTGCTGTTTAAAATGTTGAAAAGGTCTAAACAATTAAAACAATGAACAAATAATAAAAATAATAATAATGAATTAATCATGTCTGAAGAAATGTTAAGGTGTTGCCAGGGTGTATGTCCAAAATACACAGAGATCTACCCCCAGGTCTCTGAGGTTTTTGTTCACTAATATGGCTCAGCTCAGCTTTCTACTTTCAATGTAAGTCTACAGGTTTTCGTCTGCCAGGCGAAAGTCTAATCTCATTAAAACGGCAGGAGCATTCTTCTCAGCCCAGATGATTGCGATACTATACTTGTCTGCAACACAAAACGTGTGTGACAACTGAAGCACACAAGTTTAATGTTAAGGTTAAAGGGCTTTGAAAAACATTAGGAATAGTGATGCTTAACTCAGCACTACTAACTGGGAACTGGGTTTAAAAATTAAATAAAAAAAGTCCAATTTAAATGGCAGGCCAATTTAAATGTTCTCCATTTTTCTGGAGCTCTGATACAGACATAAAATACTTACAGTCACATGGAATCAAAGTGTGATTGGACAGAATCTGTTTCTCGGGTGTTTAAATAATGATGTTTCAGCATCAGATTCCCTTCTGGGCTCCAGAGTCTGGTTCGTCTTCGGCCTTTGTGTGGCATGAACGCGATTAGGAAAGCCAGTTTTTAACCCTGATATCTTTCCCTTATGGTTATTCCCATGTTGGCAAACACAATGAGGTCCAATACAATGATGAAGTTCGTTGCTAAAGCAATTACCAGGATGAGAATAAATGCAATGCGTGTGTGATGATTTATAAGACCAGACACAGTTTAGTGGGTGGCTGTGTGTGTGCATGTGATTGGAGTAGATGGTCTAGAACATGCCAGTAGATCTGCTAGAGACTCCAGGCAGCAGTTCTGATGTGGTGCTGTGGTTTAATAGGCTGGAGCTGAGGACCAGAACACAGTCATGAAACCCAGAAGAGCTTTTCCACAGCGTGTGTGTTTATGCGCTTCATGCATATCGTCAGTTTACACACCGCTTCCAAAAGACAATAAAAGACTGGAATCACTTCTGTTGTCTGGAAAAAAGATACAATCAGAGACCAAACAGATTCTCCAATTTTGTAGGAACTCTTGAGTCAAATCAGAGCATCACTAAAACATAAACTGTTACTGTATGTAGATTTAGGCTGGTGTTCTGTCTATCTCTTGTCGTTTTTTTTCTCTTTCCTTTTTTATAATTTGTCAGTGATCTGGAGGTCCTCCACAGGCCACAATTTTAGGTTGTAAGAACGTTTCCCTAACATTTCCATTAAGCAATAAAAAGTTACAAAATTGTAGGAACGTTCAGAAATTCAGTTCTTTAGATGTGGTATTAACGTTACTGTTTGGATATAAGAATATGTTACAAAATCCTGTAACATTTTTAAAACATTCCACGGACAACTTAAGAATAATGTTTTTGATATATAATATATAAGGTTAAAAAAATTCTACAAACATTACTGCAAGAATGTTTTTGATAACTTTGAGAGTATTTTTAAAGAACATTAGCCAATGTTCTGAGAGCATTCCCTGTTAGCTAAGTCTGTCTCTCTCTCTCTCTCTCTCTCTCTCTCTCTCACTATGGATGAAGTATTTCTGTTTTAGGAGGTAAATCAACAACACAATGAATGAAAGTACGCAAGCACAGCTGTTCTTGTTTTCATTTCTCCATTCACATGCTCAGTTTTCTCACAGAGAAGCATGACCCATGTTTCTCCAAGCAGCACCTGAAATACAGATCCCTGAGGTGGTCTAACACACGTGTGCACGTGTGACGGATATACTGCATCTCAGAGACTGTCTCTCAGCACCTGAAGAAGAGAAACACCGTCCAGTGTTAATTTCCTGCTGCGCTGCTCGTCGATACGAGTGTGTGTGTGTATCTTTGTGCACTGTTGACTTTTGAACCCATCCAAACAAGACATTTACAGAAAACCTTCTTATTGTTCTTTTAAATGTGGTCTTCACTGTAAATCTATCTGGTCCTGTTTTACACCAGTTGTCCTTCTCCTGGCTAGTGCGTCAGGGGCCTGAGGCCAGCAGGGGCCTGACAGTGAGCCAGCCGGGCATATTTCCCATGCGGACAGCCTTTCTTGTGGCATATGTTTGTGTGTCTCTGGGTGCGTATTTGCATGTGCTATCCTTGTTTCTTTCTTCATGTCTGTGTGTGTGTGCCTAAAAATATCAGACAAGTCTCTCCTCAAGTCGTTCCAGAAACCATCTTCATTCACAGTCGGCATGCATGAGCACGTAAACTCTTGTGCGTGTCTGTGTGTGTTGTGCTCTTCTGACAGTATGAATGACCTCGTTGCCTTCCAAACAGGCTGTGTAATTAAAGCTGGTCTCTGTGTCCGGCGCTGTTGACCCATAATGTTGTGAATTTGAGAAACAGGGCCTTCCGCCCTCTGCTCCTCCCTGCCACCCTCCAGCGCCTCCATTGATGTCTGAGGAATGCTGTTATTTTCTGGAGGCCACTGGGAAGTATAGGCGTGTGAAAGGGAAACGATGTTTGGCACAACATTCTTTCACATCACACCCGGAAAACTTGCCCTGGCAGCCGATAATGGCCAGTTTACTCAGATCCTTTTATAGGCTGCAGACACATAAGGTTAGTTGTTGACTGTAAAAACTCAGACTGGGCCCAGATGGTCATCAGTCTGCAATAGCTGACAAGAACTTTGAGAAAGGGCAGTAAGAGCGTCTTGTAATGTTCTGTATTTTTATACTAAAGGATATGAATAAGAAAATATGGTGAGATTCATATTAAGATCTTTTGGATATGATTATAAGAACTGTTGTAGTCCATCGTGTCACTGCCGTCTTCAGTTTTTTGTATTTAGGTGTGTGAGATATAAGTAGCATGACTAACATAGGAGTGCTTATGCTTGTTTAAACATCACAGGCCTTTTTAATGAAACTTTAGGGATTTGATTCACAGTTCCAGTTGTGATTCCTAGAAAACAGGAAGTAGCCAGACAAAGGGAGGAAGTGAGGTGCAGTCCATTTTTTCGAGCCTCAGTCTGACCCAGTGAGCATACTTAATTTAAACCATGACTTTTTTTCTGTACTAAGTTCTTAAGGAAAACACTGAAACACCATGTCAGAAGAGTTCAATAAAGAACAGTGTCTTTACAGATCTGACGCGGCACAAGTGTCTGTTTTCTTGGTCTTATTTATGTTGGTCTATATGTGGGTATTCTCTGTGGGATTGGCTGTGTGTGTGTAATGTGTTTCCTGTATTTCCTCTGCAGGTCTGTACGAGCTGTTGTCTGTACTGCCGTCTCAGCTGAAGCCTCATGTTGCGAGCGCAGATGACCGCTCCTTTCTACACGCTATGTTTGGGGAGAGAAGTCTACACTCATTGGTCAAGGTGAGTAAGTGTGTGTTTGCATGTGTGTGAAATGTCACACATGAGCTATTCTGTAAGGCATGTGGTGTAGCACACTAGGTCACTAGATCTGTGTGACCACTTTCAGTTTTGTGGTATGATGTTTAGTCTGTCACTTGCATTGAACGTAAACCATTTCAGATCTGAAAGAACATTTTTGAAATGTTGATGCTAATTGTATATTTCTTGTAAAGGTTAGTCACCTTTCATATTTTTTCTCTATCATTTCTCCTCTCATTTTATTTTATGTTTACGTCTTTATGTGTTCTCAACACCATTTGTAATGCACAGTCCACTGGTAATTCAGTGAATTTTTGAATGTTTGGGAGGCTTCTGACTCCCACAGCTCATTTACCATTATTTATATATTAGGACTGGACAGGCAGGTGAACATGAATCTGGATTTTAAGCACTGTGGACTGAGCTGGTCTGTGCTCAATATGTCTGTATAACAGTCTGCCCACAGAAGCAGAGAAGGCAGGAGTCTGAGTTAAATATCTCTGCTCTCCATGCAGTTAACGCAGGATTTTACACATCTCCTGCATTTTGTTCATCTGCCCAGCTGCCACTCCAGAGCATCCCTACAGGAAATCTGAGACAACCTGGGTTAATGTACGACATTCCTAATCGAAACACGGTCACCTGCGTGTATGTGTCTGTTTATGAGATGAAAGGGAAAGTGACTGGAGAAGAAAGATACAGTAATTTAAACTTTCCTTTAGCTGAATTCTAGCGAGAAGCAAATGTGTCTTCCAAGGTCTCGCCTTTTCCTCTTTCACTCTGTCTGTATGACTACATTTACAAACAGACACTCATTTACAATCATTTGTTAAATTTATAAATGATGTGTTGTTTTATTGTTAAAATGTTTGTGTATTATTTATATCTGCAAAGCAAAGACTGGATTTTTTGTTACGTTTGGTTTTGGCCACATTCGTATGTGGTTCTAAATTCTTCTGGAGTTTCTTGAAGTAATATTAATAACAAATTAATGTTAACAAACATAATAGTAATATTAATGTAAAAAGTCAGTTCTGATTTATTTGAATTTAAAGAAGCAAGTGTTGGATATTTATTGAAATATCAGATCTGTACATTAGGCCTAGCAGTATAAATGTAGCCCTTCCTGTAGGATTCACTATTCTACCACTATTCTGTCAGTTTCTTTGTGTATTTCTTCATCTCAATGTCCTTTCTTAATAATGTGTTTACACAGGAACACTCATCCTATGTGAATGGTCCCATACTTTAACACCTCTAATCCTCCTCTGTGCAAGGCTCGGCTCATAAGCCTTAGCCAGCTGTGAGATCAGCTGCTAATGCCTGCGGTTTTCACCTTTGGGCTTTTCTCTGTTTGTTATTGAAAGAGGAAACCAGATTCGGCACAGACTCTCGTACCCAAGCCTCCACAGGGAACATGGCACGCACCTGTGGGGTTCAGTAAAGGTGGCCTCCTCTATCTGTCCTCCTCAGAGGAGGCTCAGGTTTAGGACTGTAAAAGTCTCTAATCCCGCATTGCTAGCTGTAAGACTAGAGCAGCCTTATCTGAGATTTCTGTCTTGTTTAAAAATGCATTTGGCAAAGTGGAGCTCATACCCTTTTCCACTGACTGGGTGCCTTGTCCTCTGCCCATTCTGGCCCCATTCAGGCATTTCCATCGAAAACACGCCTGCTCTGAGCCGGAAAAATTTGCTCCTTAAACCTGCTGGTCTCGAACCAGAGGCCGGGGGGCAGAATAATGTCCTCACCATGCAAAGTTTTCAGGCTGACTGGCACAAAACAAAACTTCCATTAGCATTAGCAAAGCTGTTTACACTGGAAGCACCCAATGTGTCGACATGCATTGGTTTGACAGACACCACATTCTGTTTTTGTTGCACTGCAGAGCTATTCTACTGTTTTATCCATGCATTTGAAGTTGTTTTATTCACAAACTTATGCATAAATTAGGTCATCTGAATTTTGATATGAGCACCTGATCTTAAAAACAATGGCTGACGTTTACATGTGGGCAGGTTATGTAGTAGTATAGTTTGAGTATAGCTGTTAGAGATGGAAACACATGGTTTTCAGGGAGGTTAACAAGAGCACCAGCTCTTATGGTGGAAACGGGCCACCAGAGAACTGCAGAAATGTTGGTAAGGTTCTGCTGATTTTCTCTGACTTTCTGTAATGTGAG